>JAQJVL010000405.1:0-365281 GCA_035578905.1 Stictocephala bisonia | reverse complement strand
TATAAAATGTAAGTTGAAAGTTAACATGCATGTTATACTTAAGTCTAAAAATAGACAAGCAGATAGTTTGGCTCAACAAGCAGCAAGTTGGTACAGGAAATTTTCATGTCTTGAGAGGCTGCAGTTACTCTGCACTCTGACTGTTGATTGTGAGTCAGTCTATTGCTAGTGCTCCTTGAGTAAACATTGTTATAAGTGGTGTTTAGCTTTCTTTAGTGTATATGTGAATTGATTTATGTTTATTTACATGAATTTAAAATTAATACAAATTTAAATACACAAAGATAATTAGTTTTAAATTTACATTTTCAGTTAATCTGTTTCGTAAAATTGTTTTTACTGAATTGCTTGCATTTTGATTTGTTCATAATCCAATTATGAAGAACAATTTAACTTGCTTTTAAATAAAGTTTAATTTAAAATGGACAGTAAGTGTAATATAGGGTTATTAAAACTGACAGAGTGCCACAAAACCACTTGTCACAAAAAAGAGATTGGAAAATATGTGTGATCTGTCTAAAGAAGAACTTAACTTGATTAAGATAATAAGTGAATTAGATAGTAAAGAAATAATAAACATCTGTTTTCATCATAAGAGTTTACTATTGACAAAGTATGAATTCCTACAAAAGGTATGCTGTGACTCGTATAAAAATCACAAGAAACCCATTAAAAATAGTTTAAGGGCAGTACATTTAAAGCAGAGTGAGGCCTGTGTCACAAAAGGTCTAAAAGTGAAACCTGGGGAAAAATTATGTACTAATTGCTATAAAATTATATTCTCAACTCCAATTAACTGTGAAGAAGAATCACAAGATGATGATGATGATTTTATCATGTCAACTGAAACTGAAACTCAATTACAAAAAGAAAAGGCTGTTGATTCTTTAAACGCTTCTTTTAATGTAAATTAAAAGGGTGTTCACCTTTCAAATTACATGCATTGAATGAAAACTCAAAAAATGGTTATGCTCAAAATAAACTAGAAAAACTATATGAAAACGTTAAAATGAAAATTGAGACAGTTGCAGATGTTGATGTGCCATCAAAAGTACCTAAATCACAACAAAATACTGGGTAAAAAGCAGCAGAAATGGGCTTACTTGTTGAGAACATAAAAAGTGAACTGACCGAACTTTCGATAAAGAAGAAAATACAAATATTGACAATTCCCGCAATTGGTCAAGAACAAAAATCAAAGACACTTGTGTCTGATTATTCTGCGAGACAAGCAAAAAAATTGGATAAAGAAAAAGGGTTTTTGGCACAACCTGAAGCAAGGAAATGAAAGATTCTGAGTCCTGAGGTTGTTGACTTAGTTGTCAATTTCTATCAGAGTGATGAGCAGTCAAGAGTTTTACCTGGTATGAAAGATGTAGTAAGCTTAGAGAAAAAAACAATATGAGAAGAAAAGATTAATTTTAAGTAATCTGAATGAAATGTTTCCAAACTTTAAATGGGAATATCCTGAAATAAAAATAGGGTTCTCTAAGTTTTTGTACACTTCGTCCCAAATTGTGTGTTTTGGCTGTGCCAGTGGAACTCACTCTATTTGTGTATGTACTATCCATAAAAATGTAATACTTCTAATACATGCAGCACAACTAGAAGAGAGTTACAAAGACCTAAAAAAACTGATTTTGTGTGAAAATTCAAATCAAAACTGCATGTTTAGATGATATGAAAAATGTCCATCTAAAGAAAATCTGACCACATTCTTACAAACCAAGTTTGAAAACTATGAAGAAGATGATAGAATAGACGCAGATGGTAACACAAACATCAACTATTCATGAATTTGTTGATGAACTGACGTCCAAAGTAGAAAAGTTAATCCCTCATTCTTACATTGCTAAAAGCCAGTCAAGCTACTTTAAAAGCCTTAAAGATGCTTGTGAGTCAAATATAGCCATCATATCAATGGATTTTAGTGAAAATTACTCATTTATGATTCAAGATGAGGTCCAGGTATTGAAGTTCATTTTATTCAATACCCTTCCAGGTACTAGAAGTTTTCACAACTACAGACCCCTCGATTGTTTTGGAACTATAGAAACAAGGCGAGTCAGTTGCGATGAAAAACCAAGTCTAACATTCAACTTGAGAAGAGGATTAACTTTAAATATTAAAGAAGAAGATATATATATATATATATATATATATATATATATATATATATATATATATAGCCCCCTAACACTGTTGCGTCAGTGTTAAAGAAATTTCCTAACACTGTGGCGTCAGTTTACATTGTGGCGTCAAGTATACGACGCCATAATGTAATCCCAATATAGTTTGGAAGTACGTGAAATTAAAAATACTCAAAAATAGTCATTTTGTAGAGTTAGAAATGTTGATTAAAGTGGTATGAGTTTAATTGTACTTAGTCAACGCAATATTATTTAATTTTAAAATTAAATTTTGCCGTGTGACGTCGCAATGTGGGTCGATTAAAAAGTGGTATATAATTTGAAGTTCAAGCAGCTGCCGCGGGGAGCGTTGGTGTCAACCAGTGTATATTATTATACGCGTATATACCACTATGGCGTCACTGTTCTCTGCTATCATTCTAACGTCACCAATTTTGACAACGTCGCACTTGGTGGGTAATCGTGTATACTACAATACGGCATGAGTGAATCAGAACCTCGTACAGCAGGTCGGTTGGTAGGTGGGCGTGTGTTGTGAACCAGGCCGTAGATAATTACATAGCTACTGGCAAATGGATTATATTACTTCAGTTCTTATTGATGTATACTCCAATTACAATTTAGTTTTAAAAAGCTATTATTTAGGTTAAATTAGGGCCAAATTTAACATTCTTACCCAAACTTACAAATTAAAAAAAAAAGTTCTAGAGATAAATACATGTACTGAAAAAGTAAAATAATTTGCATGTGTTCTTCGATATATGATTCAGATTACGGGTGTATTGTTTCTTTACTGTCATATTGACTTACTATAAGCTAGACTTATTTGAATTCGATTTAGGTTTATGGGCATACATCTCTGTTTAAATTTGGACTAACCATCCATATTTATTATTACACTTCGATTTTTAATTATGGACCTACACCTTTCGACTTTGCATTCCAATACTGTACATTAGTAGTGTAGCTCTCCCGTCTGGACACACGTGCAGTAAAAATAAGCCTTCCGTACACCCGTATGCGTACCGTAATAGTGGGTTTCGCTCCTACACCCATATACACTTAGTGATAATGGCCATCCCTCCTACCCCTTCACGTAAATACACGTATGGTTTTTACCCTTCTGCTATCCCATACTCGTACGGTGGTATTGACCCACACGCCCTCTCATACAGTATTGACCTACCCACATTCCCATGCATGTATAGTAGTATTAAATCATCCACCCACACATATACGTACAGTGATATTCACCTTCCAAACCTCAAATACAAGTACAGTGGATATGACCAACCCATCCAGCCATACAAGTATAGTGGTATTGAACCAACCACCCACACATATACTATAGTGATACTGAGCCATCCACCCACCGATACATACTTTATAAAAGGATTACGGAGTACAACTATCATGTTGAGTTATCAATCCCTGTCCTTTTTCTTTTTTATTGACTTTATGTCTTGGTCTGCACTTCATTTGTTTATTGAATACTGCTTACATGTTTGTTACATTTAGTATAATTCTCTCTTGTTACTGACTCTTTTCCACGGCTCATATACTGTAATTATAAGTTTTATTGATCGTTAATTTAAGTTACACTCTTAGCCTTTCACATTCATGAAATGAAAATGAAATGACATAAAATGAAGTGAAGTGAAGTAAAATGAAGTGAAGTGAAAAATGCCTATATTTTGGGGTGAATTTAAGACTAATAGTCCTCTCTACCACTTAACCACTATACGTCATTAATGTTTAGTTTTTATTATTGACCGTAGTTATTTAATCAGTTTGAGTTTTTATAGCATATTAAACTAACTGGGTTTGGTGTATTTTATCAATTATGCTTCTTAAATACTGAATTGTATACTATATTTTACATTATATGTCCTATGAATTTTCCAATTGATGACAGAATCTTTCATAAAAAAAATCATACTGATCGTAACGGGCACATATCACATCTTGGTAGTCTAAGGTGGCCAATAACACACACACGTTGGGAGGCACATTGCCATACATTAGGAACCCATTTGTTGTAATGAAATTAATGGTATAAACGAGCTATAAAGAATATTCATTCATGTGAACCCATCAGTTTTTCACACTATACAAAACTTTTTATTGTAGAGTGCGTTAATTCCTTTAGTATTTTTTGGCATGTTATGGGGAAGTCAGGTGTGCATGTATTATCAATCTTGTGGCTAAATATCACGAATCCACGGCGTCAGACGCTTGCTTCCGCTGGTCTTATCAACAGCACGTCCAATCTTATCAACACATGTCTCCTGCCTACTGTCAACATCACCAGCAGTTCAGACTACCTTAATCATCACTACCTAGTCTGCTTTAGTGATTATTAGATTTAGCATGACTTCTTGTACAGTTTGACTGACTAACGTTGCCAAGGTCTTTTTAATGATAATTAGCTAATAAAGTCAAATATTATAAAGTTGTATATTATTTAAATGTCAATGCCTATAGTTATATAAATAACGGGTTGGGATTACAATTGTGGAATAGAACTAATGGAAGCATACATATATATTATTACTACCAAGCCATAAATTTATTTATAAATAAATCGATATCTTAAGAAGGTTTCAGTAAAATGAAAATAAATATATAAAAAATTAAACTTAGCTCTTTATCAATAACTATACGAGTTCTGTGTATTAACAATAGTCTTGTGAGGTCTAAAGAGCCGGCTGGCATAGATTTTTTTGTAAAATTAACGTAATAATTTAAAGCTCACAGTACTAGCTTTATAAATGTAATGTTGCTATATATTGGCTTAGAAGCAAAATTATAAACGAGTGGTAATTGTTCTGTATTATTAAAATCACATTTTAACTACGCGGGAAAATATAGATTTGAATATGGACTTTATGTATCTGAAATTGCCAAGCAAACGCTACTGTATACACAACCCTATAGTAGACCAAAGATAAGAATTTGATTTTCCGGTCTACAAAAATATAAAAGAAATTGACCAGTATAAAGAAAGAATCCCTGACACAGGAGCGCCTCTTACATGGCTGAGAGGTTGTCATAAATAATTTTCGCTAGGGGTGCGACTCAGGAGTGCCTCCGAAAAGGGGTGGAGAGGCGCTCCTGTGTAGCACCTAAAACTACCTGTCCTGGGCACTCTACCTGTTATCGAGCTCAGCTCGCGGGCCCTCCTAAATACCTACCAATCTAATATCACAACGGCTACTAGCATAGTGACTTTGTTAAGTGCACTACATATTTTGTAGGAGTAAGTGTAACATTGATTCTGTAAGGGGTTATATTAAAAGACCAATCAAAATTATTAATGTACTGTGATAAGTATTCTTAATAATGTTTCATTTTATTTAAATTAATAATTGGTTAAGATATTGCGGACTTGTTTTAAAACAAGTTTGTAACCGTACAGATAAAATACATCCAAGCTTGTACCACATAAATTCCCGAAGACTAATATAATTATGTATACATAGTCATTTTTTTTTAATTATAAACTTGATACGATTTAGTTTTATGTAAAAGGAACACGTAGACACTCTTCCTTTGCTCATGACTTGCCCCTTTAACCCATGAGTATTCATTATGAAATATTAACCATACTTTATACAAATTCATAAAAGCCAAACAGTAGTTTTTTAAATTATATTAATTTAATTACTCAGCAAGTTGTTTCAAAGAAATTAAAGGTTACAAATAAGGCCAATAACTACAAATAGGCCTGTAAATAACAAATATGATTTCTAAATTTTAACAATTAATAATTTGTATAACATTCTAAAATAATAAATATACATTTAAATGTAAACTAAATATTTGGGTTACACTTAATAATATTAAAACTTAGATATACAAAAAAGAAATACTTAAACTCAAACAAAAAATACTATTTACACTCAGTCTGTAGGCTACAATATTCTAAACAAAATATATGGAAATTCAAACGAAGAGATATCTCACTTATTGTGCAAGGCTTAAATTACAATCATTTGTGTGAAGAAAATTCCCATATTGTTATCAAATGGTGTTCAGAAAAATAAATTAACAATAAAACATAAGCTATAGTATTTTCGTTGAATAAAAAAGCAAATAAATAAAATAAAGAACTGAAATTCTTAGGAGTAAAGATTGACTTATATATTATCTGGAACGCCCATACTGATTATGTATAAACAATATTCAATAGGAATTCTTGCTCAATGTAGAATTTAAAATCATTAAAAACAGATATTTCATTATTTTATGCCATTCATTCATCCATAGCCACTTATCTTACTGCACTCTACTTTGGTGGTAATAGTCCCTGATACTTTTAAAATCTGTAAATTACAAAGAAATACCTTAAGAATAATAAAAAAACATTCCCCAAAAGGCAAAACTGCAAACACACACACCACCAACCACGCACGCGCACACGCGCACGCACACGCACACGCACACGCACACACACACACACACACACACACACACACACACACACACACACACACACACACACACACACACACACAACAACTTATTACTTTGTTTAACCAATTTCAATTATTTAATGGCTATTGTTCAAATGACTACATTATTGACGGTTCAACCTGCTTAGCGTAGATTTAATAGAAAGAACTATGAAAATAGTTACTTAGGATACGTCAAAACGCCCATCCAACTCCACGATTTTATGTCTCTACAATACACCTTTTCTATGACTTAGAAGCGTGTCAATGAATCGGACTATAATAGCTTATTTTAATATAGATTATATTTAAAATTTCAATAACTGAAGGCTTTTTTATTTCTAAAGTAATTTGAAGTGTAACATTTGCTAACATACCCGGAAATCGAACCCCGGATCATGTGTAAATACTGTAACACGTATGATTATTTTAATAAACATATGTATCGCTTACAGTTAGATTGCTCTCAAGTTAAACACAATCTCACCGTAGATTTCAAGACCTCTTAGTTTTTTAATCCTTGTAAAACCCTTATCACACTGGACCCACGAGGGTACGGCAGTGGAGCGCCTCAAGGTCAGACGCTCCACTGTCGCAGTTGTGCTATTTATTGGCTGGTAGTTTTATTAGTTTTTGCCAGGCGCTCCACTGTCACTCGCACATAAAGAAACTGAGGTCGTTAATACTAAAGTACTATTGAGTATTAACGACGTAAAAGTCATAAAGGAACTATTAGTGAACAATAAATCAAACCATATCTACGGAAAAGTATTCGACAATTATTCCACTATTAGCGTACATAAAAGCTAATCACGCAAAATTTGTTTATGTTAGGTTACAGTGCATAAATAAAACTGTTCTTAATATCATAAGTCAAAACATTTGGGGATTTTTTTTAATTGCAAGAATTACAAACCAACACAGGCCATATTCATATACCTAAAAATCGTTATAAACATAAAATGTATAAATGTATTAACATCAATACCAAATAGAATAAAATATAATTTTAAGCATCTATAACTAAAAATACCCGTATATAACAGCATTATCTTCGTTCCTATCTAAATAATAAAATAATCTGTTACAACAAGTTTATAAAGAACATTTTAGAACAATTTAGCAAGTAATACGCAATTTCCTCTTTCACTGACTACCCTCCTAACCGGCAACTATAAGACAAAACAACTAAAACTTTGGATGATTCTAACTTATAAACATAGTACGTTATCCATCAATCGTAATGTGTAAAAACATTATTATTTTTTTACGTCAAATTATAATCTTACAAGTTTAAAGAACAATAATAAAAGGCAAGTAAAACTGAGTAGAATATTAACGGAATAAGGGAACGTTAATATAACTTTCACCCCAATATGATTGGGGTGGACGCTGTTTTCCAACTGATATAAGATATATAACTAACTGTCAGATAAAATTATGTACAAGTAGTTAGTATGTCTTCTTCAAAAGTAATGCCAATTGTTTATAATTACTCTATATAACAAGGTCACGTTCCTTCTTCATTTATAATACGACTATGGTATAAATTATATACAAATCTTATAAATAATTCTATAACGAGCCCTATCAACAAAATCAATATTAAATAAATAGATAAAATAAAATACATAAGTTGTTTAGTATTAACGACGTAAAAGTCATAAAGGTACGATTAGTGAACAATAAGTCACGTCGCACATTGGATCCACTAAGTTCAGTCTGTCCAGTTCAGTCACTTCTGCCAAAAATCTAAAACCATTTATTAAAATGTAGACTTGCAAACATGATCTGTTCTGTCCGTTCAGTTCAGTCCGCTTCGTCTGTATCAGCCACTTATCGCTTCGCGAGCGATTTTTGACGGAAGGACGGAGTACAGATGGTCTAGACGTAGACAGAAGTATTTTGAGTGAAACTGGTAGGTCCGACATATATTGTGCTGTGATTAAAGATGAGTTTTAATGATCTATGATCCATTGTTATGTAATAGTTCCATAAACTTTTCGTAACTCATACGAAAAAATCTTTCATTGCCATTTTCAGACTTGGAAAATGCATATTATACTCTTCCTCACAATCCCGTGTGGCAAACTATGCACCCAAATTCTTAATTTTATTTCTTTGATACTTGATCATCCTCTTCCGCATCTAGTGCCAAAGCTATAACAGCAGTTTTTTCGTCACTACTGCTGGAACTCATAGCAAATCACACAAATGGAAGCCGACACAAAGAATTTACACGTGAACAATAATAACATAATAACATTGTCTGTCGTCTACTGACCGGTTGGCGCATGAAATAAACGACTGACCTGAGTGGACTGAACTGACGCAGTGTGTGGGAAAACTGCCGGAACTGAGCTGACTGACCTGAGCAGAGCTGGGCGGACTGAATTGAGCGGATTCAGTGTGCGACGCGCCAAAAGAAAACCAAGTAGAACGTTTGGGCACGTGGCACACTGGATCCACTCCGGTCAGTCACTCTGCAAAAAATCTAAAACAATGTATCAAATGTAGAGCTGCACACATGATCCGTTTCGTCCGTTCAGTTCAGTCTGCCCCGTCCGCCTCAGCCACTTTTCGCTTCGCGAGCGATTTTTGACGGAAACGACGGAAGGACGGAGGTGCCACGCATGCGCGTATTACAGATGGTCTAGGTCTAAACAGAAGTGTTTTGAGTGGTATGACATATGTGCGTAGTGCTGTGACTATAGATATATGCGATTTTGATTGAAAAGGTTGTCGAGGGATTGGAAGGTCGAAGGTACACACAAAGTGTATTTCTCGACTTGTCCAAAGCATTCGACTGTGTTGACCACGCTACGCTGCTTGACAAACTTGAATTTTACGGCATCAGAGGCATGCCGCTCAAGTGGCTTCACTCTTTTATGTACAGCCGATCCTAAGTCGTCCAAATTTCAGATAAATTCTCTGAACCAATTGAGCTGAGATATGGAGTCCCTCAGGGTTCAATACTCAGCCCAATTCTTTTTCTTATCTATGTCAACGACATAGGGTCAGCACTACTGCATGGGGGACTCATACAGTATGCGGATGATACGTCCCTCTTGTTCAACAACAAAGTAAAACTGCTCCCAGAACAACAATCCTTTGTTGATTTAAACAATTGCGTTCAGCATTTCAATAGTCTCAATCTCGAAGTAAACTCCTCCAAATGTAATGTATTAACTTTTTCGTTGCGACTACAAAATATCACTGAAAGGCCAACCGTTTGGTTGGGGGATACCCTACTATATGAGGCTGCTAGTTCAAAATTCCTGGGAATACACCTGGATCGAGGGTTGACCTGGAATTATCACATCGACCATGTTTGCTCAAAATTGTCCTCAGGCATTTATGTCTTGAGAACTTTAGCCAAATTCTGCCCAACTCAGGTTCTGATGACGGCGTATTACGGCTTGATCTACCCTCATCTCACCTACGGTGTGGTGCTGTGGGGAGCTTCAACAAATAATCAGTTCAGCAGAGCGTTTAGATTGCAAAAACAAGCGATTCGTATAATTGCACAGTTAAAGTTCAGAGAATCTTGTAGAGAAGCGTTCAAAAACCTGAAACTGTTGACACTGCCATGCCTTTACATATTGGAAACAACAATGTTTTGCATAATTAAAAGTGCCATGGTAAGTGGGCGGGATATACACGCGCACGAAACCAGACACAGAGATGACTACCGAACTGGAAGCCACAGGACGGTAGTCTACGAACGCTTGCCCTCACACACGGGCGTTCGTTTTGTCAACAAATTACCGGACTCAATTAAAAATGCACCAACGCCCAAGGCGTTAAAAACTCGTCTTAAACGCTTTTTGGCGTCTCATGCATTTTATAGTGCTGACGAGTATATGACATGTAACTGGGAGACCACATAATCAGATGACTGACAACCGGCGCCGGAAGTGGGAATTAGGCATTAATGAATGTGTGACTGAAAATGATGTATGTTTGAATGAGGTTTCGATGTGGTATGAATGTATTAGTTTGAATATTTAATTTCATTTTGACGATTGCTATACATTTTATAATGTCTTGGCAAAATAAACTTGATTTGATTTGATTTGATTGATGACTTATTTCAACAGTTCAGCCATTGTTGTCAAATAGCTCCACAAACATGTCGTAACTCATACGAAATTATTGAACAATTCTTTGATTGCCATTTTTCAGTCTTGGAAAAAGCATACTCTCCCTCAATATCCCGAGTGGAATTAATACTATGCACCCAAATTTTATTTTTTCTGTTACACTCATCCGCAGCTAGTGTCAAAGCTATTACAGCAGTTTCTTCGTCACTACTGCTTGAACTCGTTCAAATCACACAAAAGGAAGCCGACACAAAGAATTTGCACGCGAACAATAATAACATAGTAACATTGTCTGTCGTCTACTGACCGGTTGGCGTATGAAATAAACGACAGACCTGAGCGGACTGAACTAACGCAGTGTGTGAGAAAACTGCCTTTTCTGTTAACCCGTTACTCTTAGAATGGTAAGGACTAGTATTCTCTATTTCAAAGTTCCACAATTTAGCAAATTGTTTTAATTCATGACTGCTAAAAGGAACATTGTCAGCTATAACTAACTTTAGTATACCGAACCGACTAAACAACACCTTCAGTTTGCCAATAATTGCACAACTTGTTTTGTTATTCAGTTTGAAAAACTCCAGCCATCTTGAATAGTAATCCATAAAAGCCAAGTAGTTGTTTCCTTGGTGCTCAGCAGTATCTACTGTAATGATTCAAATGATCCAAATCAAATGGTCAGATGTAATCTTTAAGAAAGGAAGGTCAGGAATTTCGTGTGACTTTAGGGATTCTTTAACTTTTGCTGTTTTTTATGGTTGACAGATATTACAACTTAATATTTTTTTTATATATATATCAGATGTCATAGCTGACCAATAGAAAAACTTGGTATCATATAAGAGTGTTTTGCTGATACTTAAATATGTTTAATGTGACTTAGAATGAACTTTCTTAATGATTTAGGAATGATCAATCCATCTTCATAATACAGTAAATAATTTTCAACTGATATGTCACCTCTGTATTTGTAAAAGTGTTTAATCTCTCAATCTTCAACTTTTGAAGGCCATTTATAGTTACATGATATTAATTTATCCAGGGTTAAGTAATTTTTGGTTTCAGTTTTTAATTAATCAAATCTTTCTTAGCTCAAATCTACAACAGATTCTCCTATGCAATGTAAAAATCATCAAAGCACATAGATACACCTTTGATATTACCAAAATACTTAATCATTAGCTTTTTAAAAGTGCTGGTAGGCATGAAAGGCCAAATAGTGCTCTGAAAAATCAATATGTTCCAATTATAGTTAAACGAACATAATTTATTTGCTTCTTCTTCCAAACCAATGTGATAAAATCCATCATTAATGTCTAAAAAAAAAAAAAACTTTTATAAGCTAGGTTTTGTGACAGATTTTCAATAGTTGGAATTGTATATCTTTCTCTAATAATATATTTATTTAAGTGAGTTGTGTCAATACAAAGACGCAGAGAACGATTGGGTTTCTCTACAATTACAAGATTTACTCTGTCTGAATAAGTTCCTCGCACTGATCAATAGTCTATGAGGAATGGACAGAGTAAGGTTAAGGAGAAAAAAAATTACCAGGTTCATTAACTGGTTCTATAATATCTCTTGATTCCAAAGACTTAATGTTTGTTCAAATCTATTCCTGACTTTAGATGTTATTCTTCTTATTGCGCTTTTCTGTGGGACAGCATTTTTATTTTACAAATGTCTGGAAAACAGCCTAATCCTCAAATTCTGATTTGTTATGATTAAATATTCTGTTTCTTAACAATGTATTTTCTAACCTAAGTTCAATGTTGTCAATCCTTTTAATAAAATTAAGATCAAAGTTGTCCTCGATCCTATTATAGGGTTACAGAAATATTTTACAACTGAACATCTAATTAACGCCATTTTCAAGTTAGATTCAATCACGGTTTCTATAAATTCTATTGTTTTAACTTTGAAACCTCCAAAATATTCAAGTATTAGCCTATCTCATTACTTTTATTCATACGATTCTCTAAGGTAAAACATTAACCTCCTTAGAGATAAGGATCGTTTGAGAAAATCTTTTATTCAGCATACTATAAATAAATGATTTGGCTTACCACATTTGGTACAGTTTTTACCCATTGCAGGACATTTCCATTGGCAAGTTTTCTGCCAAAACCTTTACATATGTATTCCTCATTCACCTTTGCATCTTCTTGTCTAATCCATGTTTGTTTCATCTTGTTGTTTTTCTATAGGTTTTCTTATTGTATAGATGTCTTTTGTTTTATTTCGTCTTATTGCATTAGTTACTATGTCTAACAAGTCGCAAATTCAAATATCAACACATTTAGATATTTTAACATTGTTTCCAAGTTTTCTACAGTTTAACTGCTTTCATTGAACTAACATATATAGTTAACTGCTCTGAGTTGGCAACGTTAATTCATATAGTAAAATGCTATTTCAGATTTTTTCAGAAGAAAACATAATCCTTTATTATTTATATTGTCCTAATTTCCTTCAACGGACGAATAGTATACGTTACAACATTATCAATTGTCGTAGTTTTGGCACGATTCATTAAGCAAGTTCTCTGCCTGCTCGTTGAACATGATATAAACAAAAGATTGTCCGGTGCTGTTACCGGTTGCGTTGTTACCAAGCGCATTGCTAATTTTAATATTCTCTAATTGATGTTATCGTTATTGATTATACTACTAGATTTTATTTATAATTTGGAATGTGCAACGTTACTTTCACGTAGTCTAACTATCTGCTTACATTACTGGACTTTATTTTCGAATAACCTATAACGTTACTTTTACTGACTACTTTATCACTGACAGGAGGCTACTTTATCTTACTGGCGTGGAATATTATATTTAATGGATATGTTTTGAGTGTTTTAGATATTTCTCAGCTTTTTAAGCAAAGACACCTATCACTGTAATTTCAAATATAGGATCTTTACTTCACAGTTTTTGGAGCCAGGAAAGAGCAGTTTCTATTATAAGACCTATATACCTTTGATGACTTGATTAAGGCTAAAATCAATTATATAGAACAGGGGCATGTACATTTTTTAGCTAACATTCTTTTTCATAGTAGATACATAAAGAAGAAACAAGAATATTATGATCGTTTTTTATCAGCGGAAAGTCGGGAAAATTAAGAAAATGAGTAAAAACGGAAAAATATTTGTTTTCATAAAAATATTAATGTGCGTACTCAAATTGTACAGAATTGTGTCCTGTTAACGAATGTGGCAAGGTTTTTTAAATCGAACCATTATCAAGCACATTGTCGCAAGAAATGTGCGGTTTCAGTAAGTTTACGTTCTGATAGGATAAGGGTCATGATTGGTATTGGTAGGCTACGTTAAGTATTGATAGATTAAATAATATTAGTTTTTGTAAGTGTGTTAGGTTACGTTACATTATGTTAGATTTGTTTAGGATGTGTTGGTTCAGGGACGGATTTTACATATTTCGCTCCTACGCACTTTATATTTATATACTTTATATTTATACATATGCCGACCCCTTGAAACATGCCACATTAATGAATACACATGTGTATGACATGGATATAGATGTATATTCACGGGCCACATCTGTGATAAAGTTTATTTATAACTCTTACAAACTAAAAAAATTATCATTTAAATATTTGAAGATAAAAACAAAAATTAACAAATATAAACTAATATATTTTTAGTAAGTCTTTATTATGTTTCCTTACATTGGTTTCATCTTACTTTTAACCATTGCTAACTCCTCTATTAAAGCTAACTTTTATTTTATCACCGTTCAAAAGTTCAGCGTCGATATGTAGAGGTGCTGAGTTTAGTTTTTCTTCACTCATTATAAATCTAAAGCAAGATTTCTTTCTTTCTAAGACAGAAAATGAACGTTCTGCTTAGCAGTTTGGAACAGCTGTGCACACTTATGAAGAACTATGTCTATGTTGGTTGGGAAATGTCAATTGGAGATTTAACTCTTTAATAAAGCTGACTTGAGTTCGTCATAAACAACTCAAGCTTTTTTTCCTCGTTCTATTCTAAATTTATCACGGCCTATAAGGATGACTTTGTTCCATTGGTTTTGTCTGACGTTAGTAACACGTCTCTTACTCTACATCGTTACTTAGCCCTTTCTTCATACATATGAAAAACACCTCCAAGAGAGGACATGAAAATTACTAAAGAGTAATACAATCCGTCTACTTTTTCTACTGTCGGTTTCAAAATGCATTGTAGGTCTACTCAAGATTGAACTTCTGCTATAAATTCAATATTTATTCAGTTAAAAAAAAAAAATACACAAATCTTTACATTATTTAATTCCCGCCATATCAATTACACATTTTTATTTTAAGTTTAAATATTTTTCATTGCGGTTCGAAGAGGAAAAAACACTGCTGTTTAGTACTTTTGGAACAAAGTCTTACATTCACATTTTGTAAATAAAATAAAAAAAAAATAAAAAAAAAAAAAAAAACTATTAAGGTTAGAATATTGAAATTTTAATTGAGTTTTAAGAAGTTAGTTCTTAATAGAATGCTTAATTCCCCTTGAGAATGCTTAATTCCTATGGTTGTTACTAAAAAGACGTTTTTGTAATTATTGTAAACCCTTGCAATCTCAAGATTGGATAATCACACAGCCCTCCGATTTGGCTACTATTGGCGCAGAAACTATGTGCACCCGAGTTTGAAGTTTGAGTTTGAAGGTTGTTTTCTAAGAAACTAAGAGGCCTATGAAAATTCCAATATACCATTGTTTTCCTTGTTTAATTGTGCGTAATGACATGCAAATTTCAAAATTTTATCTATAATGACTATTCTTAGTTGGAACAAAAAAGTACCAGAATCTAACTATTTTTCAGTCTACATCAAATTTACCCCGTTATTACTTAAAAAACCGATCATGTAGTGCATTTATATTTTAATACGTGGTTGATAGAAATGTTTCCTATAAGTTTTATTAATTTTAAAATGTTATGTTTTCAAGAAAAAAAGTTCTTATCAACTACATTGAACTCTGTTTTCTTGGCTTCTAGAGGTTATAAAATTAATTATTTGGCCTTGTTGTAATCTTTATTACATGTATAGTTACGATGCATCGTTTTCATACGTGTAAGTAACCGCAGTGATTTTATTCTGATTTAAATCAATTTAAATGTATCAATTTAAAGTTATTTTATAGGAGTTTTCATAGACTTCTTAGTTTCTTATAAAAGAACCTTCAAACTCAGGTTCACATAATTTCTGCGCCGACAGAAACGCGACAGTCGGACTAGCTGGCGCGTAGGAGGTGACACCTGTCAGGACATATCGGCTGCCTCTAGGCACTGGCCCAGTGTGCCTAGTGGGAAATCCGTCACTGGTTAGGTTATATTACGTTTATTTAGGTTATGTTACGTTAAAACTAATTTAACCAACATAACTTTAAAACCCTAACCAGCTTTAAAAAAAACCTAACATAAACTAGCCAAATATAACACAACCAAACAAACCTGACATAACCTAACCTGGTTCTATCTTAACAGAATGTAACATTAATAAAATCGGCAAATTCCGGTGCTAAGTAATGGTTCGATTGCATAGACCTTGTCATATTCGTAATCAAGGAAAACTTCCGCACAATTTCAGTAACCATATCGCTGACTATACTTAGAAAAATATATATTTTCCATTGTTCTTCAGTCTCATATTTTTTTCGGCTTTTCACTAAAATAAGAGCATATTCTTATTTCTTAGTTACTTCGAAAAAAACTTGTCAGCAAAAAATTCGACAAAACCTCTGTTCTATATAATTACCTTAAATTTGTTATGTACACTGATTGCATTGTGAAGCACAATCCTCAGCTGCTTCGCAAGACTTAGTCCAGTATTAGACCAGGTACAAGTCATGTGTTTTCAGAACGTGTACATTGGTACGCAAGCTGGCCCTGATAATAAAAGGCAGAAGTCAGAAAACAAAGCACCACCGTATAGACTTTACATTGCTTCTGAATTGAATTAACCACAAATTTATGTTAATCACATATTTGCTGTTGTATGAAGCAATTATTCTATAATTGCTACAAGTTTCAAATTTGTGTGTATCTATATAAAATAGGCAATCTTTAAATAAATATAATATTAACAATTTATCACTGCATATATAAATTCTCTCACAAGCATTATTGTCATATATATTTCTGTTTATGTAAAAATGTCTGAAATTAAATGTTTGTTCAATATGGCACTTAATATTTTTAGATAATGTCGAATATGAAAGTAATATTTAAGTGAGATATAAACTTTAAATTTAGTATACGTGGCTCATACTAACACATGAACAAGATATTACTAAAAGTAGATTTTGTTCAAACCCAGTTCATACAACAAAATAGCAAACAATAATTCTTTTAATTGTCCGCAGGGTAATGTACTTCATTATACTGTTGTAGTAATGTGAATTTTTAAACAGTACACTTCATACTTTGATGTATAATTTTATACAGTAGTTAATATTGAATTTGGTTCTATTTTCAGCATTATTTGGCACCGACGTCATGTCCCTACTCTTTTTCTAAAAAAACTATATATGTACTCTTAATTAAGATAAATTAAAATGTTTGTTTGGTAGTCATGTTGTTTCAAATGATATAAATAGTAAGCGTTTTTCAAAATCTATATATTCTTTTATGGTGGATTACAAAATTTAATAGATACCCATTATCTGGTGGCTAATCGTGATCAATTTGAGTAGCCACTCATATTTAATTTGAGTAGCCACCCATGTTTAATTTTAGTAGCCACTCATGTTAAATTTCTGAAGCCACTCAACTGCTCTACCTGGGCTGTTTACCACTACTGATACACTTGGTTAAGATATGTGAACAATTTTTATTTCTCATTAATACGCTTTGGGGGATGAAGTTGCGTAACCAACCGTGAACAACTTTAGTAGCCCATTTGGGATCATTACCAGTATACCCACTGGTCAAATTATACTCTTTGATCAACTTGTGTTTTTATTTATTTATTTTTATTTATTTATTTATTCATAAGACGCCAATCGTCAAGATATGGGCGAATATGGATTTCGATTGAGTGTAGATGAGCGAATGTAGTCATTGTTACAAACTAAGGCCGACTATTCCTTAGAAAGTGTCATTAATTAATAGTGCAATGACAAATAAATAGCCGGTGGTTATCAGCTGATCCTTCTCAAAATGTATTGACTCTAATTGGGATCGAACTGACAACCTTTAGCACATGAAGCTGGGATTGAACCAACTACGATACCAATTGTGTAGCCACCCGAGATCAATTTGGGTGGCCACTGATAATATTAGGTAGACAACCCGTTGTTAACTTGACAAGCTATAACACTATTTTAGAAGCGCGTCTACTCAAGCATTGGTAAGTACTCCCATCTACCTTGGAAATCATTTTATCGTGGTACAGTAATCCGAATCCACGCAGTCCAAATCACACGGTAGTCCGAACAGCCGTTAGGCGAGGATGTCCCCCTCCCGGTCATTCGCAACAGCTGTTTTCGTTACATGTCGAGTCTAGTAAGATTTGGAAACGGCTAGTGTCATTACTGTTGTTCTAAGACTGTACTGTTCGTGGCTTTACATCACTTATAAAAATTTCAACTAAACGTAAACACACAACGTTAACTCGGCGATTTTATGCAATAATTAGTATTTTTAATCAACCCTTGATAATCCGAACAATTTGATAATCCGAACAGTGCTTGGTAACAAATATTAGGATTACTGCGACCGTACTGTACTTCATAATTGCAGGTATTAATGAAGAAAATGTTTAGATAGTAACCGTACATGTTTGGCTTGGTAAGCTCGACAAGCTTCGTGTGTCTTTGGTATGGTTTGTAGGCTCTTCAATTGTCATGTGTCTATTATAATATTGATCAGTAGAGTAATCGATTGTCATTTGTTTTAAATGGATTCGAAGTCTCGTCAAATGTTGGGTGTCTATATGCTGGGTTCGTAGGTCCGTTAAGCTTCGTCTATAAATAACATAGATTAGCCGGCTCACCAAGATTCAGGGTTGATTAGTTGGGTTGTAAAGTCAATATCCATAAGGTGGGTTAGAACAGTATTCAAGTATCTTATATATGGGGTGGGTTAGTGGGCTCGTTGAATATCGAGTGTCTATGACATGAGTAAGTAAGATTGTCAGATATTATGAGTATGGGATGAATTAGTGGATATAATATCAAATGTTATGTCTATAGGCTGGGCACTGGGCAGAGGGTTTGTTAAATTTCGTGCAAACATGGAAAGGAATAGTCCGCTCGCCATATGTCATGGGTAAAATGGATGGGTTTGGTCACCTCGTCAAGTGTATTGTTTCTATATGATAGGCCACTGACTCGTCAAGTGTCGTGTGCCTATAGGATGGGTTAGTGTGGTTGCTATGTCTCGTGTATCAGCGGAATAGGCTAGTGTGGTGGGTGTGTATTTTATTGTAATACTACGCGCATATTATATTAAATTATAGTTAACAGTAAGTTTATATTTTTAGTTTTAATTTACCTGACCAAATTTTTCTTTATTATTGTGTTATTGGAGTTTGTTTTACACTATGGAACTATGACGGCATTCTCTCATAATGTAATATCTAATTGTGTCCTATGGCTAATATATTAAATTATTTTACAAAATACAGGAATGTAATCTGGAAAGTAACAATCAGATATATCGCCACATTATGATATTGAAACAGTTTATTTATTTTAGTTGTCATTATTCATTTCTAAGACGCCGATCGTCAAGATATGGGAGACTATGAGGAGTGAATGAGAGTAATAAGTGTAGATGAACGTGTGTAGTCATTGTTACTATCAGAGTTCGACTTAGTTCAGAAAGGATTATTTAATAATATCCCAATGGCCAGGGCAACTATGGGACCTACAGCTTTACGTGGAATCCGAACCACGTAGTGTTGGTCTGATTTTCAATTAACTGACAAGTCTGACACTCAGTTCTTTTCCCTACACAACATTTGAACCTTGACTACCATCCAACATGGCACCCAAGACTTCTCTAGTAGTGTCTTCGTCGATGGCAACCATTGAGTGGACACCGCGTTGGTATTAAGTGGACCGAGCATGGAACCTATCGCCTACAATCTCCCAAACACTTTGCCCCAAGTAGCTGGGTTACATCACTGCGCCACCAGTGCCGACACAAATTGTATTTTATAGATAAGTGGAACGTCGTCTCTTAATCGTAGTAAGACGATAACTGTGCGGAAACTCTACTTGTAGAAAAAAGGCTGTGAAAACTGAAATGTGGATGGCATTTAAATTTAAATATACTAGGGACACCTCATGTAAAAGTTAATTAAGTTAAATTTAAAGAATTAGTATATGAATGCCCAATCATAGAGTGTCAGTAGTTATTGAGCAAGTAAATGAGAATCGGTGATTTACAGAAGTCACCTTGTTGGTTACGTAAAAGAAATAATGTACTCTAGTAGGTCTAAGTGAAGAGACCTAAGGAATATTTCCACCAAGGAGTGTTTACTCAGCGGACCGGACACACGTGCTTCCAAACATCTGTCATTTAATCTGGCAACACTGTACGACGCCATAGTGTATGTACCGTAAGAAAAACATATACGTTGACGACGTCATAATGATATAATCATCTCTATGAGTATACTCGTGACGCCACAGTGTCAGTAGTACGAAATGGGTTCACAGTGATAGTACTATAGTTCGAAAAATTAAGTTTACTTTAACTTCGTTATTAATCAGAATGTTTAAAATCTGGTGACACTAACCAATTTAGAATAAACTAAAAGTCCTATATTCATCAATAAAATATTAATATACTCTTCAAATTAACATCGACGTCACAATGTTATTGGCGTAAAATGACGCAACAGTGTTAGCTGTCTCAATATATATATATATATATATATATATCCTTCTCGCTTCATTGCTTGTACATATGACAATCTCTGGTACTATGGAATAATAACAAATGTTGCCATTGAAGATGGAGATGTAACAGTAAAGTTTCTTCACCCAGCAGGGCCATCCCCTTCTTTTTACTGGCCCAAACAAGTTGATGTATGTGACATGCCAATTACACACATCCTTGCAGTGGTTGAGCCTCCACACACCTCAACGGGAAGGACCTATCAATTCCCACCAGAGTGCACCAGATTAGTCGAAAATTTATTTAAAAAAAAATTAGTTCATTAGCTTGCAAGTCTTCTCAGTGAAATAGGTCTAATGATATAAATTTGGTGTGTGTAAGAACAGGTTTCTGTATACTTAATTTGTACATAAATATTAAGTTTATATTTTAATACTGAGCCTATGAATCATATCTGAACTGAAATATTTTAAATTCACACTGCTTACTATTAACTATACTTTTCCAAATATTAAAATGCAGTTTATATCTTTCCTTTAAAAGCTATAATTATTCATTGTTATTGAAAGAACTCACATCAATTGTAATTAATATATTGAAACTTGCAATGCATTTTAGAAATAAAAGGAACAAAATACACAGAATAATTATTTTACTAAATTAAAACCCATACCGTGCAGATAATTTAGGAAAAAGGATTTCTTGATTATCTCCATTCCCTTTTTGAGATATTGGATTTAACGTAAAACATGTTTGCCTTTTTAAAACTAAAAAAAAAAAAAATGTAATTTTTTATAATATTTTAAGTTTAACTTAGACTAGTGAGGTAATTTTTTCAAATTCCTTAGTACTCAAAGAACCTGCCTTGAAAATTTCATAAAGATTGGGTGTCAAATGAGGAAATGAGAAATTATTTTCTTTTCTATGTCATGTTTTGTTTGGCGCTATCCAGAGTGCAGTAATTGAAAAACGTAAAAACTTTAAAGTGCCATAACTGGAAAACTAAGTGAGATAAAAATTCCAAATTTGGTAGTTTTACTTATCTTTACATATAGAACAAAGCTACCAAGTTTTATACAAATCTGAGATGGTGGGTGAAAAAATTATTTTTTTCTGGTTCAATTGGCGTGGATATATAGCTGACAATATAGCTGCTCTTGGATAAATAAATAATCATAAAACCGACCACAGAAGAGAACATAAGAAACGGTTATAAAAATATAAATGTTTGGCAGATTTTTTACAGAGACCCTTTAAAGCCATAACCAAATTCCTATTACATTTGAGCAGGAAACAGCTAAGCCTGCAGCAGTAGTTGTTACTGAACATGTCAGAAATTTTTACAAAAGACTGGATCTTTATATGGGAAACTCATTCTTTAACTATGCAGGCAACCTGAAATAACGCAGATCATATAATTTTGCATGTGAGGCTCTGGAGCAATGCAGGAATTACTTTTTAGGCCCCACATTCAGGAATAATGGCTGATTCCTTGGATTAATCGCACCAAACAATTATCAAATTTGCTCGCTCACAGTCTAAAAGATCAGTTACGTAAATAAGCATAAAACTTTGTGTCAAACGTACTCAAAATTTTATAAACCATACATTTATAATTTGGATACAAATTCTGATCATATTTACAAGTTATCTATGATGTTTACATACAAAATTCAAGCTCTCAAAAGTTATAACTTTTGGCAAAAAACTAATTAAATTAAATTTACATAAGCATTAAAAGAAAAAAGTTATTAGTTAGTGTGAAAATTTAATTAACATGATGATGAATATGCAAAAAGTAATATTAATGTTAGAGATAAAATAACATAATACTACAACAGAGAAAAGAATATAAATATACTGACAGTAAACATCACTGGAATGGCCCTTACACTTCTTCTTACTCAAAATTTAATAAACCATACACATTTATAATTTGGACATAAATTCTGATCATATTTACAAGTTATTTACAACTACTTTTTTTATAAAAAGGAGAGGCCGACCTCCTTCTAAACCTTACTCTGCCCATCCCTCATAGACTCTTGATCTGTGCAAGGAACTTATTCAGACAGAGTAAGGGGGCGAACCAGCACAGTAGAAGGTGAATATTACTGATATTTCCAGCCTAGACCGGATTCGAACCAGCGCTTATCTCTAACCCAAGTTCAGAGGCCTGACGCCTTAGACCGCTCGGCCACCGGCTCGCCCAACTGGTTCTCTGCAGGTGGTTCCTGCTGTTCCTCATCATCTTCATCCGCTGATTGTTCAGTATCTGTATTGTGACCACTAAAATATTCTTCGTGGTCACCTCTATCGTCACCGTCATCAGCTAAATGCTGACTATCTTCTGATAATGACTCTAGTTGCCATGCTCGTACACGTTCTTCCTCCAAAAGATTCATATTACATAATGTTCACTTAAAAAACATTGTAATGAATTGCGTACGGGACTTTAGTCCAGGCCAAGAAATATTCTATCACACTCAGTCAACATCAAACACTAAAATGATGGACAGTGTGTCTAGGAAAGGGGTAGGGAAAAGCTACTCGGAGAGTGGTCTGGGTGCATAAAAAAGTACAGTCAGTTCAAAATTAAATGGACCTGGTCAAACGGATCGTGGCATAAGCAATTAAGGGTGTTCCATCTTAAAATATTTTTGAAATTGTTTTGAATAAAATTAATTGTTAGTTTTGTTACAAGTAAGAAGTGTGTTGAAGGAAAAAATTCAAACAATTTTTTTACAGAGATTTGGCTACCTAAAGTGGCTAATTTGGCCTTTATTGGTTCCTAACTCATTAACAAACCGGGCGATATATTTTATTCAAATGTTGAGAATATAGCAGACAAATGGTACTAACCAACCTAGAGTAAATTAAAACTAATAATAAAAATAATATTTTTTAAGTGTAACCAATTATTATCTTTACGAATTCGAGTTGAAATTAATACAATTATCTTTGGCTCAAAAAGTAGATTAATAATACATACAATATTTATTGATAAAGTTTATAATAAATTAGGGAGTTCTTTCCGGTTGTGCTCTCGACATGCAGCAAGAGTGCTGTTACTCTCCTATACCAACAGCAAGGCATTCACCTTGCTATTTGTGGCATTGGAACATTGAACTAAACTCCATCCAGCGCTGAGCTGAGCCGGTCGAACGAACACTCTTAAAGGTTAACATGATCAAGAGCACAAATTTGGATCAAGTGCAGCTAAAAAGCACATATGAAATAAAGGAAGGGCTTTAGATATCAGTGTTTTATTTATTTATTTTTTATTTATAAAAATAGTGCTTGTAGAGCTTAAGCAATAAGAGAACATCTGTTTTTTTAAATAAATTGTATAGATATAAAAAGTTCCTAGGTTATTTGTATATTATTTTACAAAAATTCTTATAAAGTACTAAAAAGTTCAGATTACAAGCATAACCAGTTTTAACTAATCGTAACAGCATTCAGTTTATTGATGAACCTAACTATCTTAAGACAAAATAACATCACAACTTAAATGAACAGTTACCTCAGAGTCTGAAGGCACAGCATCAGATAGCATTGCAATAGGCTTTCTTGGGATTACTAAAAAATGTGTAGGTGCTTGTGGATTTACATCATGAAAGGCAACACACTGAAAAATATAAGACAAAGAAATATGTTATTATTAACATAAAAAATAATATTTAGCTGTTGCTTTGTTATGTTTAAAAATAATTCTTTAGAATCATCTCTCTTAGGTTAGTGGTAACTTATTTCAAACTATACGGCTTGCAGGCCACATTTAGCACTACTGGACTGCGGCCAGACAGAGATCATTGATTATTTTTTCAAACGCTTGAGAATCCCCAAAATTATGTTTGCTCGGTGTTATACGTGAGAAAATAGTTTTAGATTACTCACAAATGCAACAGGCTTATTGCTTGCTACATATTATCAGCAGTCTGGTACTGTTATTCTCAATCCACCGCATTAATACTCCAAGATGGCAGACATAGAACATTCAGTTTCACAGTATACCAGTCAGCTTAAAGTGAAAACTGGATAAACAAAGTGATTCTTTTCAGTGTGCTAGTTGAACTGTATTGTCATAGAACACAATGATAAATACTAACTATGCAATAAAACATACAAATATTAAAGCTAAACTTATATAGGTACTACATCTTATACAGCTTTAACAAAAGTAAAAAAACAATAATTGTTTGCCACTTAACTGAAAAATAATGGCACTATGAAATAAGATTGAATCTACACTAATACATAACCTTGGTATTGGTCACTAATGATTATCTTTAAAAGAAATATGTATTGTAAAAAGCTAAATATACACAATTGCAAAGGTTCAGTTTTTCATATTTTCCTAACTGGAAAAGCAACCAATTTAGTCTGAATTGGAAAACATTAAATATTTTACTTTTTTTATTTCTGCTTGTAGTAAGTTATAAATAATGCACATTATATTTATAATGTATGCACATTAAAAAAAAAAAAAAAAAAAAAAAAAAAAAAAAAAAAAAACACACAGAAAGATGACAATTTAAAGAGTTACATCTTTCTGTAAATTTTAAATTGCATGCATTATAAATATATTTTGCATTATTTGTAACTTAGGCTGTGATATTACAGAAATAAAAATTTCAAGACAGCCAAAGTATTAAAACTGTATGTAGTTTTATAAAACATATAATTATTATATGTTCAATGAGGCAGGAAAGAATTATACTAATATTACTGTATTTAGTACACATACATGTAAATATTTGCTACCACAGTAACATTATTTAATAAAATTGCTCTAAATATTTTACGTAATCACTAGCCTATAGACTTCTAATTAGTACTAACATTTATACAAACATGCTCAATAACAATAAATATGTGGTGTCCTTTGTCAGCCCTTGACTTTACCAATCATATATCAACCTTCAGGGGTTCATTGAAGATATGATTGGCTTTAACTTAAACAAGGTGCTTGTCACTTTTTACAATTTTTTCATTGATTGTATAACTCAAGAGTTCTCAACTTTTTAAGCCAAGCCCCCCCCCCCCCACCTTGACATACTATAGGCTAGCACCCCCCTAATAAATAAATTATTACAATAGTGTTTTGGATACATTTTTTTTTTAATGTGTGTTTGTATGTACTTCAACTTTGTCATTAAAGTTCATATTAAATCATTTTGTGTAGGATCCTCTGTATATAATATTGTATGTAACGACAATAATGTTACAAGCATTAAATTGTAGGCTATAGTGATAATCCATCTTTATTTTTAACGCAATGACAGTCTGTAAATATTCAGTACATAATTCCTCATTAGTCGTTTTTTGATGGTAAATAAAATTGTTTAATTTTTTCTGCCTTACTAATTCAATAATAATTTTCCCAAGCCCCCCCCCCCACCATACAGTTTTCACGCTCCCCTGGGGATCGCACCTCACAGTTTGAGAACCCCTAATATAACTAATGTGAGAAAAAATAGTCTATCTAGTATTAATACTTATAATTATTATTTAACACAGCTTGAATCAAATTGAGATGATGCTCCATATTATAAGTTTAAGGTAAAGCACTTTACAAAAGAGGAAGTTTTTGATTCTGTTAACAGTTTAAATGTTAAGTCCATTACTTGATATATTTGGCCTCAATATTACAATTCTAAAAGACTAATCTTACTTATATGTTAGTTTATGACTTGTCTCTTCAACCTTTGTATTGACATTGAATGATTTCCTAATATACTTAAGTTTAGCAAAGTTCGTTTATTACTGAAAAATTTAAAACTAGTTTTTAAGTGATAGGCCTAGTGAAAAAAAACAACCTTTTTAAAAACATGAATTTTTAAAAAATTTTAATTGTTTTTAAATGATAAGCATATATTGCACAACTTGTTTTTATAAATATTATTTTATTACTTTAAACTGTTTTTATATGCTTGCATCATATTTATATAATTTTAAAAGCTCATTTCCATATTTTGTTGTGCACTCAACAATTTCGCTTTTACCGGATTTTTAGTCATTTTTAAAAATTTGTAACTCTTTACCCAGTACTATATACAAGAATGTTTTTTATTTCCTAGATACATATACATGAGACCTTCCTTTTATGTACATTTTAGTTTTATATCACCAACCCCATCAGAGTTATTAATAGCCAAAATTGCTAATTTTTCAAACATTTCACTTTTGAAAAATTTATAAAAACTGTAGGGTTAGTATATAAAAGTTCATATTATTTATGGTAATACTAGGAACATATATCTTCAAAGACAAAAATAAATCACATTGCATTTCACTACCCTTGTCTTTGAAAAAAAATTACAAAAAGTGACATTTTGTCGATTGATTTATTGTATTTGTCTTAGGATTTAAAAAAAGAAATACTAGAGATAGGTAAATAAGCTACTGGACCTTTATTTTACATTGTTAATTTATAAACAAAATGGTTTTTGTTTCATTCTTCTAAGACAAATACTTAATCAGTTACGGCCATTCTTATAAACCCTTACAGTAGCGAAAATGGGCGTGCGCAGCAAATCCAAAATGGCCGCCAAAGGTGAACTACCAAAGAAAAAAAATTTTTTTAATGATTTTTAAGTCTTGAGATATGAGAGAAACAACCTGGCAAGTTTCATCAAATTTAAAAATAGTCAAGCAACCAATTAATTTTTTTCTGGATCACTTCAAATGGAATGACCCTGCTGTAAACGATTATATGATTGGTTTTCAATAAAATTAATTTTTCGGCTCAAAAAATACACTTTTACTTATCTTACCAAACACAACTTATCCTAATCATCTATATAGGCCTAAGCCTACTTAAAAAATTGTAATTAAAATTACATTCGTGTGCCTGGCCTCCAGGATATATGCAAATTTGTTTTTAGTGGCTAGTCAAAGCTTTAAGCATTAACATTATGCATATGGCCACCATAGGTGTTTTGCAGCAAGAGTGGTTTTACCGCACTACCTTGAGAAATAATTGGGTAATTATGCACTTTCTTGCCACCTCTGAAAATACAATTTCATGTTAAAAAGTGATAAAAAATGAGTTTATATCTCTTGAGGAGTTTGATTTCATCTGCGGAAAACTCGTTTTTTACTGAAAAATCGAAAAACTAGTTTTTTTATCTAATAATGAAAAACTAACTTTTTTAAAAATCGTTATTGAGAATTTTTTTCTATTTCTCGTGTTTTTTTAATGCTGAACACAAATATATAACTGGTTTTGTAGTAAAATTATTTTTTCAGCTTGAAAAATGCATTTTTTACTGACATAACCAATCATCAGCTAACTTATCCTAACTGTCTATTTTCTCAAAAAAAATTCATAATTTGCGTTAAATTCGAGCGTTTGGCCTCCGTGACGGCCTGCCGGCGGTCACTCCGGCGGGAATATAGGTGAATTCAGTTTTTGTCATTAATAGTTGTTGTATATAATGATCGCATAATGGCCGCTAATCGCGATCCGCCGCAATAGTAGTTTTTCCATTTATTTCTCGAGAAATATTTGTAATAGACCAAAATAGTTTTTAAATTTGTATTCAGCGCAAAAAACACATCAATATAAAAAATATGATTAAAATACCATTTAAATTAACGGAAATATGACAAAAATACTAAAAGTTGTGATATTAGTTTTTTCGAATTTTTCGGTAAAATACGTTATTTCCGTGGAATAAAAAGCATATCTCGTGAAAATACAGCCAATTCTAGACCCATTTCAAGCAAAATGTTCCAAATTTGTTTGGTGGCAAGAAAGTGCATAATTAATTACCAATAATTGTTGTGGACCAAAATAGTTTTCAAATTCATGTCCAGCATGAAAAACAAAATCAACATAAGTAAATGAAGAAAAATCACAAATAAATTTTGGAGATAGGCCTAAATTGGAAAGTAACATTTACAACATTTTTCGAATTTTTATTTTGTTTTGTATAAAACGATCTTTAAACGGAATAAAAATGTTTTCTCACAAAATATAGACCAGATTCTACACACTAGTGATAAAGTCAAGATTGGTGAGGTGTCTAGAAAATGCATTACATAGGCCCTGCCTATCAGCCTTGTCATTTTAAAACCTACTCCTGTAAAAAATCTTAATTGTATTTGTGTAAACAAGTTATTTATCTTAAGGATAATCAATTCTATTTAAATGCTTGATTTACCTTTTCGTCTTCATAAATGAAATTTGCAGGGATTTCTTTGCGAAGAATCTTGCCAAATATTGTATCACCACCAGGCTTAGCACTCTGGGCATTTGCCTCTTCAGATGACATAGCTCTAGTTTTATTGGAACTGCAAGTACTTTTGAAGGTTAGTGGAGCAGCCACTGGAACTAAATTAATGCTTTGAAATATTGATTTAAAAAACGAAAATTGTTTCACAGAATGCCTTAAGATCATTATAAAAATGACTTATACAGATTAAGAAACGTACAATCCAGATTAGACGTTTTATTGAGATCCAGATGCCTGTTAGTTTGGAGAGTACCAAACACAAAATAAACAGGTTTTTAAAATTATATCTATCTATCGTTACCATAGGTTATCATACTAAGATTATATTTTTTATAATAACTAACTACAAAAAATTTTACTTTTTTGTAGTTAGTTATTAGGTCTTGTATCTTACCATATTACGAGGTATAAGCAATGTTGTTGCTTCTTGACTTTTGCATTCTGATCCGGTAAACCCAAAACAATTAGAGAATTATATACCGGTTAGTTGAACTTTTACCAATAGCAAAAATAGAATAATTTGAGAAAAAAATTGATTTTTTTAAAAGGCACTCCAGCTGGCAGTTTAAACATAGACCTTCTATTATACCTATAATAATAGAAGGTCTATGGTTTAATTACTAACTTACGCCATCATAGGCACGAGATGTGTCAACCCGAACCCTGGCCCTTTCCTTTCCTCGTAAGAAGACAAAGGAAAGCAGCCCCTGTAGCTGGTAAATTTTCTAACCAACAAAAAGCCGGTGTGATGCCTCAGTGGCTTCGGACTACGGAGGGCAATTTCCAAGGTTCGAACCCCCAATGAACTTTTAATTTAAATAAATATACAAACCAACATGTATTAATATTAGTACACTACACTACACTAAATTAATATTATTTTATTTATTTATTCATAAGACGCCGATCGTCAAGATATGGGCGAATATGGATGTCGAATGAGTGTGATGAGTGTAGATGAGCGAATGTAGTCATTGTTACAAACTAAGGCCGACTATTCCTTAGAAAGTGTCATTAATTAATAGCCCAATGACAAATGAACAGCCGGTAGTATCAAAAAACTCACTAAGATCATAACAAGGATTTGTTGCTAACCAGTCATGTATTTTACTCTTAAAAATATTTAGTGGTAGACTTTGGAGACCAATTGGCAATTTATTAAAAAGCTTCTGACTGATTATATCATAACAGTTCAAAGACTTTGACAAACGGTGATAAGAAATGTATATATGACTATTGAACCTAGTATTGTATGTATATCATTATTTCTGCTCTGAAGTTTTTTTTTTTTTTTTTTTTTTTACTATACACTAAAAAGAATTTGTCCAGTTCATTTTTAGTGTATAGTAAAACAGAATATGTTTAAAGATTAATTGCTGTCAGTGTTCTGAATTGAACAAACAAAGGTTTACAGTGTTCCCACTGTAAATATAGGAAGAACCTTTACTTAACTTTATTATTAACTTTATGAACTGTATTACTTTAACAGCCCTTTTATGTAGCAATAAGATATTATATACATGACAAGAGTTATCCCACACTATTATACCATACATAATAATACTCTGGAAGAATGCAAAGTATCATGACCGAACTAAGTTGGTCGGGTGTCCTGTGTTGAAGTTGAAATACTGAGTAACACTTATTTTTTTGTAGTTTCTTGTGGATGTGGGTATTTTGCAGACATATTCTTTTTTAACTGCAACATCATTCTTAAAACTTTATTTTTAAATACTTTTACTGTGCTAGGTGAGGCAGTTCCCCAAACTTGACGTGTAAAGTACGAATGTATTATAGAGAAAACGTACATCCTGAGACCAACAGTTTTCAAATAATCAATTTGACGCTAGCAAAATTATAGTAAATCTGACTGAAGATACCGTAGATCAACCTACGACATATTTATTTACGAAGGGGTTCAATTATGCAGTTGTGCCTAAACAAATTCCAACTGAAGAAATGACATACTCTGTGGAATCAGCGATAAAGGATTTACCATCTGAAAAACAGAATAAATTAGACAAGATGTGTCAGTGGTGCTCAAGAAAGCCCATCCAACAAAATCCAATCTCTCTAGGAATGAAAAAGCTGCATTTATAGCCCTGAAAGAGAATCAGCTGATGAATTATAAGTGTAATAGTTAACTATTTTTCGCGCTCGGTTTTTTTTAGAGTTTTAATTGTGTTAAAAGTTTATTTTTTTGTTATTAATTGCAATATTAGTGATATTGAATACCTATTTTGTGTTTTTGTGTTGATTTCACCCAGTTATTGAAGTTATACTTCTTTGCGCCCGTTAGACACTTTGGGATGGGATGTTGGTCGAGAAACCGCGTCACGCTGAAAAGTAAGAACAAATTTTTAAGAACTATCGATTAATCGATTGTTAATCGAAGAAATTTAATCGAAGAAATTACTGATAATGATAATATAGGTGTATAATATAATAATGAAGTCACGTATAATATATTGAAGATAAATATATTGAATAATATTGAAAAATGTCTTATATTTCATTTATATATCCTGTCTGTTTGTGTGCGTGAGTGGGTGTATGAGAATGGCCAAAGAAGTATAACTTCCACCGTGTGGTCCGACGCACACCCAATTTTTTTGTTAAAATAACGAAGGGGTCTTTGTTTAAACATTGCTTACCTAAGCATAACCAAAAAACAATAATGGCTAAGCCAGTGTTTATTTTCCCTTCCCAATCTTCTGTCAACAAGCCTAAATCATGTGATTTAACGCCCAACACTACGGCATCAAATGAAAACATTGATCAAGATTTCTTAAGACCACCAAAAAGAAAAACAGTCAACAATTGTGTAAATCTACAGCCTAAAAGGTATGTCTTAGATACTAATCAGCTGTGTGATCAAAACAAATTTAGTCCACTATCAGAGCACAACTACTCTATTGCTAATAATGATGAAAATGAGATGGCTGATGTAACTGCTACAAGTGAATTGCATAAAATTGTTAAACCTCCACCTATTTTTGTCCACGATGTTAACAATCATCAGGAAATTGTCAAAGATATTAAAAGTGTAATTACTTGCGAGTTTACCACTGAAGTCGAAGGCTCATCTTTGAAAATTAATCTTCTGACCATAGATGATTTTAGAAAACTGACACAATTTTACGACGAATCAAATGTTAAATACCATACGTTTCAGACAAAAATAGACAGAAAATTAGAAGTCGTAATTAAAAACGTTCCCTGCTCTCTTTCTCCAGAGGAAATTCAGGATGAGTTAATCTCTAACAACTATCCGGTTCTCACTGTACATAGATTATTTAACAAGGAAAAAATTCCATTCCCTATTTGTGCGGTCTCGTTAGAAAACAATGAATCTGGAAAAGCTATATTTGAATTAAATAGACTGTGCTACTCTGTTGTTCATGTTGAGCCTAAAAGGAAGCCTACAAATGTGCCCCAGTGTACTCGATGTCAACGTTATGGTCACACGAAACATTTTTGCAAGCTCGATCCCAGATGTGTGAAGTGTACTGGCCAACATCTCTACTCTGCTTGTCCGAAGAAGAAGACCGACCCCCCTGTATGTGTAAACTGTGGGGAGAATCATTCGGCCAATTTCAAAGGCTGTAAATACTATAAAGATATACAGCAAAAGACTAAAAGCAATGTTACTGGACTCACCTATCACTCATCTACTAGGAGCACTGATGAAAATCGCAGTACCGAAAACACTGGAATTGGAATAAAACCCTCACAAGCCCGCCCTCAAGCAACTTCCAAGTCATACGCTCAAGCAACTAAGAAGACGTCAACAAATTTGCATCACCAAACTGATTTCAGTGTTTTTAATAACGACACTACTGAAACTGCAGCTAACGAGGTACTTGAGAGTGGCTCTAATATAGAACAACTAATATTAGATTTAGTTAAGTCAGCCATGCCTATCATTAAAAAGATTATATCTAATGCTATTACTTCACTGTTCAAAAATGCACCCTAGAACATGCATCATACAAAACTTAACAATCCTAAACTGGAATGCTGATGGCCTAAAGAGAAAGAAGAATATTTTTTCAGAGTTCATGGTTCGGCATAACGTCGATGTCGCCTGCATCACTGAGACGCACTTTGTAATAAATGAGCCCTTTAAAATCCCTGGATACTTTATTTATAGAGAAGACAGGAATGCACCCAATGCTTCTGGAGGAGTGGCAATTTTTATAAAAAGAAACCTTAATCATCACAATGTACTGTTGCCAAATCTTATTTCAGCTGAAGCTGTTGGTATCAAAATTAATTTGCAAAATGACCAGTCTTGTAATGTTATTTCTGTGTACAAATCACCCAATCGACGTTTTCACCAACAAGATCTTTTAAATCTAAGTCATGGTGACACTCCAACTCTTATCTTAGGAGATTTAAATTGTAAACATCAATTCTGGGGTTGTAGGGTAACTAACCCGAATGGGGTTCGCTTGTTACGTGCTATGAATGAAACCAATATAAATATTTCAGCTCCGTCTGAACCCACTCATTACCCTTGGCAAAACAATTTCCATCCCGATATATTGGACATTACTCTTCATAAAAACTTTGGAGCTCCTATTCTACAACAAGTAATCAGCGAACTTGATTCTGACCATCTCCCTATTATTGTAAGTTTTTTCATACAACCAATATTTTCTCCGCAAATTCCCAGACTGATAAACGGTCCAGTCGATTGGGATACCTTCTGTGCAGAATTCGACAATCTCATGAAAGTTCCAATGGACTTATATTCAGTAAATGGCATTGACAGAGCAGTTCAAGACTTTACAGAGTGTTTACAAATATCAGTCAAAAATGCAACTATCCGGACTTTTCCCCCTACACGAAACACTTTTCTTCATCCTCCCATGAGAATTATGCAATTAATTAGATATAAAAATAGAGTGAGACGTCAGTGGCAGAGATACAGGTACCCTCACTTAAAGATGCAGCTAAATGAACTAATTCGTAAAGTACGTAGCGAACTTGATAAATATAGGATTAATTCTTACAAACTTTACGTTTCTGATATTGATCCTGGTGATTCTAATATGTGGAAAGCAACAAAGAGGCTTTTACAATCACCGACAATTGTGCCTCCACTAAAACAAAATAATTTTATTTTTGAAAGTGATTCTGAAAAGAGTAATGTGTTTGCTGATTTTTTTGACAATGCATTAATTCCTAATGCTGTTCATGATTTTGAAACCAACAGAAATGTTGAGGATTTTTTGTCCACAACCCCTAGCAGTGCAGAGCAGCCTGTGAAATTTACCTCACCCTCGGAAATTAAAAATATTATTAAAAATCTCCCCAACAGAAAATCTCCAGGGCATGACTTGGTACCTAACATAGTTTTGAAGAATTTGTCTACCAAAGCACTTTCAATACTAGCATCTATTTTCAATGCTTGTATTTCTGTTGGTTACTTTCCCAAAAACTGGAAACTTGCTCAAATAATTGTTATACACAAGCCCAACAAACCTAAACATTTTCCTAGCAGTTACCGTCCGATTAGTCTCCTTTCATCAATATCAAAATTATTTGAAAAAATTATACAGAAGAGACTGCTAAAATACTTGGATTCTTCTAATATCATTCCCCCTTATCAGTTTGGATTTCGTACAAGGCATTCTACATCTCATCAACTTCTACGAATCAATGAAATCATATGTAAAGGATTTGAGAAGAAGCTTCATTCATCGGCAGCATTTTTGGACATAACAAGTGCATTTGATAAGGTTTGGCATGGTGGCCTGTTATATAAATTTTATCAGTTTGGACTTCCTTTGTATCTGAGAGCTTTGTTGCAATCGTTTCTGTCTGATAGGACTTTTTGTGTCAAACTCAACTGCACACTTTCCTCAGTTCGTCCAATAGGCGCAGGTGTTCCTCAAGGCTCAATACTGGGACCTCTTCTTTTTAATTTATACATGTCTGATATTCCTGAGCTTCCTCAGGCTACTATCGCTCTTTATGCTGATGACACGGTTCTTATTACCCAGCACATTGACATCAACCAGGCCGTAAATTCTTTACAATTCAGCGTTACATCTCTAACCAATTGGTTTAAAAGCTGGAGACTATCGTTAAATCCATTGAAATGTGAAACAAAGGTTTTCTCTTTGAGGAAGTATATTTTGCCACCTGAAGTTACTATTGAAAATACTCCAATTCCTTGGAACCCTGATGATCAAGGCATAAAATACTTAGGTGTCTATCTCGATAAAAAATTAAACTGGAATCTTCACGTAAACAACAAACTCACTCAAGCATATGCACGTCTATCCATGTTATTTCCTATAATAAACAGAAAGTCGTCTTTAAAACCAGAATGTACATTTTTAATATATAAAACAATTCTTCGGCCGTTAATTATGTATGCCTGTCCAGTTTGGGGAATGTGCATTTCTTCCGGCAAACTGAAAAAGATTCAAATTTTCCAAAACAAAGTTTTAAGAATTGCAGTTGATAGTCCATGGTACATACGTAACTCTCATCTGCATGTAGAATTTGGACTCGATACCATTGATGCTTTTATTAAAAGAAGTTGTCGTAAGTTCATGGCAAACTTAGAAAATGTTCCAGGAGCTATTAACTTTCACATTGGAGAACCTACTTTGCACAGGCGTTTGAAAGCCAGACTTCCTCAAGACATGATAGACTGATTTATAGCCTCTCTATGTAACACTTATTTGTTTTTTTTCTTTTTAACTTACTTAAATATGTTATATATATATTTTTTTTTGTTTTGTTTACTGATTGTTATTCGTGTTACAGGGTGACTCATATATGAGCGAACCCGATAATGTTATTATTCCACCTGTTACATTTTCTGTGTATAATATGTAAAATATTGATCCAGAAATAAGTGTAAAAAAAAAAATATAGCCCTGAAAGAAGCTTTTGTTACACCATCAGATTGTTTTGTTCATCTAGGTGTAGTAAATGATTACTCAGATTAAACGAAATACTATTTATTAATATAAGGAGCACATTGTACATTACAATTCTTACATACTGGAAATGTTTATTCCATTGTCCGTCATTCAATACCTCAGACTATGGAACCAAAGACTATTAAGTATTAAACCATATAGTATCATCTTAACATAGCACATATGTTACACAGACAAAGGAAATGCCATAGTAATTATGAAGACAGAAGTTTGTCAAAATTAAAGATATCGATAATAAAGGTCCATGTAAGTCAGTAAGGAATCCGATTAAACAAATTGTATAAAGTGTACCGAAATCGATCAAGTTGAATCCTAATTTTGACAATAAGATAAAAGGACATTTAAAAAATTCTGACACAAGGGCACCACTATTGTACGGACTGAGACTATCCAAGATATATAAAGAAAATGTGCCTATGATATCTATAATAGGTTTTATAGGATCGCCTACGTACAAGTTATCCAAGTTTATATCTAAGAAACTAAGTGAAAATTTAGGGAAAAGTGGATCATTTTGTTAGAGATTCCAGATATTTTATCAGCCTTTTCAGCCAACAGAAATTGCAAGATACTAACGTATCTGTAAGTTTCGATGTAGTATCCAGTACCAGAAACCATTAAGAAAATTAAAAACATTCTTAACAACGATAGTAGAGCTATTTGAACTATACCTTACATAAAATTATTTCTTCTTCGATAGGAAGTTCCATGAACAAACTGAAGAGGTAGCTACGGGATCACTTCTATCACCGGTTGCAGCTAATCTCTATTTGGAAATATGTCAAAAGAAGGCAATGGAAACGTCTGATTTGAAACCCAAGTTATGGTATCGATATATAGATTATGTTTGGGCTGTGACCTCAGGTCTTTAACTCTTTCTTAAATCTGGGTGGGTCAGCAATTAATTGAATTGAATTTGATAAAAGCATTGATTTTATACACAAATATATTTCCCATCCAATGTAAAATGTTGAGTCTCAAAATGTCAGCTGTTTTCGTTGTCCATTGTGGAGCGCAAGTGTTGTTCCATGTAAATGTAATGCAGTTTAAACTAGTTGTGGTTGGGGCCTCACTAATTAACAAAATTACTGCCACAAATATTCTTATTAGATGGTTTATCTATTTTTGGTGTATATAAGCAAGGGCAATAGCATTAATTTTATTCACAAATAGATTTCCCATCCAATGTTTAATTTTGAGTCTTAAAATATCAGCTGTTTTTGTGGTCCATTGTGGAGTGCTAGTGTAATTCCATGTAAATGTAATGCAGTTTAAACCAGCTGTGGTTGCGGGCCTCACTAACTATAAAAAATACGGGCACAAATATTCCTATTATATGGAATATATATTGTAGGTCTATATAATCATGGGCAATAGTTAAAAAATGCAATTTTGAATTGAGTTGGTCAAACGGTTTTGGAGAAATTATATCCTGTGTTGGAGAATTAGTGCTTGTTATTTGCAGACAGTGTATGAAGGCTGTGGTAACTCAATAAGTCTTTTATTCAACCAAAATCAACATATTACATGTATTAGTCTTGTCAACATTTGTGCATTAATTATAATACTTTTTACTATTAAAATATACACAATAACAACATAATAATATGTAACTTAAAAATCACCATGAATACATGAATACTTTATTAAAATTTAATCTCTTGTCATATGTTTTTCAAAAATCTTGAGCACTGTCAGTCATGAACTCCCGAACGCTGTACAAACACATATTAATCAAAAAGGATTTTAGTTTGTTTTTAAAGCTCAAGTGATTTGACTCGGTTTGAATGGTTTTTGTGAGTTTGTTGAAAATTGCTATTGCATTAAAGAAGAATGTTTTCTGAAGAAAGAGGTGCGATGTGCTGGTATTTGAAGGTTGGGCGAAGGACGGAGGTCGTATTTATGTGTGTGAGATCTACTGAACTTTGAAAGATTTTGTTTAAGAAATTATAGGCTTTCATAGATGTAAAGAGATGGAATGTCAGAATGTTGCGAGATTTAAATATTTCCCTACAAGATTACAGTCTGTTAATAGAAAATATTACCCTTAATATTTTGAAGACGAAAAATGTAAAGGGTTCTTTGACTCTCACAACCCAAGATAGGCAATGCATAAGCAAGGTGGAGAAAAATCAGTTCATAATAGGCTGTTAAAAGGACATTTGTATTTGATGTTTTAGCCAAAGTGCGAAAAGCGAATATTCCGGAACTAATTTTATTCACAACATGGTTAATATTGTAAATGAAAATTCAGCCTATTATCCAAAATTAAACCGAGAAACTTTGTTTTTAGAGAGGATTAAATTGGAGTATCATCTAACAGAAAACTGGATGTTGATGATGACCTATCTGTAATTTGGAAGTATAGAAATTGAGTTTTCAGTGTATTTAGAAAAAGAAGATTATTGTCAAACCATTGAATTAAACTATTCGATTTAATGAATACCGTATTTGCTTTTCGAGACTTTCCACCATAGAACCAGACAACGACAGGAACGTGTCATCAGCATACAGACAGGGCTTAGACAATTTAGTACTTGTTGGAAGGTTGTTTATAAATATAATAAAGAGAGTAGGACCAAGGATGGATCCCTGGGGCACCCTACTCAGTGCATGAAGCTCAGGTGAAATATAGTGTCGCAGATACCCTCTCTCATCAGCCGATGGGATCAGAACAGATTGTTCCTTCCCCCAAGGTAAGATTTAAACCAAACAGCAGTTCATGGTTTAAAGTGTCGAAAGCCCTACTCAAGTCGAAGAACAGGCCCGCAGAATATTTTCCTCCATCCAAGTTACTAACTATATCGTTGATAAAGGCAAACATTGCACTGGATGTAGATTTATTCTTGACAAACCCGTGCTGATTTTCAAAAATAATTCTGCTTTGGTCCAGGAAACTGCATAGGCGGCTTAATACAATTTTCTCAAAAACCTTTGATATAATCGTTAAAATAGAAATTGGTCTGCAGTTCTTACTGTCTGTTTTATCTCCTGCTTTTAATATAGGTCTTACCATTGTAATTTGGAGTGCATCTGTGAATGTAGCAGAAGAAAATGAAAAATTTATTAAGTGACAGAGTGGGGCTGCAAGCATAGTTATTACTGACTTTAAAACTTGTGCATATATTTCATCGACACCTGCTGATCTCTTGTTTTTTAAAGAAATAATGACTTCTTGAACTTCTTTTTCAGAAGTAGAATTTAAAAAGAATGAAGAGTTTGGTGATGAGTTTGCTGAATCTACAACTGACCCCTGGGTCTGTTCACTTTTATTTCCTATTTTAGTTCGTTCTTGGTGGACTCTGGCAAAAACTTCATTAAGTTCACTCGCTATCTGTAAGGTATTATTTATCACCACTCCTTTACTATTCAATAAATTACGAACAGAATAATCCTTTCTTTTAGGAGGCCTCCTCTCATTTATTATTCTCCATATAACTTTGGATTTATTATTAGATACTTCTATTTTTTCTAATATTTCTCTTGATTTCTCGTCCTTTATTACCAAACGGTACTTGTACTTTAATCTCCTATAATATACTCGTAAATAGTGGTTTGATTCATGATCCTTAGTTTTTTTTTATATAATTGATAGAGTTAATTTTTTAGTTTACTTAAGTATGTAATAAGTTTTGTCTTCTTTTGTCTGTTATCATTTACTTTCTTTCTCTTCTTTGGGAAAGCCATGTCAAAATAGTATAGTAATATGCCATTAAATACCTCATATTTATTATTCATGTTTTTACATAACAGCACATAATGCCAGTTCTCTTTAGATATATAATATTTAAATACATTTATATTCTGATCATTAAAACTGTTACATTGTTTATAGAGAACTTCATTCATGTTATGGAGGGAAACTTCAAAACTTACAGACTGGGCGTAATGATCTGATAATGCGGATACCAGTACATCACTTCTAGCACTCGACACATTTGTGAATACATGATCGGTCAGAGATCGTGATCCCAAAGCCTATCTTGTGTAAGAAGTTATTATATTTATCAAATTAAAAGAGTTCATTAGGGAGACAAATATGGGCGGAGTTAGACCTCGTATGTTGGGAGGGGACACAAATAACAAGTTTACCATGCATTAAATTTCCTGTATCCTACTTTTTCCGGGGGGCCTGGGGGGACATTTTTAAAAATTGCTGCTTAAAAACATGACATTTAGGTACCTTTTTCGAATGAAAAATACTTAAACTCAGAACATGAAATTGATGTTTATTTTTATCAAACATAAACATATTATTGGTTGTATAACAATATAAACCAGGTACATACATATTTACTTTCTACAATAGAACGGTCTCATATTGTCAAGCAATGTAACCCTTATATTAACACATTAGCACTGCAATATTAGCACTCCTTTATTAATAATTAAATAAGAGGCAATTTTCTATAACCTTTTTTTTGCATATTTATCCGTTAGTTTATCCAAGTTGAGGCTTTTTACTAAATCAGATTCTGAATAAATGACAGCCAAATTGGAGAAACGTTCTTGGCCCATGGATGACTTAAGCCACTGATTAATTCTTCTCACTGTCGAGAACGATCGTTCACAAGAAGCACTATTAGATGGAAGGGTAAGACAAATCTTAAAAAGCAGTTTGAAATTGGGATAAATATCATCTTGAACTAAAACCAGTTCTTTTAATATTTTAACCAACTCTTTAAGCAGTATTTCTTTCGGGTTGATACCATCTGACTCGAGAACGCACCGTAGGATGCTCATTTCTGATATGAGCATAGTTTGGTTCAATCCAGGCACTGGATATTTCTGTATAAACGATTCAGATTTCTCTACATTGAGGCAAAGGAACTCTTCACTCGCATTTGCTACTTCCATTGCTTCACCCGCAAACCGTCTTTTGAGTTCACTGATCAAAATATCAAGTATTGGATAATAAAGGTCACAACGGTACTGTACCTTGCTGTTCACTTCACTGTGATCACTCAAACTCTCTGTATCGACTCCTCTTGACTTTCCAACAGTAGACATGACAAAATATTCATTAAGAGTTTTTGAAATAACTCGTCGACGTTTGGGCGCAATATGTGAACTTGAAGTCGAATGACTTTCTTTTTCCAAGGAACGAGATGTTATGGTAGTCTCATTGGATTGTGTTGTAATGCAAATATTTTCAGGGAATAAATTTAGTTCGTGAATCCTTGAAAACTCCATTACTTCATTCCACTTTTTCTCCCAGGCGTTTTCACTTCTTTTTGACTCGAGCTTCAAAAAGAAGTGCAATTGCTCCTGCTGCTTTCGCACATCTTGCCATGCAAGAGTCCTCCTTCTGAAGCGCTTTGCTGAGGATATTTATATCAGTTAAACATTCCAATAAAAATAGTAAACATACTACAAAGTCCATGGATGTAATTGAAGCCAGTAATCCTTTGGCCTGAGGAGACTTCAAATTCCTTAGATCATTATCAATTTTTTTGAAGACGGCACGAATTGCATCAAAATTTCTGTTAACAGATTGGACAACAGTAGCCATACACGACCACCTAGTGTCACTTAATTTGTGGACTTTGATCTGTAGCTCTTCTTGCAGTATTTTGTATTCCGCATGCATATCAGGGTTAGAAAAAAAGTCATATAGTGACTGCATCACATTAAAGGAGAAACAACTGTAGTTATTGCTTTCACAAGAGTTTACAAGAACCAAATTAACCTTATGTGCTAAACAGTGCACATACATGGTGAGAGAATGGGTATCCCTGATGATTTTCTGTAGCCCATTCTTTACTCCAGATTTTACACTCGCGCCACCTGTGATTGACCTATTAAAGTAGCAGTTATACCTACTTCCTTAAGATAGTTCAAAATAATATTTGCTAAGGACTCAGCACTACGATCTAGAGAAACATCCTTCATTGTTAGCAATCTTTCTTTAATTTCTGATTCAAACAAATATCTTATACAAATACACAATTGTTGAACTCTGTGTGACTTTGCTTCATCGACCATTAAGGCATAAAATCCAGATTCGTTTATCTCATTCACTATTGTACTTAAAACCTCTTCAGTAACAATTTCGAAAATTTCATTTGAAAGTCATGACTTGTTAAATTGAAATATTTTCCTTTGCATTTAGCATCATATTTTGAGTATAATTCACATAACTCTAAATAATTTCCCTTGTTGCCTGACGTTTCTTTTTCATCGTGTCCACGAAAAGGCATTCCTTGTTTGGCCAAAAATAACAAAAGGTCCAAAATTTGCTTAAAATATTCACGATTTTCAGAAATGAGCTCTTTATGAGATGATGATATTTCCGAAGCAATTGTATCCTTTGGCTTTCTATAGTTATGCCACTTCACCATGGAAAATAAGTGACTTTCACTGGACGCATGCTTTTCTAATTTTTCCCCTATCTTCTTCCAGTTACTTATGCCTTTTTCAATTACAGATACTTCTTTATTGTTAGAAGAAAATATCCTGCAAGCGTTACAGAATACAGCATCTTACTTTAAACTGTATTCTAGCCATTCAAATTTCTTAAAATAAAATGGTGTAAATGCTCGTTTTGAATTTTTAATGTCTGAGAGTGGGTATGTAGTCAAAATTGGGTGCGATGGACCCGTCTATATATTACCAAGGTACAATTTTTTGAGTAGGCTCCTTCATCATAAGAAGAAGTAACTGAATCAGTTTGTTTACTTACGTCATGGCAAGACTTTGAACAGCCTGGGGAAGCTTTTATTAAACAATCAGATTCTGCTTCTTCATCGGTCACTGGTTCTTTTATTTTTAAAAAGTTCTTACGTCTGTTGTTTTTTTACTCATTTTGTTTATACTGTAGATTCCATAAATAAACAAAACAGAAAAATGATAATACTGTAATTAATTAATACAGAAACACCACTCATCTCATCTTAAATAACACAAACAAAAACACTTATTTTAATACATGAAGCACGAAAGCGGGAACAGAGCATGAACACTAGCTGACAACTATTGACTGACTGGGCTGGGCAGACCGCCGGCCGCGCTAAACACGACTCGATTCAGTCAGCCACGCCAATTTGTAGATGGTAGGTAGTCGAAGTCAACCCGTAATTGTATGTAGTGGGATGCTAATACCCGCACTGATCTTCATCTTGGATTAACGGCATTCTAATTTATTATTATTAGTCAACATGCATTCAAGTTCATCGTTCATTTAGTAACTTTTATATAACATTATATTCCTTATAAATTAAAATTCACACGAAGGTTGGGGGGAATTACCCCCCATAACTCCGCCCATGGAGACAAATCGTTGGCTGATAAAAGTCTCTTTGGATAAATTAATATTAAAATCTCCCAGTACAGTTACAATTTCGTGCCTGTTTGCATATTTTTCAAGACAACCAGAGATACACTCAAAGAAATCTGTAACATTGTTTGTTGGAGGCCTATAACATGCAAGTATCAACATTTTTCTTTGCTCGGTAAGCTTCACAGAAATAGCGGTCAGTTCACAAATGCCTTCTATTTGTTCACAGGGCAATTCCTGACAATCTATATAGGAACGAATCCAAATTCCCACTCCTCCTCCCTTCACGTTTGTTCTACAGAATCCAGTTTTACATGTGTAGTTTATAAGACACAAATTTTGAAGTTTCACTTGTTTAAGTGAATGTTCTGTAAAACAAATTATATCAGGACTTTCCTTCTAAAGAAACATTTATGTTTCAATGATTTTAGAGAGGAGGCCTCTTATATTTTGGCGTATTACGAGTAGTTTGAGAGAGCTCCGCTGGCACTTAACACCCTCGCGACATACAGTGACCAGGGGACACCAGGAGGTTTCTGAGCTGTTCCTAAAAAATTTTTGTTTTGAAAAGTACGGCTTGGGGGTTATAGAATTAGTTTTGGGTGGGATTTGGGTCATCTTATGTGGTGCTGGATAGTTGTCATTAGGTTTGGATAGGTGTTTTTTCTTGGAAAATTTATCAGAAGATAGTTTATACTCAAGTGTTTGGTGTTTTAGAAGAGGATTCGGGACAGATTGTAAACTTATGACACTATGTAATAGGTTAGTTAAACATAATTTGTCCTTTGAATTAAAATGAAGACCATGCTTCGTAAAAGAACTTCTAAGAATCGAATCAAGGGAAACAAAAAATGCTTTTTTTATGTCTAGAAGTGACATTTTTAATAGAAAGATTAATTTTTAAAACTTCACGGTTAAGAGAAGGAGTGTCATACCTAAAAGGAACGCCTTTTTTTACGATCGTCTTAAGCTGGGACACAGATTCCAAAAAGTCATCCAATTCCACCGTGAAATCGTTACAGTGTCCGTTAATCACCCCAAGCACACCACTCCAGCAACAACTGCACTCACTCTACAGAATAGTTTTGAAATTCTTCAAAACATTAATTCCGAGGAAACAGCGTTCCATACAGTTTCCTACAACAGAAAGTCAAAAGTAAAACAAAATAAAAAACACAACCAAACTAAATCCACAGCCAAACACCCCAAACAAAAGGCAGCTGCAAGTACTACAGCCAAGAATGATTCCTGGATAAAAATTCCATTTGCAAATGTATCTGTAGTCGGTGACAGCCTCGCTCGACGAATTGCTTCGCTGATGACCGAGAGAATATCATATCACACAACTCCCACATCACCGGTATCTGCAAGCCCGGAGCGGGGCTCCTTGGCGTTGCTCCTTCAACCACAACCAAGACAACTAACCCCAATACTAACTGTCTGGTGCTACTCGCCGGGACCAACGACGTGTCTGCTGGAAGACAAAACACCATATTCCAGCATATTAAAGAAATTGTTGAGAGATGTAGGCAGACTTCTAGAGTGCTGGTGTGCTCTCTACCAACCAGATATGATCTGCCACTTACAAGTCCCATTCACAGGGTTGTCTCTCGAGTCAACCACTACATCAAGGAGCTTTGTAGTCGTCATGAGGGCGTTGAATGGCTAGACTTAGGCTTTATTTCCCGGAAGCACTACTCTTCCCATGGTCTACATTTGAGAGCGAGTGGAAAGCGACTACTAGCTGGTCTCATAGTGGGGAGACTGAGTTACCTACATCGACCACCACATCCTACACCGCAACACCACGACTCCAAGGATGTTAGGACAACTACCACCTCTACTGAGCCACGTGTGTCACATTTATTTTCAACCACACTCACGGGCCCAATCACACTGCCCTACGAAACCTTTGCTGAAGCAGTGAAGCGGAGTTCTTCAAACTAAGGCATTCCGAATGAATATCTTAATGTAAATTTTGACTTGATTCAGATAAAAAAGAGTAATTTTTTAGGAAACCCTCCTCAAGCCTCCGGACTACACTAACTAACCTTTACAAAGTAAATTCACCTTCCTGTTCCGCTACGATACAGGATACATCAAAATATAACAACACGCAGAAAAAGTTTGTTTTCAATGACTCAAAATTAAAGTTTTCCCCGGGAACTATTAAACTGGTTCACCAAAATGCTCAAATCACTACTAATAAAATAGACGAACTTTCGCTTATTTGTGACGAGCTGCAACCAAAATCATGTGTTCGTAGTCTCTGAACACGGTTTCAGGCATGAAACCATAAATCATTTCCAAATTACGAAATTTCAATTAGCCAGTTATTTTTGTCGAAAAACAATAAAGGGGGAGGTTTAGCACTTTTTATAAAGCAATCATTAAAATTTGAGCCATTTATAGTTGAAAATAGTACAGATTTTGACTTTGAGGCCAATGGTGTTAAAGTTTTATCAAACACTTTAGGAAAAGTATGTATAATCGGCTTATACAGATCACCTAATGGCTGTAACCACTCTTTCTTTGTCAAGTTAGAGTTCCTATTAAATAAATTATTCTCAAAGTCAGTTAAGTTTTTGTTACTAGGAGATCTCAACATTAATGTAATGGAACCCACCTGCCCCCTCACCCAGCGACTTCGCGATATCTTAAGTACTTTCAATTTAAATTGGTCCGTGAACTCACCTACATGAGTGACTGCTATGTCGAGTACTGCCATCGACAACGTAATTACTAACATACCTCATGCGACAGTCTCTGTTTTGAACACTACCATATCTGATCATTATGCACTCGGGGTTGTGGTTCGTGGATGCACTCTGGAAGCCCAATCTTCACCAGTTAATATTGCCAAGAAAATTAATTCCCAAAACGCCAGTCTACTCAATAATCTGTTAAAACGTGAGACATGGCACTACTTGAATAGCTATGATAATGTTGATGACATGTATCATGCTTTTCACAATGGATTTTTTTTATTATTTAGACATAGCCTGTCCTTTCAAGAATGCAAAACAGTCAAAACGCCCGAAAAATTGTTCTTGGATAACCAAGGGATTTCTTATTTCACGAGAAAAACTCAAATTCTTTAACAAAATATTTGTAACAACCCAAAATGAAAATTTCATAACTTTTTTCAGAAGATATAGGAAAATTTATAGAAAAGTCATAAAAGCTGCTACAGCCTATGACGCCAATAAAGTTTTGAGCACTAGTGAGAATTTTTCAAAAACCGCTTGGACAATTATCAACTCGTCAGCACAACAGTCAAAATTATTCAATAAATCCAAACCGATTGAAATAAAAATTTGTGAAGAAATAGTTCAAGATAAATTAACTGTAGCAAAAGAATTTAACAAATATTTTACCACTGTAGCTTCACCGGACACAATGTATAACAAACCCCAATTCATAAACTATATTGGAGAACCATTTGCATCTATGGCCTTGACCCCGGTATGTGAGAAGGAGGTGGCTAGTACCATTCGGAGAGACTACGCCAAAAAAACCTGCGATGCCAATGGGTTGTCTGTATGGCTTTTAAAACAGTGCTGTCAGCACTTGCTGAAGTCACTCACAAAATTGATAAATTTTTCATATGAATCAGGACGTTTCCGTCACTTTTGAAGACAGCAAAAGTTATTCCAATTTACAAAAAAAGACGACCCTTTACTCAAGAGCAATTATCGTCCAATTTCAATTCTTCCTGTCTTTAGTAAGATTTACGAAAGGATCTTCTATGATAGACTTTCAAGCTTCATGAAATGTCACAATTTATTGAATCCAGAGCAATTTGGATTTAGAAAGGAAAGATCCAGCAAAACAGCAGGAACTCCATTCTCAACCTCATGTCTTCTTGGATAACACTCCTTTAGAGGTGGTAAATTCTACAAAATTCCTTGGAATGTTCCTTAATAGGGGACTGACTTGGGACGACCATATTGACCACGTTTGTGGTAAAGTTGCTTCAGGCATATATACGTTGCACAATCTTGCAAAGTTCTGTGCGCCTAACGTCTTAATCATGGCCTACTATGTCATGGTGCATTCACATCTGGCATACGGAGTGAGACTTTGGGGAGGTTGTGCAAAAAGCAAAAAGTTTTTAAAATTCAAAAAAAGGCTTCAGAATAATTGCTAAATTGAACCACAGAGAGTCGTGCCGGAATTCTTTTAGGGAGTTAAAATGGCTGACTTTACCTTGCCTTTATATGTATGAGGTGATACTATACTGCAGATACTTAGACACCTCTTGGTGTCTAAAGCGTTCTATTCTGTGGATGAGTTCATGATGAGTTGCTGGGAAGATTAAGATTCAATAGCAGGACAGGAAGGCAGTGTGATTGTGGCTGTATGAATACTAGAAATATATGTATTTGAATGTGGAGTGAATGACAATTTGTTGTTTAGTTTTAGGTTTTTAATACATTTTATATATTATATTTATATTATGTTGACGATTGCATGACATGTCAAAAATTGTTACTATGCAATAAAAATTTTATTTATTTACAAAGTCATTCGTACCAGCCATTAAAATTACTACGTCATCCTTACTCATAGAAGCGGTTTCCATTTTTGCACTTGCCAATACACTATTAAATTTAGCGTTAGGTTTTACCCAACTAAACGCAGTGGCATTATATTTCATTTTATTAACCAACATGCTAGGGAAATGCCTACCATGACTATAACTGAACAATTCTATTTAATTCAAAAGTCTTATTTTTGCTATGGAAAAATAAGACAGCTAAGAATATAATTTGAAATAAAAGTTAATATTCATTATTGTATTATATCAGAGATTATAACTCGACGTAGCCTATTGCACTTTTGTTTTAATTTTGAAATAAATAATTTGACATAGTGTAACGTGTAAGTTTAATTTTTTATTTAGTTAAATCTAGTTTATATAAAATAAACTACTTTATTATATAATATTAATATTAAATAATTATTTTCAAAAATTCAAAAGTTTTTGAACAATCTGGTTTATTTTGTACTGAACAAATCAGCTGTGCAGTCCTGTCCTGTACTCCTGTAGGTTATTGTTTAGGTTTGTTTGTCTCACGTCTCGTCTGCTATCAACAAGACAGCTGGTGTTTTTGCGCGTATTGTTAAGAAGTATATTTGTATATTTCTTTTGGTAAGTGAATTCAGATATGATTTCGGTTTCGGTATATCCTCCTCATATCTTACCAACTTGTTGGTGAATTTTACTCTGGTAAATAGTATAACATCTTTTTTCGAACATTAATATATAGGAAGGCTGGTCACTTTATTCCTGATAAGTATTTAATATTTAAATTCGAATTAAGTTACATGAAAGCAATATAAACTAACATGCAGGCTTTTGTAGTAATTTAGCTAATTTTGAAATTACTACAGGTATTTTCAAAATTTTAATGAATTTCAAAATAAAATACAGGTATTTTCTTATCATATCACGCTACCTGTTTACAAAAATTGACTAGAGTTGATTAGTATTACTTTGATATCCCTAGGTTAGGTTATGCATTATTAATTTCGATGAGGTTAAGCCAAGCTGGTTTAAAAAAACGTGGTGGTTGCTAAGAAATATAAGCACTTAAATACGTCTTTTTCTGTTATGACAATGGCATGTTTAACATGGTATTCAGACGTTCAGCGATAATGATCCAAACTCCAAATTAAAGTGGACCTCCCGGGATTTGAACCTGTTACAGTCTTTGCATTGGAAGCAAGTGCTAACCACTTGCCTAGCAAGAGTCCCTTTAAATTTATTTTAAATTGTTCTCATAATTGGTTATTAGACTATGCACTTTGTTAAAACCTAATAAAATAAAACAAACTTCTGAAGTAGGACTAGATTAGCCATATTTTGCACGTATTTTTTTCTTTGCAAAAAAACATGTTTTTTACCAAAAAATTGAAAGAAACCCAAAGCAATCATGCATTTTCTTCTCAGTTAACAAAATAGAAAATCTGAATGATGTCAAGAATCGTACACATTTTCATGAGTTACACTTTAATCCGTAAAAATTACGGATACAAGAAACAAACAAAAAATTGCAAAAGGCAGATTCACAACTTAGTATTTTTAGTGTGTTTCTATTTTTTTATTTAATAGTATTTAGTCGACATATTTTTTACAGTTAATACAGTTTAAAAAAAACTATTTTGGTCCATGATAATTAATTTCTTAAGCTAACTTATCTATGAAATGAAATGATTCAGTTAGCCATATTTAAAATATATATATTCCTAATGTTTTTAATTTGAAATTTGTTAACGCTATCACAAATCTGAAATCCTTTTTCTTTACTACAGTTATTACTACTCAATAACATACAAAAACTACTTTTGTGGCAAATTGTGTACTAAGGCTATGTGCATGATGAATTATCTATAACCAGCAAGTACTAACGACAAGAATTAAATTTGTGTATATTGTTTTAGGTTCAGGCCTCTAGGTGTCTTGGAGGCCTGCAACCTGAATTTAACCTGAGATCGGTATGTCTCTGTAACCAGAGTATATTACTCTCAAAAACAGATATTTGGAGAGGAAAGATTAGAATAAATACTAACCCATCTTCAATACCTTTCTCTTACCACTCGAGGTCTATTTTGACAGCAGTCAAGCTTGTTTTCTAATCACAGTTTGTCATGGTCTGTTTTGAAAATTGAAAATGTATTGTATTTATTATTTGTTTTTAGTTATTTTTTTCAGGAACTCATGTACAATTTTATTTGAAGCATGTTTTCATTTATGAACCATTTAGGAAGAACCTAATTTTTTACAGGTGATGACAAAATGACCTAATTTAACCTAGTTTGAGCCTACTTGGTAAGATACAGAGCAGTATCTTGTGAATCTGCTCATATAAATAACAAACAAATTAATTGTTATTGGAACAATATTCAATGTTTAAATGCCTATTCGTGTTTTCAGAAATGAAAATTGGATGGGCTAGTACTAAGCTGCCTCGTTATCATGTTTCCTCTATACATAATGAGAGCTCTGAGAAAGACATGTTCAGGTAACCAAAACTCATTACATTATTTGATCATTCCACACATGTTGTCTCCTCCACAACTTCTGCTGAGGGTAATCTCATTCCTCCATATCTCTCTTCACCTCTGTTCATCGTCGTTGTGGTCTTCCTCTCTGTCTAATTCCTTCTTCTGCTGTTTCTAGCCTCACATTAGGTATTCTTGAGCCACACATTCCCTTTATACAATTTATCTAATCCTATTATTTTCTGTCATGTGTCTAACACTCATGTTTTTTTGTTGTTTCCCCAGCTCATTGTTTCTTACTTTTTCTATCCTTCGCGAATATTGTTTTTAAAAACTTCATATTCTCCCACAATGTTGTAAGTATAATATTTATCTCCTAATGTAGAGAAAATATGTCATTTTAACTTACATGAAATTGACTTATTTTGCCTGTTGTGAAAATATTATTAAATATAGCTAAATTATGTGGAAAAATGGAACTGGCATAGACAAATTTTTGATCTTTCAAAGAGAACTCTTGAATACTTACTCTTTCTGAACCTTTAGCACATTATAGGCCCCTCGATGAAACTGATATTTTGATAGAAGTTAATTTCTATTTATATTTAAGGTCTTAATGTTAGTCAAGAAAAATGTAAATTTTTTCAATTCTAGCTATCATTCTGCACTAAGCATTAAGTTAAGCGCTTTTTAATAAGTTACCGATGTCATTAAAAGGAATGGCCTTTGAAAAATTTCTTACCGATTTAAGATTCTGGTTACCGAACAATCTTATAAACAATTTTTATAACCTAAATGAATACCTTTCATGTAATATTAACATAGGTTAAGTAGGCCTAAGTGTAAATACTGTGTTGTACTGTTCTGACGTTATCTACTAAAATTTTTTATTGAATGATGAATTAATGACTATTAAATTTTCTGGTAAAGATCATAACATGTAAATAACTTGACATTGTCTTCGCGAAACATATTTATGAAAATGTATAAACAAAATTTCATGAAATTAGTAATATCCTACAGGCCTATATATTAAAACCGATAAAATTTAGCCAATCCGTGTCTATAAAGAAATCATGAGTTTATCATTATTATTTTAAATGTATCTACAGTACATTTTAAAAATTTGTATATTTGGCTGATTTCAGTAAGACGTTTTTGTGCAAGTTCACCAGCAACTAAAGAAGCAAGAGATTCTGGACTACAAAAAGAAAATAACACACAGCAAGTGACATATGGACAACCAACGGAACAGACACATCCTCATCTTTTAGCTAAGGGAGAGGTATTGATTAGTCGATAGTGGTACTTAGTCTGTCTGATTGGTGTCATTAGTTTTCTTCTTAATTTCAGTTAAGAGCACAGTATTTTATTCATTTTACCAAGCATCTTGGATTTTGAATGATCTGCATCATCATAGCTTATAAAGAGTCTGTTATAATTAATTTCTTGATTACAAATCCAACATCCTTTCTCTGGCAAAGTACCTTTTATTTTTGTTTGGTTCTTTTTTCATATTTAAAATGGTTTAACCCTACCAGTACCAACGACGTCTCAGGCGTCGATCGGCACCTGCTTGCCAATACCGTCGACGCCTCTGACGTCAATGTGCATGCCTTTCGTAATTTGCCGTTATTGAGTCATCTGTTGGTATGAAACGATTGTTATAGTACTCAAAATGTGCAGAAAGAAGCATACTTTAATTTGGTACTCTATGACAACAATTTGAGTGAAGCAGCTATTTTTTTTCTTTGCTACAACATCAACAGTATTTTTCGTCAGCTGATTTGTGTTATTGTTTGTGTTTACTGCTTGCAAGTCGTTTTGCAATATTTTGAGAATATTCATTGAATAAAGTATATCATATTATACATATTTTTGAAGTAGATAAACTGTTCTATAGAAAAAACATATCGGTTACCATGGAAACATTTGTTTATTATCACATTTCAGAAGTAAACAGAAAAAAATTCAAAAATTTTGCAATTTTTGTCTTTAATTTTTTTTTAATTTTTGAAAAGTTAAAAAATTTAATGTTATTTTATTTTTATACCTCGTTAAATTTTGAAAATAATGATTTATATAACAACATATAGTTTGATATTTATTAGTAGGTGAAAAAAAAATAATCCCAAGACTTACAAAGTGACACTGGTGTGTATTGCAGGTAAAACCAGATGGTACAGCTAAGGTTAAAAGATACTTGTCTAGTTTTATTAACCCTCCATTTGCAAGAAATGTAATTACCGTACTGTTTATTCAAACTCTCAGCACCTCAAATTCATTGTCTCCCGATTGTAAACCACTTGATATTGTGAATAGCCTCTTGGTGGCTTTGCAAACTGGAGCTGGATTTACAGTTGGCAATACAGGGCCATAGAATAAGTAGGAGGAAAAATATTTCATATGGAGGGGAAAGAGGCATGATGTGAAACCACAAACATGACTGAATTTTAATATTGAAATATTTATTGTTCGGTATAATCCACAGTTCTTTTATAGCTGAAGAATATACATTTACAATTTGTTTATTTCTTTACCATGCTAATTTCTTGTAGCATGTTTTGTGTTATATATTGCTTACATGACTCCTCCTTTTTTATGCTTAGTTGTAAGTATTAAATAATGAATTACACTTTCGCTTTTTCTGACTAGTTAGCTAATTAAATAACCAGCTATTGAACTTTTTTATAGTTTTAAATGAATGTTTGACTATGCCAATTCTACATTTCTGTATACAAAGACTGAATAAAGATTTATGATTCTAGCCCATTTTTTTTCATTAATAAACTGGACTGAGTTTTTAAGTCTACATTGGTTACAAAGCATTTTGCACCGGTGCAATTTGCATTGAGGTTAGTTTTAGGTTAGGTTAAAAGGCACTAGGCCAGGAATTAGTATATTGGAGAGATAGGACATCAGCAAACTTACCTTAGAAGACAAGTTCACTAACACCAGAGTAGTGGTAACATACACAAAATAAACACATAATCACACAAATTTTCAATGCCACTGGCACTTTCTTCAGATGAGTAGAGAGGAAAGTGCCACTCACCTGAAGAAAGTGCCATTGGCGTTGAAGTAAGTTAGTTTGCGACTGACCCAAATTTCATTGTGAAATTTGCCCAACACCTTCCAGGAAAGATCCCCTATTGTTTGAATGTAAATGGTTTTCCCTTTAGAAAGGACTAGCGTCCAACTGCAGCTAGATATTGCAACTAGAAAGTGGTTACATATTCTCACTACTAGTAGAGATCATTAGTAGAATAGTCCTAGTTTCGCTCGTACTATAACAGTTGTTGGAGGTTTTTGGCATGTAGGTATCTCTGAGTTGGTATTCCTCCCCACTTCCATCACACCATTAGTTGACACAGAACGTAAAGCACAGAGAAACTCATTTCTAGCAAAAATACCTAGTGACACAATCATAAATATCGGATGTTTTAAAATACACAAATATATCTTTTTACTTACACAATGACTCATTATTTCTAGTAGGCTATTCTTCATTAGAGTTACTATGGTTATTGTGCAATTTTAACTCATGATGTGAAATGCTGTTCGTTGAATTAATCAGCCGCTTAAATATTACTAGATATATTTTATATCAAAACCCAAATACATCAAGCGGTCTGTGAACCTGGCCACCTCGCTTATTACGTAGATAGGATGTTCAATTAATCAATTAAGAACTTTATTGAATCATGGAATGCAACTCTGTACAATAGTATCAACAGAAAATTGTCAAATGTTTATAAATAAAACATTTAAACATTCCATTATGAGTTATAAATATAAATGGAATTATGGGATGGATCTTGTTCCTTTTGTTTTTCCAGATAATGAATAAGGGTGCAAATGAATTTTGGAATGTATTTATGAACGAGAACATAAGAGAATGAGCGTTGTTTCATATTTCTTATGTTTAAGTTTTATTATTTGTATCATATGATGTTTGTATGCGACACAAGTAAACATTTATTATTATTATTTATTTTTCCTTCTTAGAAAAGAAAAAAACTCAATTTTTGACAAAGTGCATTTGGGACTCTTTTTTAATTATCATTATTGGACTAAACAGTTACTTATATACATATACTCACACACACACACACACACACACACACACACACACACACACACACACACACACACACACACACACATATATATATATATATATAGAGAGAGAGAGAGAGAGAGACACTTTTAACTAAAAAATGTACTTAGATAAATGTTTTATGTTTAAGGTTGTGCCGGGCATCCAGAAACATGAGTTTTGTCATAGAAGAGAGATGATGATTCGTAAAATTATTGAAACAGCACCAGGAACAAATCACCTTGTTATAGTACCATCAGCACATCGGGTCTATATGTCAGAAAAAATACCGTATGTGTTCCGGCAGAATACCGACTTTATGTACTTGACAGGTTGTATGGAGCCAGACTGTGCTTTAGTTATGACAGCCTCTAAGGAAGACGATGCTGTTTCTACATTGTTCTTAAGAAATAAAGATAAACATGCGGAAAAATGGGATGGGCCCAGGACAGGTAAACATGACTGGAAATGTAATTATTAATTACAGTTTACGTTTATCTCTTAAGCAGCCAATTTACAATCAGTACATTTAGATGGGAAATATACCTACAAATTTTTACAACAGTAGAACAATGCAATAATAAAAAACTAGCATAACACAAAAAATATATCAACAAGAAACTATGCAACTTAAACATTATAGACTTAATTAAATATATTTACAAAACAGATTTATGTTTATTATTATAAAAAAATCCAAATTCAACAATAAAGACAAATTAATTGTGTGACATAATAATAAACAGGAGTACAGTGAAAACCTGATTGTCCATCATCCTATTTTCCGCCAGGTTCTGTTATCCGTCATTGTCTTGGTTCGTAGCGCCTCGATATGACAGTTGCTGTATGACATCCGTCTGGAAGACGACAATTCCCCCTCCACTCGTCTAGCCCACATAAGTCTAGTTCCAATGGCCTGTCATCCGTAAGGTCTCGTCTGCCATCTACCAGATAACAGGAAGTTGGAACAGCTCGCCTGTGTATGCCTGCCTTATGGACAGGCCGTCCGTGGCTGCCTGAACAGGTCCCGTACAACATGGGGAAAGAGGCGGCACCACAAAAGCCTGTGGTCGGAGATGAAGTTTTTAGCCGTGACGCCTACACAGGTCACGGGTTGTTGGAACGATCCTGTCTGATGATACACAAGCGACATGCTATCCGTGTACCGACATCGGGCCGCCTGATTTCTGCAAAAACACTGCCCGTGGAAATGGGCTTAAATATGTTACACTGTACTGCAGTTTAATTTTAAGAATGTTGATAGTTAATTTTTGTGTTCATTACATAATGTACAAGCTTATGTTTTACATTAAAACTAGGCCTACTGTAATAAAAGCGTAATTGTGACCTGCAGTATGTACATTCTGTAACATGTCTTTTTTCTAACCTTTTCAGACTCATTTCATTAATTAATATGTACTATACAGCATTTATTTAACATGCGTAAGAACTAATAATAAGTTTCCAGCGATATAAGTGTGAGTGGGTAAATTCTCTATAACCCGTCTATTCTCCAATCCGTCACGGCAGGGATCCCGACCCCTGATGGAAAATAGGGTTTCTACTGTAATGACAATAGCAATAATATTAGTATAATAAACTAACCCTTCTCAATCAAAAGTCGTACCTGGTACGGTTAGTAGACGTATCTCTACCAGACATTGTATTGGTGGCTAGGTTGTCAGGAGTTGTTTGTTTACAAGAAAGTCAGATGTTTTATGTAGGAAGCTGCAACATTGTGTAACCAACTCAGCTTAATTTGTATTGCTAAGAGTACCAATAGTTGATTTTTATATTAAAATTATTTGTCACAACAGTTTGGACCTTGAATGCGTTTTTTTTTTCTTTTTCATATAATGCAGCTATGCATGCCCAATGTATATTTATTTATTTTGCAAGTTAATTTGGTAGTTAATTTAGGACATTGTTTTATTATGCAGGTGTAGAAGGAGCTCCATATCTTTTTGGAGTAGATCAAGCTCTGCCGTTTGCTGAGCTAAATAGGTTTTTATTCTCCTATGCTCACACGTTCAACAAGTTTACTCTTTGGTATGACTTTGATTCCTGTGTTCATTCTGATGTTCATGCTGTTTTGAAGAGCTTTTCGACTTCTACGACAGGAAAAGTAAGCTCTTATTCCACTACTAGTGTTACCACCTAAGTAGGATAATTTTAATGAATTTGTTACACATCAGCAAAATTGGGAAAAGACAGAATCATCCTAATCTAATCTGAGGAACAAAAAGCCACATCCTCTTAACTCGCTGCGGGAACTTGGCAGATTTATATTGGGATTTCATTGAGAAACGGCCACACATCTCCCCGCATTTTTACTATGTGTTATATAATACTAATACTACATTATATTTAAATCATTTAAAAAATTAACTGTTCACTGATTGATTGTTAACTGCTTGAGTTGTTAAATTTTATATATCGATTGTCATCATATTTTAGAACACGTAGCAGGGCAAAATAACAGTCATAAATTAATAGTGCTAACAGATTTTCAATTAAAAAATAAATAAATAAAGTGTAAGTATTAAACTAACCCATTTAGGCGCATTAGGAAATTAAAATTATTCTTCTCCAGAATCCTAATATGCCTTCGAATTGAGGAAAAATCAAATAAGCTTTACGGCTCCATAAACAAAACACTACTGAATGTTTGAAATGTACTTTACTGTTGTTTTGCAGTGAAGAGACCTTGGTGGCCTTGAGATGTACTGTACATGTACAAAATGAAGTGGCATTGGCTGCCTGACTTGAGCTGCTGATTATGTAGGTGTATGACGCTACCTGCATAAATTGTGTGGCAGTTAAAAGGTCAAAGAACATATTTTAATTTTGTAGCAAGGATAGTTGAGCTATCCATTGTTATTTATATATTTAATTTTTTTTATGTTGATAGTAAAAAATGCAGTTGATACTTCAGTTCAGAGCATTTGTTAATTGAAAACTTGGCTAATGGCCTTTTCTGAGGAACAGTCGAACTCAATTAGTAACCAGACTATTGTCTTCCACACTCTGATAATAATTCATATTCGCCTTAAAATACACACAAAGTTGTGACAGCGTCTCATATCTAAGAATCTTAAGCAACTAGTTCCAGAAAAATGTAACAGATAAAAATAACATGAAATATTCTATAAAATTGGTACGATAATCATTATGAAACTTAAGAAAGTTTTTATGACTAATCACTTATTCTTACTTTATAAAAAATATCTGTAAAACTTACTTTTACGTTTGAGTCACTTTAACACAACACTGTATTGTTAATTAACAAATTAAATTTTGGAGGACTAATGCACTATAACTTATTTCAGGCTGTTGAATCTCCTAAACAAATAATTCACCAACAAAGGCTTATAAAATCTCCAGCTGAACAAAAATTGATGGGTCGAACTTGTGAAATCGCTTGTTCGTCCATGAGGAAAACTATTGAATTTACTTATCCTGGAATAACAGAGCATGTATTGTTTGCCAAAATGGATTACGAATGTCGAGCAGGTGGAGCTGACTTTTTGGCCTATCCTCCAGTCGTAGCATCTGGAAATAACGCTAACACAATTCATTATATAGCCAATCTCCAAAAGACTGAACCTGGGGAAATGGTACTTATGGATGCAGGTGATTCTTTGTTCTTTGATTAGATGGCCATGATAAATAATAACATTTTAAATGTATGTTTACTGTTATTAATTTAACTCATTTAAACTTAAAAAAAATAAAATCTTACTTGTGGAAGTAAAGGATAAGTTATATTTTATGATTGAAGAACTCCAGTATAAAACCTATAATTAACTGAATATTAATAGCTAACTGTTTTAACCTATTTGCTTGCAACTACGATTATACTCGTAGAGATTATCAAAGACCCAATCATACAACTATGAGTATACTCGTAGTCAGACAACGTTTATTATATTTAAAATAACTTGTTGTATGTACATAATTATTTATAGAAAACAAAGTATTATCGATAACTACAATAGTTTTTACATAGGCTTCCACAGATATTACACAGAAAAGTATCGTAAAGGTGTATGGCAAGTCCATTTAAGTAGCATATGCGTGTGCAGTCAGTCAGCTGCTACAACGCGTCAGCCGACCATCAGAAAATGGCGCGAACTGATACACAGAACTGATTGTTGTTGTGTTCTTTGTTTGTAAATAAACTGTGTGCGTTATTAGTAAAGTGTTGTGAAAGTAAATATGATCATTTAGTTGCCATAGAAATAAAGTATTAGGATTGTTTAGTGTTCAAAATGAATGTCAAGCACGGTACTAACATTTACAATTTACTTTACTCTTTATTTACATTTACAATTTATTTACTCTTTATTTCTTTATATTGTTTGGAGATGAAAGTGATCATAAGTAAGTTTATATTAAAACTGTACTTGAGACATTATCATTGTTTACAGTACTACTTTCACATGTAACGCTTCATAGGACCTTTTGTGTGAAATTTACCAATTTGCAGACATTTCATTTTTGTTCTAAAAAATTTATTTTACATGGTACAGATTTAATACTCAATTTTCTACGTAAAAGTATTGTTTATCTAAATAATTATTCGGTTTCTATGGTGAAAAAAGTAAGTTTTGTAATATTTTAACAGTTTTGTTTTAAAAAAGATTTCCTTTTTTAAAGCAAAAATAATAAGTTAGGCCTATCTAGGGCCGTGTAATTTATATTTTATTTAAAGTCCACTTTATTAAGAACAATATGGTGACAAAATTATGTTGATTAGTTCATGTTTTGTAGATTTTACACTTTAAGTAAACTCTTACAAATTGGCTACTTTTTGCTAGAATTTTTGGTCCAACTTCACTCTTAAAGTTGAGGTAGGTGAAGGGGTTAAAATGTTCAGATTATGAAAACTGGAGTTACTCAAGATTGTTAGTTACGAAAACTAACTCCAATATGAATGGCTTAGGTTCGACTGTATTGTATTTAGATATTTTCTATTTGTGAACTATTGAGATTCATTCACTCCTGTTGGAATATTTGAAGTATTTAACTTTAAATAGTATCTATCTGATAAAATTTACATTTTGCTTTAACTATAGTTTATTTGATTGTTTTTACCAGGATGTTCTGTAAGTGGTTACTGTAGTGACTTGACTCGAACTTGGCCTGTCTCTGGGAAATTCACTTCGTCTCAGCAAGTACTGTATGAGATTGTGTTGGACACCCAGAAACAGTTAATAGCTTTGTGCTACCCTCAACATTCTCTGGACCATATATTTAATGTCATGTGTCACATATTAGGACAAAAAATGATTGAAGCCGGGATTTTCAAGAAATCTACAAACATAGATAATCCATCAAAGGTATGTGTAACTAGTTTAAAAATATTCGTAAAATGCACCAACATGTAAAAAAACTAAATATACATCTTTATTTAGCTGGAAGGTCTGATAAAATAAAAAGTACATCATCATGATAAAAAATAAAACATAGAATTTATTAGAACACTATGTACAGCACTTATTGTATTGACTGTTTATTTTAAAAATTAAATTTTCTTTGTTTAACTATTTCAATTTTTGCATAAAAATAAATCTGTTTATGATTCAGCAACACACATTAATAAATTCTTTTGTCTATTCTAACTTTTAGTTCTTTTTTCTTAAGTATTATTAAAGAGGACATGTATTTGTGGATAAATATTACTATGGCTTAAAGGACGTTATATAAACTGCCACATTTTATACTCTGGTTTTCAGATTTTCTTTTGCAATTCTGTATACGAAAAGTTAAAATCCAGACAGTTTTCTAGCTTTAAGCCACAGTATCTGTATGGGTAGTTTGAACTATTACACTACCAGCCATTGCTACTATTTTTATAGTCCAGAGTTGTAAATAATTTGATAAAAGATAAAAAGGATTCATCTTTGAAGACTCTTTAACTTGTGAACTGGTTATTATCTGATCAGGTGTTGTTGGCAAGATAAATATGCCAAACATAGTAATAACTATACACCTATTATATTACAGTACAACCTCGATTATCCAGCAGTCCGTTTCATCCGGTTCAGCAAGTATTTACTATCTAACAATAAAAATTATTTACAAGATAAAATTACAATTAATCGGAAGCGCCTTTAAGCAGTGTTTTTTTATAAGTGAGTAAGGGTTTTTCAGCCAAGATGAGTGAAATAAAAAGGAACAAAGTGGTTGTAACTATAGAAAAACAACTTGGAGCGATTAGACTTGACCAATACCACTGTACGTGTATGGGTGGGCGGGTGAGTCAATACCACAGTACGTGTATGGTGGGCGGGTGGGTCAATGCCACAGTACGTAAATGAGTGGGTGGGTGGGTTTGTACCATGTGCAGCTCATTCATTAAATTTAGTTGGGACATCAGCGGCAGTCTTGTAGTGAAGCTTGTAATTTTTTTATGATCCTTCAAGAGCTATATGTTTTTTTTACAAGCTCGAAAAAAAGATGGAAACGTTTGATAGTCGATTGATAAAGGAAAAACACTAAAAAAGCTAAAAAAGCTATCAAATACTCGGTGGTCGGCCAGGGACGATGCTTTCCAAGGCCTTAGAGAGTCATGGAATGAAATTAACTACAATTGACTTAAGGGAATCAGCCAAATAGATCTGTAATTTGCAGTTACATAACTGTACATATTTTTTTTATTTCAGTCCTAGTAAAAATTAAATTTAAGTATACAATTTAATACTTAAGCAAACATATATAATTTACATAACATTTACCTTACATTTTTAATAGCCTAATTAAAACATAGTATTTTTAAATATCTTTCGTATTGTATTGCAAAACAGCTTCAAAGTTGGCGATCGTGATAAACATCGTTCCTTTCATCAAATGCAATTGTAGGCGCCCCGCTTACACGGGCTGTTTTTAGTTGCTAAACGTGTTTCTCCAATAAAACCAAGTTATATATAACTTATGTTTTATCCGGCTTGACATTCGCCACATTAGGCCAGATAACCGAGGTTGCACTGTACTCTATTTTCTAGGATTCCAAGTATTGTACATTTTATGTTAATTTATTGTATATTGCAAATAAATATTTTAATTTGTACTACTTCAAACTAAAAGCATAAGTCCTCCTCTTGGCAGTTGAACATTTTATCTAGCAATTTTTAACATTTTTAAAATATATTTTCAAATAATTTATTTATATATATATAAATCTTACATTCTTACACATGAGACACAGACACAACTTTTTGAATATTTCAAGGCTAATATGAATGATTACATCAGTGTAGGATCTGTATAGGTGATCTGCAGTTGCGGCCCTAGACTTTACGGGGCCTTAAGCAAGTTTATTTTGCGAGGCCCTAATTCCCAAAAGAAGTGACTTCCAAAATCCCTAACAATTATAATTTACTTAAACCAAACTTTCCATTTCATTGTAAAAATATACTTCTTAAGCATTTAGAATGAAAATGAATGTAAAAAAAGCAAAATTAATAACACATCCATGTTCTAATAACATTAATAACATCCATTGATAATAAAATATAATATTTTAAACCACAAATTCTGTATTAACAAAGCTAAAACACCTTGGTGATTTTTTTACGAGTTTAGGTAAACTTAAGTAAAGTGTAAGTTGTGAGAGATATTCTTGATCCTTGAAAATTAAAAAAATCTTCGTCAGCACGTCCCATTGCGGATACGTTGCCTCAAGCGCGGGGCCTTAGGCAAGGGGGACTGGTCTCTTGTGACACTGTCGCCAGTCTCGGGGCGCAAAGGGCCATGGAGTCTAGGCGCAGTGGGCTTGGCGACAGGACCACAACCCGGTGTATCTAATCTAATCTAGTCGGCCGCCTATTTCGCCTAATGGACGAGCCGCCTCTGGTGATCTGTGTAGTCTGGTTAATAACTGACTCTGACTATTCCTCAATAAGGGCCATTTATTACTGTAGTTGCCCAATATCCAGGGCAACTAAGGGACCTACAGCTTTACATGGAATCCGAACCATGTAGTGTTGGTCTGATTTTCAGCTAATTGACAAGCCTGATACTCAGGTTCCCTATACAAAAAATGTGGACTTGACGTTTTCATAGTGATGTTTTTCCAAAATTCCTTGGTGTTACTCTAGATCCTACTCTACATTTTAATTTTCACTTAATTGGCTTACAGAAAAACTCAGCAGTAGTATTTTTGCTTTAAAAAGATTATGTGGTGAACTGGAGCAGGATGATGTCCGTAAGGCTTATTTTGGAAACTTCCAATCTCTTAGTTCATACAGTCTCTTGGTATGGGGTGCTTCTCCTAATTATCAAAACATTCTCACAGTACAAAAGAAAGCTATTAGAATAATTTCCGGCGTAGATAGAATTGAACACTGCAAACCTCTTTTCAAAAACTTTAAAATGTTAACAATTTACTCATTATACATCTTGCAATGTTAATTGTACCTTAAGATCATCTCAGATAAAATTGAACTGAGAAAGGTATTCCACACTTATGAGACCAGACATAAAAACCTCATCAATGTCCCTCAAACCAGACTGCACAAAAGCGACGGTAGTCCACTTATTATGTCAATAATAATAATAATAAATTTTATTTCTCACATCTTTTTGTTACAAGGAAAACAATACAAATAAATATTATATTGAGAAGACCTCCACATGGGCAAAGCCTGTGTGTGGAGGCCGAGTTCCAGTCAATTAAACAGTTTTTTGTGAGTCAGACTCTTTACAGTTAGTTTATGATGTACTTACATTGAGAAGATTAAATATATAATTTACCATTAATATAAGTAGAAAAGAAAAAAAAAACAATAAGTTGATATTAAAATTATAGACTGTTACTGAATATATTTATGGCAGTACAAACTAATCTATATTTATAAAAGAGGATGTTTGTATATATATATATGTTTGAAGAAGCTGCCAAACCATTCAACCGATCGCCATGAAACTTTAGGATGTTGTCCTGTATACTCCCGAGATGGTTTCTGTGAAGTTTGATGCAGATCCGTCCACAGAGTCCCGCCCCACGGGCTCCTAAAGATCCCATGTTATTCAAATGGAGAATCTGAATTGTTTACAAAAAACATATGACTGTGTGGTTTAATGTAGTTTCACATGCCATACGCAGATTGAAGTTCTCACAACAACAGTACTGTATATGTTTTGATTTATTGTAGTTCTACATTTCACCTTGAGAGTGTAGCACACACTACTTTTACTTGATCAGGTGATCTGTATTTGGTGTTAACCTTTTTTCCTCAGTAATTGTTTACCCTCTTGCACTCATTTAATAAATAATGTTTTTTTTTCTATAATTCTTTTTATTGCTTTATTTTGGTATGTCAATGAAAAATGAAAGGCGAGACAACGTCCGCCGGGTTCAGCTAGTATAATGTAAAATTTAAGAATGAAATAAAAAATGCAAAATTGTTATTGTATTAAAAAAATCTATAGTTAAATTGAGCAATATAGGCTAGCCTACCAAATACACCCATTCTTACACTCAGACTCACCACGAACGTTCATATCTCATGATCCCTCACATAATTATATTAACACATTGAATAATCAAATAACATTCATCAATATACAAGTATTCACATACGTGCAACCAAACATATCACCACTCATGCACAATCACAACAAGCAAACATTCCAAAGCACCATTCACACATCCAAGACATGACCATCACCGGCTGACAATCTCCGTGGTGTAGTACCGCGTCAACATGGCACTAGATGCCTCCCTACCCATTTGAAATAGCCAAGTCGTAATTTTTTTCTTATATACATTTGAGCTGTATACCCCTAATATTTTCAACTCTTGTGGTAAATTTTGAAATATGATATGGGCAATATAGAAAGCATTTGTTGTATTTATTGTTTTTGTTACTAAAGGTGTACTTACGGCAATATTAGTTTGGTATCTGGCAGCATAAACATGATCTATTAATTCATAAAAACTGTGATTATTTTTAAAACTGTACATTAAAATAACTTTTATGAAAAGCTGTTTAATATCCAGTAGTTTAATGGTGTCAAATAAATCTTCTGTAGGATACCTTAATGGTTTCCTCAATGTCAATAAAACACACGAATAAACTACCTACAGAAATCAGAGATTTAGAATTTAGAATATTTAACAATAAAGATCAATTGTTCTTAATAAAAAATACCTTTTACTCTATAGCTGAATTTTTAACCGAAAAAATGGTCTCTTTAGTTAACATTGTCTAAATATTATCTACTTTTAGGAAAAGCATAGGTTTATGTATATTATTTATGTAAGCTCTTTAATCGATAATAATTGATTAGACAACAATTATTATTTTCATACAATGCAACATTGGACTGTTGCCAAAAACGCATTCGCCGCTAAATAAATAATAAGGTTGTACCTTATATTTATACTTACAGTGAAACAAAGTGAAGTTTTACTGTAAAATATTTATTTATCATGGCAAAAACTGATTTAAAAATGTATTTTTCTTTTGAACAGTTGGCGTACGACCTTTGTCCTCACCATGCCAGCCACTATCTCGGCATGGATGTCCACGACACTGGTAAGATTTCCCGAAACATAGCTATGAGGCCAGGCATGGTTATTACAGCAGAGCCAGGTGAGTTGTCATTTATACAGGATCAATGCTTGTATGGTGGTTGTAAACACCTGAATATAAAAGTTATATTATAATCCTAACTTACTGTGTAAAGATTGTGTTGGTTTTATATAAATTTATGTTTTATACATACTGGTTAGTTTATGTCCAACCAAACAATTCTTCATTATGCCATAAACTATTGCATATCAAAGTAAATTCTATATTTATGTTGTGATTGTAATATTGTGTCAAGCAAATTATATTCCTTAAATATTAATATAGAATCATGTCAAAACTTGATATTTTTATCAATTAAAGTAAAATAAATAATAAAAATACTTTAAGAACAGCTGCATCAATTAATTTAAAAAAACAGTCTTGTAAAATGTCTAAAATAGGTCAAACATGTAATTTTCCACAGGTCATGTATAAACAAACCAACGGGCAAAACGTGTGCAATATGTCAAACAAAACAGATGTAGAGTTATTTGACGTAGACAATATTTATGTTTTACAGAAGCAATTTTTTATAACATTCAAAAATTGTTGATTACTTCAAATAAAATGTATTCAGTTTGCACACATTTAAATATTTGGTTGGTGGGCTCTTTAATTGTATTCAACAATACCAAAGTGTATACATTTCCTTATATACATACACATCACCTGTTCCAGTTCACTGAGTCTGGGTTTTGACAAACGCTCTCCATCGTCTTATCCCCAACCAACTTCTCTCTTCCTCGATCTGTTCCGAACTGCTCCTCTTTTACACCAACCACTAGTTTGATAGGAACACCGTTTTTCTGTCTGTTCTCAATTACTCATCCAGCCCGAAACAATACTTATTCCAACTACTAACTTGGAAGCAACTTCTTTTTTGGCGTTTCACCAGCATCACTTTATGGCATGAAGTTTTTCTTCCACTGTCACAAATACCAAATACGTTTTAGTCATTGAACTTCAATGCAACAGTTTACACATCTTAAACTAATAAAGCAACGTCAGCACAATAATCAAAGGATCTGCATTGATAAAGCATGCAGAGTTAACTGTCTGTTGTCTAGTGGAGGTCACACAATAATCAAAGGATCTGCATTGATAAAGCATGCAGAGTTAACTGTCTGTTGTCTAGTGGAGGTCTATGACATTACCATCCCCTCCCTCCCAAGTGTGACAAGTGCCATTGCTACCTAAATCATTGAAAAAATTTTACTGTATCAATTTTACACAGAACACATAACACTAGTGTATTGCCGGCATAGGAAACTGTAGGTGTTAAATTCAAAGTTTAGTTTTTTTTCTCCCAAACGGTACAATTGGGAGTCCAGACTAAGCTGATCTGTATGACTGAGGGTCTACTGTACCTGAAAAATCTTCATGAATAGAAATTTTCCAGAAACATTTTATTTTACCTTTTCCATTCATATTTATCAGACCCTGCTTTTTGTTGCAAACCATCCTGAGTATTTTACACCAACTAAAATAAGAAAAAAGTATATAAACTTACTGTATCATAATACATTTTATTTTTAAAATCTGTTTTATAATGGAGTAAAATTATTTAATAATCTCTGAATTTTATTAAAGAAGAGCAAGTTTTCAAAAAAATTATGAAAAAAATTTAATAAATTATTTAAAAAATAAATTATACTACAAAACTGAAGATTTTAAAAATACACTAGTCCCTCATTAATCCGACACAATTCAGACGAGGTATTTATTGGATTAGTGAAAAAGCCAGATTTATGGAGTTCAATTTAAAAAAATGCTTAAATTATATTATAGAATGTATATTGTAACTAAAAAGTCAATTTTTATAATAAAGATGTACAATAGTTTCTTTATTGTGTTATATAACACTGTTGCATATGCATCAAAACAGGTTAAAAAACTTACAACAATTGAAAACATTAATCCTTTAAAATTTTGCAAAAAAGAAAAAAATAGTTAAACTAAAATGTAACTACTGATAAAAATAAAAACTAAAAAAATAGTAAAAATGATTAAGAGTTGTCTTGTGCTGACAGAATATTATCTTAAAAAATGTATTTTTCAATACTATTTCCTATCATATTTTTAATGCAATGTTTTGCATTATTAATAACATGTCTAAACAAACTAATATATTTAACTCGCTATAAAAACCTTTTAATTATTATACACTATATAACTAGAAGCATAATCATATTCATAATGTGATATGAATTGTAAACAGAATGGAATGTTGCCATCAGGTGTTTTATGGGCAGGAAGTGATAACAAAAGGTCAGGATAAACAAGGATGAGGCTCAGGCTGCAAGGACCTTCCTCTTTACTGCCTTTGGAATTCTAATGTTATCTGTTCTTTCAGTTATGCTGATAATGAAATAGGCAGACTGGGGGCAGATATTTTCTGAAGAAGTTATTTTGTTTATCTTAGTCTGACAAAGTTATTTTGTTTATCTTTGGTCAGTAATTGTGTTTTATTGTTCTGTTTATCAGCACTTTTCACTCCTGAAACATTCCTGATATGAAAGATAACTCTTCCTTTGGTTTTCTGGAACCAAAACCAATAACGATAGACTGGCTTTATAATATAATGAATGGCCGAATTACTGGGGGGGAGAACAGGCATAGGGCCGGATTATAGAGGGACTACTGCAATTCATTATAGGATAAATTTAGCAAATTTGATATATTTCAAAATTCTATTTATATTATCATCATAATATTGATATTTATTCATTTATTATATCTAACTTTTATTATATCATTTTATTTATTTTGTTATCTTATGCAACTGTACAAAATTGTTAAAATCAATAAATGTTACAGTTCTTTCAATCCTTCCAACTACTATAAAACTTTACTCTTTTGTTTGCTTATTCTCAGATCTTTCTCTTTCAATTGTTTATACCATTCATCCAAATGCTCTTGTACCTGGTTTACTTTTTTGCTTCATATCATACTGGGGGGTCATCAGCAAAAATCATTGTGTTTAACTCTTCATTTATTTTCCTTCTGACTTCCCTTGCAACACACTCCACCTTAATTCATTGAAGAGCATGAGGTAGAGCACACCTCCTTGTTTTAGCCCCCTTTTTATATCAAACCAGTCTGTATAACTTTGATTTGCCTCACACAACATTTACATACTTTGTATTATTATAATCGTACTCTATTCCTGGCATTTTCTTGTTGCTATATTTCTGTTTAATACATGTACCACGAAAAATCACAGTCAATTCAAATTGTGATTCTCGGAATAAAAAAATGCCAAAAATAAATGTTATGTTTTTTTAATATGATTGACCAGGTTTCACAGGCATGTGTGTTTCCTGCCCCTTGTAAACCTGTCGAATCGAATGTCACACTAACATCAAACTCACTGTGCATTTTATATTGGTATTGGGTCAATCCATATGAAGTGTTCCAATAAAAATTAAATTGGTTGCTTGACCATTTTAAAATATTTTCATTTTTTATATGTTTTTACCATACTCATAAGAGGTTCAAAAAATTATTTTTAAAGTGCTAAAGGTTCTCAGTTCGATCCCAATCAGAGTCAATACATTTTGAGAAGGATCAGCTGATAATCACCGGCTGTTCATTTGTCATTGGGCTATTAATTAATGACACTTTCTAAGGAATAGTCGGCCTTAGTTTGTAACAATGACTACATTCGCTCATCTACACTCATCACACTCATTTGAAATCCATATTCGCCCATATCTTGACGATCGGCGTCTTATTAATAAATAAATAAATAAAATAAATAAAAGAATTTTATCTTTCACCATTTATGCGTGGCAGCCATTTTTGTTCATGAGAATCTGACGATTTTTAGCTTTGCAGACATTAGCAATAAATTGATAATCTCTGAATTGGATTATGCTATAGCTTTCAAACTATAGTATACCAACACCTACTTTGAGGCGGAAAACGCAGTCGACCGCGCTAATAGCCCACCTTTCGAAGCCATTGTCACCCGTAAGCTGGGTCGGGAGGCCGGCGGGCAGCCAATTAGTCACATGTATTGCTCCGAGTACCGATACGATTTTTTCCAGATTCAATTTTATGGAAATATAAGTCATGTTACGTTATTCATCGCGGCCTGCTGTTAATCGTGATATAAAATTTGACGCAAATCGGTGAAAATTGAGTGGTTAAAATGCACTTGCTTAATGTGTTTGAAATGTGTTGAAATGTCAAGGCAGAACTACTCGACCGTATCCCAGCGCATTTTAAAATGGAAGCCAAGACGTATAAAGTCGACAAAATCGCCGAAGAACATGGTCACATGGTACTCCGTCTCCCACCTTATCACTGTGACCTAAACCCGATAGAGTTGGTATGGGCCCAAGTCAAAAATGCTGTTGCCATGACCAATACTGACTACAATATGTCTTCAGTTGAAGAGGATCTACATAAGGCGATAAACAACGTCACTGCCGAGAACTGGAAAAAGTGTGTCGAACATGTGAAGAAAATTGAGGCATATATGTGGGATCTTGATGGAATAAGCGACGAAGTGCAGGACAGGATTGTTGTGATGGACGCTGGAAACAGTGATGACACCGAGGAAGAATCCTGGAGCAGTGACGAAGTCAGTGATGGCGAGTCGAATGACGAGTTGGCTTTTCCTCTATGAAGTAAGCTGTTATTCTTTAATTTCATAAATAAATATTAAGGATTTACCGTTACAAAGAAAAATAAGTATTAACAATAGATTTGACTTTGAAATACAAACTTTTTGTTTCTAAATACATGCATTTAGTTATTATTCAGCTGTAAAAGTAATTAACTTTAATCGTTAACACCAATTTTTTTTTATTTTTAACATTGAATTTTGTAACTAGTTTATATCTATATTAGGGCTATACAAATAAAGCTCTGACGTAAATAAGGGTACGTTTAGGATAGTTTAGGATTGCCCGAGCGTGTGAACAAAATTTAAATCGCCTAAAATAACTCAATATTTTACTTCTAATATGGCAGTTAAATGGTTTACTTTATTCGGCTGCTTATTATTATCTGTCAGTGTACATAATTTGCTTTGATTTGTTTAAATGTTTAAAAATGTTATCCATTCATTTTATTTTTGTTATTTTGTTATTAATTATGTTTATTGGACCTTTTTGGTAATGTAAATAGATGTAAAATACTTCTATAGAGTCTAATTATTGTCTTCCTTTGTTCTAAAATTGTTAGATATTTTTAATGTTTGTATATCACTGCACGTGTACGGGTGGGTGAGTGGGCCAATATCGCCGTACGAGTATGGGTGAGTGGGCCAATATCACTGCACGTGTACAGGTGGGTGGGTGGGCCAATACCACTGCACGTGTAAAGGGAATTTTAAAATGACACATTACGTTTTCCTTGTATTTCGTTCTTAAGACCAAGATAAATACATCAACTCTGTTGTGTATTTTGATCTTAGCTAGTTTGTTAATGGCTGTGCAATGTTTTTTTTTATTTTGTAAATACAGTTTAAATAGGTTTAATTTAACATTATTACAATACTGATCAGTTATTAATTCCATTAAGCGATATTTTTTAATTGTAAATTTTCTTGGTTCGTTTGTTTATGACTGTGTAATGTTTTTTATCTTTTGTAAATACATGATTCTAGTTTTATTTATGTAGTATTATTAAATTAAATCCTTATTACTGTTTCAAACACATTAAGTAAGTGCATTTTAACCACTCAATTTTCACCGATTTGCGTCAAATTTTATATCACGATTAACAGCAGGCCGCGATGAATAACGTAACATGACTTATATTTCCATAAAATTGAATCTGGAAAAAAATCGTATCGGTACTCGGAGCAATAGGTGTGACTAATTGGCTGCCCGCCGGCCTCCCGACCCAGCTTACGGGTGACAATGGCTTCGAAAGGTGGGCTATTAGCGCGGTCGACTGCGTTTTCCTCCTCAAAGTAGGTGTTGGTATACTATAACATCATTTTTTTCAGAAAGATCTCTTTTACAATATTTGTTATCATCTTTAACCCTAGATGGTAAATACTAGGTGGCCCATTATGAACTCCCAACTGCTTCTTTTCAGCACTTCACAAGCTTTTTTTTTTTGTAAAAATCATGATTCTAAGATAGCCAAATTGTTTATTATTTTGTGCACTACAATAATATGTTATTACATTTTATATAAACTACTAGTTTTTTTTTTTATTGTTTGTTTAAATAAAACGCAAAAATGAAAACATGTGCAAAGTTACAGTATGATCATTTTAGGTATATACATGTAAGAATTCATGTAATAATGTAATGAATTCATTCATGTAATTCATGTAATAATATAATGAATTCATAATAATGTAATGAATTCATGAATTCATGTAAGAATTCATGTCAGAATACATGTAAGAATTTTAAAAAATTATCATTGAATAGACAAGAAAAAGTTGCTTAGGAAAAATAGTCATATTGTACACCTATACAAAGTTTTATATTTTTAGTTTGTTGTGGACAAAAAATTATCACGGAAATGAAAAATGCTGTGAAAAATTACATAACAATCCATAAATAAAGGGTATGTATAATTTTTTGCTACATGTACTTTATTAGTACAATCTATTAGCTACAGGAAAATGTAAAATATATGAATATATTCCAAAAATAATAAAATTTATAACACCAAAAGTCAGTGTGCGCATATTTTGTAAACAGCTCTTGAAAAGTTGTGCATATTGTAATCATAGTAACATTTATTAAGGATTTTTTCTGAGAACAAAAACTGATAAAACAGATATTTCTGAATAGAAATATAAAAAATAATTATATTCGTGAGAAAAATAAAGTTTTGACGTAGGATAATAACATACTATGTTATATTGTTGTCAATAAATAAAAGCATCATTTTGAGCTAACACAAATAATACATTTTTTTTTTCAAGATCTTAGATTATTATGAGAGTGCTAAACTAATACCATATTTTTACATGTCTTATTAAATCAAATTGGATAAAAAATAAATGTTTAGGCTAGTACCTACATAAATATATACATTGTTGTAAAATTAAAATACACTAAAAATCAAATATTTTACTCATTCTTAGTTCTCCAGCCTGTTTTTAGTCCTATATTGCATTATTTGTATGTAGGATTGTTATTATTATGATTTTGAAGTGCTGGTGCTAGTGCTTTTATATAAAAGTAATGTAATGTTAATCAGTGATGGGATTTGTTGAACAATGACAAAAACTAATTTCCTTTTCTGCACTGTCTCTTCCACTAAGATATATTATATATGAACTACAATACACTATTCACTACACTACACTTTTATTTCATTCCAATTCACTACACTTATTATGGTAAATACAAGCGGTCAAAAGAGCGTTGCGTATAAACAAAGATGGCTAAACGTAAACTGACGGCCTCTCTTCTACATCATCGTTGTCACATGACCATTGCCAACGTAATTTTCCTCAAGCACGAAATTTCCTCAAGACTGTACCAACCAACACAAAAATTTTCTGGCTTTCTACCCAATTTTTTATTTGTTTGGATCGCAATAAATAATTTCTTTAGTACAACTTTTTACAACAGCTTGTAATGCACCAATACTGGCTTTTGAAAGAACATGCAAAAAAGGGTATAAAAACACATTTGTTGTAAAACAACCAAAGCACCTACAACATTACAATTTGTTTGGTTGGCTAGAGTATTTCATTCACTGCAGACTGACAGTTTGTACATCTGATTCCGACTATTGGTTATTGTACAGTTATGTGACAAACATCGCCCATTTTTCCCACTCCCGAGCCCCCACCGAGTGGGAATTGAACGGGAATTTCAAATTGCATGTTGTAATTTTATTCCTAAGTTTATAAAACTGTATTGACAAATTATTAAAAATATGAAATGTACAGAACAGAACATTCTGCGTCGATTGGTACCAAGTTTTTCGCGCTTGCTTTATGATAAACATATGTATTATTGAGTTTTACAAAAGAGCACGCGACGTGCCTACTTTCACGATCGCGCATACATTTGAAAATAGTACGCGAATCGCCAGGATTCACGTTCTAGGGTTAAAGCCCTAAATGCAACATTTTATTCCCTAAATAGCCTCCAAAGTTTGGTGTTAAAAATTGGAAAATCTCACTTTTCGTGAGCTTAAAAAACAAAGAAGGTGTGATATATCATAGTTCAAACTGTTTGTTCAATTAGATGGCACAGCTTACTAAGATAAAAAAAACGTTTAAGTCTTATAACACCTTTCCTTAATTTTTTATGAATTTTTGAAATTTTTGTAAGTTTTGAAGCCTCTGGTGGGACATGATGTAAAAATCTGATTTTTGCACAGCATGTACATATATATGATACTAAAGTAGTTTAGAAATGTCAACTTTGATATTTAACTCAGAGCAAACTTATGAATTTTCAGAAGTAAAGAAAAAAAACGCTTTTTCGCCAATGTTAATATAATGTGAATTACTCATACGAAGGTGATATTGGGCTATGTTTACCAATTACAGGTGTGTTCTCAATACATAAACTTAAAATATAGTTAAATATGACTCCAAATCATTAAAAAAATTTTTTTTGTGATTGTTTCTAGTTCTTTTAGACATAGTTTAAGCCAAAAATGAAATTAAAGAGCAATGGCTTGTTAAGGTATAAACCTATAGTAGTACAAAGAAATACATATTAAAATACAACCTTATATTTGGTAAATAATTCTCTGACCCATAAAAAGTTCATAAAAAGCCTTTCTAAGGGCCTAAGATAGACATAAAAGTTGGTCCATTTATTTATCCTTATGTCCACTTATGTTAGTTTTAATCCCATACGAACAATGTTATTTTTGAACCGGACATACAAACTCGAGTATCCAAATTAAATAGTTATTTTTTAATGGATTTTTTCCAAACAAATTGCATTTTATCAATATTGAATTTTTGCGTTGGAATTACTTTTCGTATTCTTAATTAGTTTTATAGAAAGAAATATAAAAAATATTTAGTTTGATGTTTTTATTTTAACCAATTTTTCAAAACTGAGCTCATGTATTCAAAATGTCAAAAGCAAAACACGCAATTTGATAACATTTAAAATGACATATCATGCACAACTTTTGGTCAATAAATAATGAAAAAATATGGATTCACAAATAACATTGTTTTTATCGGATTAAAACCAACATGGCCGACAGCCTCTGCAGACTCTTAAACAATTCTTGACGGTATGTATTTTTCGTGATGGTGTACATTACTGAATTTATTTTAAAAAGCTACACATCACTTAGTTTTTTTTAAAAATGTTATATTTCAGCTATACATTCTGAAGCCATTTTCAAACATTTAACAACATAAATAGTTTTAAAAAATATATATAAATTAATTAATAGATCATATGTTTTTAAAAATATTTAACAGATGATTTGATCAATGAAAGTAGTTGAATATATACTATATAAATTTTGATAAAAAATTGTTTAAGAATTTTTTGATAAAACTGATATATCAAGAATTAAAAAACAATGACTACCCACTAAAAGTCATAAATAAGTCCTATAAAAAAACCAAACAAAAAATTTTAAGTAATACAAATAAACATAATACAGATTCAAAACCTTAAACAACAATTGTTATATACCTTATATCAAAGGAAAATCAGAAAAAATCAGAAGAATCAACAAAAAATTTAATATTAGAACTTCATTTGTTACAAAATCAAAAATTGGAAATTTACTAAGAAAAGTTAAACAATATAATCAAAATCAAGAAACCAAAAATGTTGTTTACAAAATTCCTTGTCAATGTAATTTAAATTATTTTGGACAAACATCTCGACCTTTAAAAAAGAGAATACAAGAATACAAAAACAGCATACAAAATCAATTGGAAAACTATTCTAAACTTTCAGATCATGTTTTGGCGGAAGAGCATAAGGTGCAATGGACAGCAGCAAGTATAGTTTATAAAGAAAGTAAATGGAAAGAAAGAACAATAAAATAAGCAGCATGTATGGCTGTAGAAAGCTGCATTTCACAACCTAGTGCCACCTTATGCTCAATATACCTGCCTATTATTAAATCAGAAGTATTAAATAAAATTTGAAATTAATGTGACTAAACAATTTTTTATCAAAATTTATATAGTATATATTCAACTATTTTCATTGATCAAATCATCTGTTAAATATTTTTAAAAACATATGATCTATTAATTAATTTATATTTTTTTAAAAAACTATTTATGTTGTTAAATGTTTGAAAGTGGCTTCATAATGTATAGCTGAAATATAACATTTTTTAAAAAACTAAGTGATGTGTAGTTTTTTAAAATAAATTCAGTAATGAACACCATCACGGAAAATACATACCGTCAAGAATTGATATTACACTATGGCAGTGAATTTACAGGTATGTTCAGAAAGTTAGAAACAACTTACAACAAATTAGCTAAAGCACAAAACCATTTAACCTTTACACATAAATGTAAAGATATGAACATTATTCCAAATTTTGCAAGAATAAAAAACAACATTTGAGTAAATTTAAACAAAACATTATCATAAATACTGAAAAAAGTTACTTTTGGCTTCAATAAAAGAAAATCATTTAAACATTAATCATTTAAAATCTGAAATTCAAATTTTAGAAGTACAATTGAAACATGTAACAACTGATTCTGATTATAAAAAAATTACAGATTCTGTAAAACTATCTTACATAAAAACTTTCAACACAACAAAAATTAAGCAACAAAACAAATTAACCAGATAATCATCAAAGAAAAATACGTCCTTTAAAAAGAATAACCTTGAAACCAATCCACAAAACAAAAATAAGTTTGTATCTAATCTGTCTAAAAGGGACATAACAGCAGATGAAGAACACTTATTATCAAAAGGATTAAACTTTAACCCTAAAACTGGCAAACATCGATTATCGACGTTCAAAAGTTGTTTGTGAAGTGGCAATCGTCGAAAATCGACGTTTAAAACATCGTTTTTTCCAAGCGCTTTAATTTTAGGTAAATATTATTCAGTTGCATTATATATCATATCACCGTGTACAGCGAGAGTCAAACTTTATTTTTAGTATCTTTGATGCCTTTGGAATACCAATGAATAACACAGCACCATAGTAAAAGGAAACTGGCCTCCAGTGACTCTGAGTAATCCTAAACCTATGTTGGATCACCGCTTGTAAATATGTATATATATATATAAATAATGTTTTTCATAGCCTATATAAACAGTTTCAAGTTTTTTTTCACATTTCTTGAAGGTTCACATCGTATCTCCAAATAAGAAGTAAGTAGCATATTCATTTTCTTCACATCATTATGTATTTATTATTAGTATACATAGTTGTGCTATAAATTGAAATTTGCGTTTTGTGCGCTTGTGACGTTTTATGATTCTGAAGGCTTCATTTATGGTTGTAATCCTAATAAATATTATATTTTTGAAAACTAGACAAAATTTGGAAACTTTTGGCTATCTTGGATTTTTTCTCACTTTTTTATTATTATGAGTTTACATCATGGTCTCCCCACTTTATAAACTGAAACTAAAAAAAAAATTATTTGAGTGTAAAAAAAACCTTTTTTGGATATGGGGCTTTTACTTGCTAAACATAAATATTATATGGGTCTTAGTGAATACAATGGTAGTACAATTACCTCATTTGGATAATATTTGTATTTTTAGTGATTTTTTAAAAAAACCCTTGCAAAACGCCTAAAAACGGCCGCCACCACAGAGAAATATGACCGCCAGTTCGAGGGTTAATATGTCAAACAATTCAATATCCAACCTAGATATAATTGCAACTATTGAAAGTAAGACAGAGCTACTCCCTCATGATCAACAAGATTATTACAGAAGTAACATAGTAAATGCTTTACAAATTAAAAGTAAAATAAAACGAAACCTTAATAAAAATTATATTACAGCACTGAACTCTTTAAAAAGTGACGATACAATTATAATATTACCAGCGGATAAAGATAGGACAACTGTGATAATGGCTAAAATTGATTATGAAGATAAAATGAATAACCTACTAAACGGAGGACAATACACTAACATACATAAAGATCCAACAACAAATATAATGAATAAAGTAAAATCTGTTATAAGAAAACAAAACACTATTTTGTCAAATGATACAATTAAAAAACTCTCTCCTCAATTTGCAAAACCACCTCATACTTATGGAGTTCCAAAAATACACAAAAACGAAGTTCCTCTCAGACCAATAGTCAGTTCAATAAATTCCCCATACTACGAACTATCAAAATTCCTCCTACCAATTTTAAATCCTCTATTTGGTTCTGAAAACTCATATGTACAACATTCTTATGATTTTGTTAATAAGATTAAGGAAGTATCAATACAGCAAGATAACCATATGGTTAGTTATGATGTAATAAGCTTATTTAAAAATATTCCAGTAAAAGAAATTTTGAATATTATAAAGACAACATTAGATAATGTCAGCAATTTATCAAGCAGGACTTCACTATCAACATCATCTGTAATGGAGCTTTTATACGTATGTGTTAATAAGTAACTTCCAGTATGGCAATAAATATTTTCTTCAAAACAGGTTTACCAATGGGAGGAGTTCTCAGTCCACTTCTAAGTAATATATATATGGATTATTTGAAAATCTGGCACTAAAAACTTGGAATGAAAAGCCTATTCTTTGGTTAAGATATCTTGATGACATTTTTTGTGTTTGGAAATCTGCTAAAAATGATCAAGATGGTTTTTTTCAACATTTAAATTCCATTAGACCATCAATCAAATTTACAGTAGAACATCACGAAGAAAACGAAGAAAACAAACTTCCTTTTTTAGGTGTGTTAGTTGAAAAAACAAATACAGAATTAAAAACATCAGTCTATAGAAAAAGACACATACTGGACAGTATCTAAATTTCTATTCAAACATCCCACATCACGTTTAAACATGCAATTGCACAAGGACTATTCACCAGAGCATTCAAAATTTCATCAACAGAAGAAGGACTGGACCAAGAAATAAAACTGATATATCAAGAATTAAAAAACAATGACTACCCACTAAAAGCCATAAATAAGTCCTATAAAAAAACCAAACAAAAAATTTTTAGTAATACAAATAAACATAATACAGATTCAAAACCTTTAACAACAATTGTTATACCTTATATCAAAGGAAAATCAGAAAAAATCAGAAGAATCAACAAACAATTTAATATTAGAACTTCATTTGTTACAAAATTAAAAATTGGAAATTTACTAAGAAAAGTTAAACCATATAATCAAAATCAAGAAACCAAAAATGTTGTTTACAAAATTCCTTGTCAATGTAATTTAAATTATTTTGGACAAACATCTCGACCTTTAAAAAAGAGAATACAAGAACACAAAAACAGCATAAAAAATCAATTGGAAAACTATTCTAAACTTTCAGATCATGTTTTGGCGGAAGAGCATAAGGTGCAATGGACAGCAGCAAGTATAGTATATAAAGAAAGTAAATGGAAAGAAAGAACAATAAAATAAGCAGCATGTATGGCTGTAGAAAGCTGCATTTCACAACCTAGTGCCACCTTATGCTCAATATACCTGCCTATTATTAAATCAGAAGTATTAAATAAAATTTGAAATTAATAAGTGACTAAACAATTTTTTATCAAAATTTATATAGTATATATTCAACTATTTTCATTGATCAAATCATCTGTTAAATATTTTTAAAAACATATGATCTATTAATTAATTTATATTTTTTTTAAAAACTATGTTGTTAAATGTTTGAAAATGGCTTCAGAATGTATAGCCGAAATATGACATTAAAAAAAAAACTAAGTGATGTGTAGCTTTTTAAAATAAATTCAGTGACTCTTAAACAATCCCTGGAAAAGCTTTGTGCCCCAACTGTTTTTCAAAATCTCTTTCCTTGTCAAGAAAGAACAAATTTATCAATATACATTGAAACACTTCAAACAAGACTTGGTAACTGTCTATTAGAACAGGTATAAGGAGATTTTATAAATTTCATAGCATTTCAGAAAACATAATTAGGTGCTATGTTATATCAGAAATAGCGAGTTATGAAGATCATAGTGTCAATAAAATTGCTTCATTGACATTAAGAGTAAATTACATTATGTGTGCATAATGTAATGTATGCATAATTATGTGTGCATAATGTAAGCCACCACTGTAATGAACAGTGGTGGCTTGCAAGATATTGAAAAAGTATGTTAGAAAAATAATGATGTGTTTGTGAAGTTTTATTAACCAGCTGGACCACGAACATAATTTAAAAAATCAACCAGTGATATAATTTGGATCCCACTAAAGAAGAATGTTTTGGACAGAAAAATGTTCAGTGCTTGAACTTACAACAGCTACAGCAAGATCGTATTCTACTTCACAAAAGCTATCCGAAAAAATAAGTGGACTTCTAAACAATTAAATGAGGTATAATAAGGTGAGGTAAATGTAAAATATATAAAACGGTTTCAGATATTTTGAGGAATTTTTAAAAATATGTATCTCATTATTGCTTATTTGGAGACCTATATATATTGATAAATAACTTAACACAGCCCATCTTAACTTTACATACTTTCCAATAACACCTTCTTTAGAGTAATTCACATTAAATTAACATAGGCAAAAATATGTTTTTTCTTTACTTTTGAAAATTCATAACTTCGCTCTGAGTCAAATATCAAAGTTGAAATTCCTACACTACTTTAGTATCATATATATGTACATGATGTGCAAACATATCTATGATAAAGGGCTTCAAACAAAAAAATCATAAAAAATTAAGGAAACGTGTTATAAGACTTAAACGTTTTTTTTTTTTTTGTCTTAGTAAGCTATGCCATCTAACTGAACAAAAAGTTTTAACTATGATAAATCATCCCTTCTTTGTTTTTTAAGTTCCTGAAAAGTGAGATTTCCCAATTTTTAACATCAAACTTTTGAGGCTATTTAGGGAATAAAACTTTGCATTTAGGGCTTTAAAGATGATAACAAATATTGTAGAAGAGATCTTTCTAAAAAGAATGGTGTTAACTTGAAAGCTGTAGCATAATCCAATCCAGAGATAATCAATTTATTGCTAATGTCTGCAAAGCCAAAAATCGCCGGATTCTCGTGAACAAAAATGGCTGCCACGGATAAACAGTAAAAGATAAAATTCTTTAACCCGCCCGAGGTGTCATAGGGTGCGTGAGAAGGACGCTTTCTTTATTTTGTCGTTTCCGGTTGGTTGTTTGTTTCCGGGAACTGAATTACTCACTAATCTTTCCTCTCGGTTCATTGAGCTTGCAGACGCTCTACTGTAATTTTGAGGTTAGGTCTGTCATCACTAGAGCACGTTTTGGTGTCACAGACCGAAGTCACCCATGTTGTTGGTGGTGTGTGAGACCGAAGTCACCTATCTTGTCACTTTGCTTACTATTTTTTAAGAGGTGAATCAAGTTTATTGTATAATATTATTTGTATTTATTAAATATTATGTGTTTTTAATTTTTTTACTATGCTACTAATAATATAACATTTGTATCCATCAAAATGAACTCTATGTATAATTTATAATATATTTATCTAACCTAGTTCACATTGTTACAGATTATGGATTATGAAAAAGAGCAGAAGCACATACAGAATCTTCTAGATTTAGTCCCATCTGAGCCTGATGTCTATGAGGATGGCTGTGATAATGAAGAACAGAACCAACTGAACTCTGAAGATGAAATTGATATCGTTCATGAACAAACTGAAGATTCTGCAAGCAAACAATCATTCGATTCAGATCAAGGCGATGGAGCTTCTATTCCGATAAGTACTGTTTCTTATGTATCTAATGATTTACAAAACACTGGCCTTGGAAACTATGATAAAAGACCAATGGACCAGGATTCAACTGCCGGGCCTTCCCATAGCCCAAACATTATTAGCAGTAAAGATAGTAGTAGTTGTCATGTTATTGACGCTAAAATATCAGATTCAAAGGGGCCTTCAAAAACTTTGAAAAGAAGTTCTAATTTTTGTCCAATTGAAAAATCGACCAAAAGTAAACAAAGTAGGAAATTGAATGAAGGTTACGATGATAACTGTGTATTTGCAAATGGAAAATTAAGTTACATCGGAAAAAATGGTACTAAGTAGGAAGCCTCAGCACCAAATAACATTAGTCGCACTCGCAAAAAAAATATTGTTACATCATTACCTAAGGTAAGAGCCCCATTAGACAAAGTTACAGACTCATTAGAAATTTGGAACGCATTTTTTGATAATAATATGATCGAACTGATTGTTACTCACACAAACAAAGAAATCGTTCGTGTAAAAAACAATTATGTAAGAGCAACGTATGCTCGTACGACTAATGAAAATGAAATTCAAGCTTTGATTGGAATTCTTTTGATGTCTGGCGTTCAGAAATCAAATAAGCTAAACTTTTCTGACCTTTTTAGTTCTAATGGGACCACACCGGAAATCTTCCGACTTGCCATGTTGGAGCAACGGTTTAAGTTTTTCTAGAGGTATTTGACATTTGATGATAAAGAATCTCGACCTGAAAGAAAGGTGTATGATAAACTAGCACCTATTAGAGAGTTTTTTGGTCTGTTTGTATCAAACTGTAAGAAACACTTTAGTATGTCTCAATATGTTACTGTAGATGAGAAACTTGAAGGGTCCCGTGGGAGATGTAGCTTCCGACAGTATATACCGTCAAAACCAGCTCGCTACGGTATAAAAATCTTTGCTCTTTGTGATGCAAAGTTTTATTACACTTCAAATATGGAGATATACGTAGGCAAACAGCCACCTGGGCCATACTCAGATTTAGAAAATAGTGGACTAGCCATTGTAGATAGACTGTGTGAGCCAATTTATGGGACCTGTAGAAACGTGACAATGGATAACTGGTTTACCAGTATCCCATTATGTGACAGACTTCTTACTGACAGGAAACTTACAATGGTTGGCACAATAAAAAAGAATAAACCAGATGTGTCAAAGCTATTTACTCATGGGAAAGATAGGCCGGTTCCGTCAACAATGTTTGCCTTCAAACAAGATTGTACGTTGGTGTCACATGTGCCAAAAGCAAACAAAAATGTATTACTTACCTCATCAATGCATGATTCTGAAGAAATAAATGAAACTACATTGAAACCAGAAATAATCATGCACTACAATTTGACGAAAGGTGGCGTAGACGTAGTTGACAGACTCTGCGCCAACTACAGCTGTGCTCAAATGACGAGACGTTGGCCTATGGTGATCTTTTATACTGTAGTCAATGTCGCAGGAATAAATTCCCAAGTAATCTACAGATTCAACAATCCTGAAACTAAACTAATAAGGCGGAAATTTCTAATGGATTTAGCCTTTCGTATGATGAAGAACCATTTAATAATTAGATCTGGCATACCTCAGGTTCCAAGGCTGTCCCGTCAGAGAATAGCTCAAATATGTGGAATTGATTTACCAATCGATCAACCAGAAGACCGTGGTATTGGAAGATGCAAGCTGTGCTCCTCAAAGAAAAATCGCAAAACTAAATACTATTGCAAGGTTTGCAAAAAGTTCCTATGCTTACAAGAACATGCGCGAATCGTATACGGCGATTGTTAGAGGCTTGTATACAGTATAATTTACATGTAGTTTTTACAATTTGGTTTATATTTATTATTAATTACAGTGGTTGTTTTAATTATGTTTTTATATTATAATGTTTAGATATGGTTTGAATTTATTACCTCTAATGTGGACATTTTTCAGAAAAGCGCATTTTATATTGTTGTTATAACAAATAACATTTTTTACAATTTGTACTAAACAATTGAATGGATTTTAAAGTTTATATTTTTATTTTCATGCTTTGCATACCTAGTGTAAGAAATTGACTTTTCATAATATTCTCATGAAATCATTTAATTTTATGTTCCCTTTATTATATTTGCGATTTTATAAATTTGGAAAAATTACAAGTGACAAAAAAAATTAAAATTATGTATTTTTTATTTCTAGACCCTTATTCATCAGATTACATTGAACCTGCAAACTAATTTATATTTTTGTTAAAATTGTTTTTGAATTTTGTTGTACACAAAATTGCAAAAAGTGAAAATCGGTCTCTGAGACCCAAGTCACCTATCTTGTAACAGAAATACAGTCACTTCCCTAGGGTTAAAAATAATTTATGAACCTCTCATGAGTATGGTAATAACATATAAAAAAAAGAAAATACTTCAAAATGGTCAAACAACCATCATTTGATCACTTCATATGGATTGACCCTTTTGTAGTTAAATTGACTTGTAGTTTATTTCAATGTTTAGAAAAAGTATATTAGAGAGATAGGACATCAGCAAACTTACCTTAAAAGACAAGTTCACTAACATCAGAGTAGTAGTCAGTACCACTTTACGTGTATGTGTGGTGGGTAGCTCAGCACTACAGTGCGTATATGGGTGGGTGGGTGGGTAGTGTTGCTCTGGATGTAGAGCCCCCACCACAGCCACCTACCCAGCAATAGTGGAAGCCATTTCAGTCTCTCTCTCTCTCTCTCTACTCGCCTGAAGAAAATGCCAGTGGTGTTGAAAATTTGTGCGATTGTGTCTATTTTGTGTTTGTGACTACTACTCTGATGTTAGTGAACTTGCTTTTAAGGTAAGTTTGCTGATGTCCTATCTCTCTAATATACTAATTCCTGGCCTAGTGCCCTTTAACCTAACCTAAAAATGTTTAGAAAAAATATTTTTACTTCAAGCCATAAGCTTCAATCAAAAGAACTATGGACATTTTCAATGAACATTTCTTTACATTCTATCTATAGACCTAGAACTCTGGCTTGGAAACTCCTCTTCTTTTCCAACGATGGTGAAATGCACTTGGTGTATTAACCAAATGGTGTATTCACCATCGTTTAGTTTTTAGTTTCAAAACTACTCTACTAAACTGTTAGTCCTTGCACTGCATATAAGTATTGTTTGATTTGAGAAAATTGTTGATGTAAATTACTTATGTTGTATTTTTATTTCAGGTATATATGTATCAGCACATAATAAACTTGTCCATGAAGAATTCTGTGGACAAGGAATCAGGATAGAAGACAACATCCTTATAACAAGTGCAGATCCTTTGGTTTTAACTAGTTCTTGTCCAAAAGAAATTGATGCAATTGAAAAACTTGTTGGATCCAATTTATGTACATAATAATAGATAATTTAAAATTTGTACAGTTGAAATAAAGGTTAAATATTTTATGTTTTTTCTAATTTATTTCTAATTTTTATTTAAGCAGGTGCCTGTACACAAAGAGGTAGAGTATGGTTTGTTACCAGCTACCATTCATCAATGTAAAAAGGAAAGCTGTAATATATATTTGGAACAAGTTCCAAAAGTCATGTTGTTTAGTAATAGAAATAATAAAGTGAGCTCAATCCAATCTATTAAGTATTGTATTTGGCAGCTAAATAGACCAGTGACAAAGCACTTGTAAGAAGGATGTGTGCATTCACTCCCCAAGTTGTTCCAGCAATATGGTGCAGTACATTTGCAGTGGTTTTAATTTTAGCTACTGTTTTTGAAGAAGGTCATAATCAGCCTGTGGGTGGTGATGTTGTTAGCGTCCAAAGAAAATATGTAAAGTTGTATGCACCCCCTGGGTAGTTCTTAATGAGCAACAAATGTGGTAGCTGGACTACCAGAAATTTGGAATCTCCCAGCTATGGCAGCTACTACACAAAAATATATAATACACATATAGCATTATGCTCTCAGCAAGCCTGGTCTCCAGTGTCGCAAAGCCATGTCCCAATTTCTTCATGAGGCTTCAGGATGAGATCCACAAATGGGGCTACAGTCTACTCACGATGAATGTCAGCTGCTTTCACATCTTTAGCGTTATTTACACAGTGCATAATTCATACTTGGTGGCATTTTTAATTGGAGGAGAAATTTTAAATAGTCATAAGCGTTCTTAAATACAGTCAAATGGATCCGTAACAGCGGCTGTGGCTTGTCAACAGATAGTAATACCCAGAGCGCATGCGCTGAATGCCAAATGCAGAGCTACAGCGATGGAATTCCAAAACTGTACTTACTTTAAAATTATGCCTCGTACTTAACATTGTCCACCCTTTAAGTTTCTTAAAGTTCCAATATCTCTTCTTTCTTCTGGCCTAATATTAATTGTTAAATTGTTGTATTATTTAAAAACAGGTTGTTGGCTTTGACAGTATTCAAATGCTTTATTTATTGCAATGTATGATTATATTTCAAGGTTTTTTGTATGTGTGTTATTTACTAAAAGAACTGTATCATCAGCATACAGTAACATAGACCAGCAGATTTTACTGAAACATTAACAGGTAGGCAGGATCCAAGTACCGATCCTTGAGGACTCCTCGGTTAGCTGGAAGTGGTTTACCGATACTATTTTGTTTCTGCACCATGTTCAGTTGTTTTAATCTCAACTTACTGAGTTCTGCCAGTAAGTTAGATTTTGAACCAATCTGATATTGTTCATATCACCCCCTGCTCTATAAGCTTTTTAAAAAAAAAATCATAGCTTAAGTAAAGGCCTTTGTAAAATCTTAAAAAATTGCAGTTGCTGTTTGTTTTCTAGCAATCTTATGAGATATTCTACAATCCTAATGATGGCTGTTGTAGTTGATCTATTAGCTATGAACCCATGTTGTTCTTCAGACAGCAAGCTGTTTCTGGCGAGGTGGTCTATCAATCTTGTCATAACTATTTTAGATATTTCAGGAAGTAGGGAGATTGGTCAATAACTTCCATCTTGAGTTGGGTCACATTTTTTACCTTGGGGTAAACCTTTACTATTTTTATTTTTGATGGTAAAACACCTTGGGCAAATGACTTGTTAATTATGTCTGTCAGGGGTAGGGAAAAGGAGTTGATACAGATTTTTATTATTTTCATCAAAATGTTGTCAAACCCTGTTGATTGCAAATCTACAGTTAAAACTTTTAATTACGAATAAGGTCACAAATACAATGGCAGGCAGAAATGGACTGGGGTGAGGGCATATGTGTGGGATACGTGACGTCACACTGAATGGACCAATCACAAAGAAGTGGTCAGGTAAGCCACCAGCTTTGTGGTGAGGTAATACAAACCAGGTTATTTTTTTAAATTATCCTCTGGACCTCCTTGTTGGCAAAGAAGTAAGTATACCTCTATCATGAACTGATCACTATGTGCACCTCAACACACAATAGAATTACATGGTTACAACAAGCTATACCTCCGTTTCTGTACTTTGAAATTACCCTTAGAATAATTACATATTATTTCAGTTTTAAATTTGCTTCAGTTTAAATATAAATCTGGTAAATTAATTGTTTATGTGATAAATATTCATTATTACAATCAATGATTTACCAGTAAAAAACAGACAATCAACAGCTTGGATATTAAGTCAATCTTTTCTGAAGCATTATTAGTATAAATTTTTCCATTTATATATTAAGTTATTTTTATAGTAAAATATACAATAAAAGAAGTGTTTACAAATGGTAAGTTTTGCATAAAATAAAAGTCATTATCATCTAAAAATATTTTTTATTCATAAAAAAGTGTAAAAACAGACAACACTCTTAACTAACTATTAAAATCTAAAACTTTTAAATAAAAATAATGTAACATGAATTGCAACAGCTAAATATTATCCTGATATATAAAGTTACTTCCTAGTCATATGTTTATAAATAGCATTATGACAAAACAAAAAACGATAAGATGTTATTATATAAAAATGTGAATTAAAATTATAAATATATAAGTCCAAAAATAAAAAAATAAATAAAAAAAACCCCATCCAGTACTTAACAATTAATTAATAGTAAAGCTTTATTGGCGTATGTTAATGAAGGAAGAGCAAGCTTCAGTTTAAATCACACTATAACTGCTATAATTTTGTTCTATAATAAAATAGTTTATACAGAATGTTTTTTATGTATTTTTTAGAGAAATGTCCATGTAAAATATATCATAATAAATATTTGGTACAAACACACCATGTTTTCCTTGATACTATCTATAAATTTCACTAGCCACGGATGACTGTAATTTTAATTTGTATTTACTATTTACATCAATATAACTCTTTTACCATTTAAAAACCTACTTAAGGGATTATTGCTAGAACAATTTGTTCATTACATGATCAGAGAGAAAACAAAACAACTTGCAATATTCTTTTTTCTAATGTTTGTGTTCAAAGCCAAATCAACGTATGTTGCGAGAGATAGTGGATCAAATATCATTGCATCATGTGATAACAGACTTTCTCAGGATATCCTCCATCACTTCAGCAGAGAGATTTTGATTTTTAAGTCATTCCAACATGTTGTAAAACACAACTTTCACTGAATCTCAGCCACTATTTAAAACATACACCTTAATGATTGGAAACAAAACGTGTTATTGACAAGATTGATTTCAAGAGATGGAGATTAAAGAAATTAGTTTTGAAGCCTTTACTTTTTTTAGCTATATTCCTCACTGTTATAAAAAATAATTATCTCTTTAAACAGATGATATAAATAAATGTATTTAATGTTAAACATAATAAAAAGGTTAAACTGCAAAGTTCATTAAGTAGGGCTTCAAATTATATTACTGTTATATACTTGTTTTACTTCTACAGCATAAGTATCATAAGAAACAAACAAGAATAAAACAATAAACCTTTACTTTTTCAACTGCTGCAAATACGAGTATGTTAGTTTGATATAGAGGAAATGGTTCAAGTATGAAAATGTAGTTTTATTATTTTTTTACTATTAAGAATTATGAGCAATGTTTTGTAAATACATTGTAAATCTCACGCAACACAAATATATACAAAGTTCATTCAAATGAACACAACACAAAGGAATCATTCCTTTTTAAACCGATTTGAGGAAAACGTGGTTTGCAAAAATCGATCGCCATAATATTTGTACTTATATATTTGTGTTGTGTAACGTTCACTTGTATTGTACATAATAAACGAAACCTTAATCTGTAGTCAATACCAGGTGCAAGGTTTGTATTTTTCAAATTGTATTTAATGTAAGTCACACTAAATTCATTATCAAGCATGCCAAACGTGGGTACAAAATTGGGTTGTGATTAAGAGGCAACAATTTTTTTTAAATTTTACTCTCCCGTTCACATAAGTCTTCAGGCCAGGCATAAACTTTTTTCAATGAGTGAAGTATGATCAACCATTTGCTCAGATGTGGATTGGAAACTTGAACAAATCACTGAGCACTATAAACTTTAATCACTGAGTACCACACTTGAATTACTTATAAACAAACATACAAAAATAGATATTTATCGCATATGTTTTGGAATGTACAAATAATAATTGAATATAAATCTACACATAACAAACCTCATGGCCAATTAACACATTCAGTACAGGTGATGTGATAGTGTGTTACGGCATCCACACTCCACCAGCGGATAGCATGCCATCACAGACACAGATCAATACATTTGTTTAGATATTATTGCCCAACTGTTTGTAGATGACAGATGATTTATTGAGGTGCATTCCATTATTTCTTTTTTTTGTCAAGAGTTTTTCTTAGAGAGAGGTCTTATAAATGCGGATGCATTCATATAATGATAACATACACTTTTCATTCAAATCTATTTCAATTATTTGATATATTGCAAAATAAATGTTCTTTAACCTTTTTATAAGTCAAAGAACATATTATTTAAGTAACATTCTTTCAGAATGTAGAATTTAGTTTGAACGTGCACTAAACAAGTGAGGTAATAAGCCAGCTTGCCTAATGATATTTTGTGAGTTTGTTATTAGTTTTTTCTTTTAGTATTCCATGTCTGTTTATTGAGTGGGCTCAAGGTCAATGGTATTCTGGCCTACTGTGTGGTGGCATCATTGGATGACATGACTTTCCAACAAAAGGACTCCACATTAAATTTTTACCCATGTCTGTATAAACTTAACAAATGTTTTAATTTCATAAAATTTGTTTTACCATGTCAAAACTTTCTGCCTTGAATGTGTTAATGAAACTGGCTTTAAGCTCTTATAAGAATAAATACAAAAATATCTTCATGCGGAAGATACTAATCAGAAGATACATAATCTTATAATTACGACGGAATGCAGCATTACCTTTATGAACATATTTTGTTAATCTTGGTAATATTATTTATCATAATACCATTAAATGATCAGACGAAAGACGGTGGGGGTTAGTCAAGATCAGAAAATGGACGAACTGAAACATATTTAAGTAGAACCTCACAATACTCACAATTTAGACATATTTAAGCTACACTTCATTCTCAAAGACACGACCAGGAATCTTCATAACTCATTTATAAATGAACATTTATCAATTTTAGTCAACATTAAGAACATCATATGTTCAAGAACGTTAACCCACTTATCATTGAATCATATCATACAAAACCATTAACCTTTGTAACAATCGATCTGTAAATATTACTCAATCACTGTCAAGTGGGTATTTACTTCCGAAATGAGCCTGCCTTTCCACACCACATTGTGGGACAGTAAATCAGCTAGCACCAATAAGTATAATTTTATTGAATAGAACCAAACATTCAATAAACGGATGCTTACTGATGCCACCTGACTAACTTTTCCAAAATGTGGTTGTGAAAGGCAGAATATTTTTCTGTCCTAGAAGACGCCATCCAGTAATATTTATACATCGATGTTTTTAACACGGAAAGAAACATTTTCAGAACATTGTTGCAGGTAAAACAGTTAAATTCTATAGTATTATTTTGCTCTTATAATTGAAATAGTTTACATATTTTTATTTAAGTTTATTTACTCTAATATAGTAGACTCTATTATAATGAAGACTTTTTTTAAAGCACACCTTGATTGACCCTTTAGAGGCCAAGCTAATTTATTAGAATATATTCTTAAAAGCCAAAACAATATTTCTATATGATAAATATAATATACTAAACATATATATGGATGTATAGTTAAATGTTATTATTACACCACTTGATATTTTTATTTCTCATGCAATCTCATGTCTTTTCTCCCGTTCAGGTTGGAAAACTCCTGAATTTTTATTTGTTGACAAAGCTGCAGGAATCACTGCACCAATTTATCGGATCATAGCCGTTCTAAAATATAAATATTGGAACTGAAATATCTGTGCCTAGCCTTTAAACATCTGGTTAGTGATAGCTATGATAACAGAAACATTGGGAGGAATTGAACTCTCTTTTATGCATGCTTTTAATTCTGTACAAAGCCAAGTGTAACAACTATTTAATGTATGGTGATTATATGCCTGTGAAAAACTGAGCTATAAATCTACATATAATTGATTGTATTTACTTAATATCATTTTACAAATTAATCGGTAGGACTATATCAATATCAAAGATTTTTTATTAGATTAGCCTTAACACTAACTTAATTCAGTTTTTCGCATTTATTTATATCTTGATTATCGGCGTTCTAACAGAATCAGATTTTTTACAAATAAATTATGTAGTGTTAAATTACGGTAGTTTATCTTACAAAGCAGTAGGAAGTCTTCAACACATTACAAAACAAACTGTCTGTAATGTGACAACAACTAGTGTCAAAATGCATGCATAAAAGGAGTCTGAATGTGTGTCAGTCTTGTTGTAATTAAATGTAAATCTTTATAAAAATAGTATATTATTGGTGAATGCAATCTTCACACAGTGAGAAAACCAATATACGACATATATTCCTTTATCAGACTTGCCTTTGCTGAGATAAAATGTCATTGTGCCCTCTGTCAAGTTTTCTGAACTATTCATTTACTTTAGGTGCTATTTTCATTGAAAACTTGTTCTTAATTCACACAACAATGGTATGTTTAATTGAACACTTTTCTAGATCTGTGCACACAAACGGCCTGATGGATGTTGGTTAAATTTGTCTTTATAACTTCTGGGAATCATAAAACCTAAGAATTAAACACTAATTTTATTACACAATTGGACTCATAGGTACTAATACTGCACCTAAATATTTTTTCAGATGTTATTGAACATTATTCTTGTTTCAAAAACAACACAAGAATTCACTTTATGGCACTTTTTATGTTTAAAAAACTAAATAGACTTATAGTATTTATTTTTAAACATTAATTGGTTTTAGTAAATGAATATCCATTGCTATATTTTTAAGAGAAGTAAGAGCTTCAACTGCGTGATTTTAACTAGACCATTTTTGCACAGACAGCTCTATCAAAGTGACACATTTTGTTTATACTCTACACAAACCAATGAGTGAGCAATTCACCACTCTAGTTCTTGGGGATATTTCCCAGTTAAACACGCCGTGCAGTGTCCAACTGGTTTTTTATTATTTGTACGAATGTTGAACTGTACGGCTTCCCTGAGGCCTTCAACAGAAAGGTATGCAACACTATCCGCTCCTGCAACATGAGAAGGAATTCATTACCTCTATTTCTACTCTTACATTAGCGGCTGAAAGATTTCTGTTGTCATTGACAGAGCTTACAATGACCGGAGCTTGCTGTTTATACACATTTTTCTTTATGAGCCTAACATGTCAGCAGATTATTATTTTCAAGCTTTCCTGCAGAGATAATTGGAAATTTTTAACATTGTTTTCCCATTACAAACAACTGTGCTGTAGCTAGGACAGGGTATAAGGACTCCGTCAAGTGGTATACACCTCAACTGGATAATATAAAAAATCACATTTTATTGCTGCGGGACTATTTTAATAGGACAAAGTGTACACAAACACAAAAAATGTTAAAACACCATCGTCACCAGTATCGTACAGCTATCCGACAAGCAAAAAGGGTAGCAAATGAAGAATTCATTGATAATGCCTCAAACAAGTGCAAAGCAGCTTGGTCGATAATTAACAAGGCAGCTGGTAAGACATCGCAAGGCAACATAACCTCCGAACTATTTGCTGATGACTACAATCGGTTCTTTGTGACTTCGGTTGAAGAAATCTGCAATAGTGTGAGTTCCTCTGTGCATAGAGTGGAGGTGTTGAAAATTCCAAGTGTGCAGTGTAAATTTCATGAAGTGACATGTCAAGAAGTATTCAAGGTTATCTCCTACTTAAAAAATTCTTATTCTAAGGATATTTATAGTCTGTCCAGTGCCTTACTGAAACAGGTGGCTGACACAATTGTACAACCTTTAACTTTTTGTATCAACAACTGTATAAAGGAGGGTCTTTTTCCCTCTAGCCTTAAGCTTTCACGGGTAGTTCCGATTTATAAAAAGGGGTTACGCTCAGATACAAGCAGCTTCAGGCCTATCTCTTGCATACCAATACTAGGTAAAGTTTTTGAAAAGATTTAAAAAAAAAACAACTGTATTCGTTCTTTGAACTTAATGATTTATTTTGTATTGAACAGTTTGGTTTCCGTAGTGGTAAATCAACTACTCAGACTGTAGATGGTCTAGTCAATAAGTTACTTACAACCTTGGAAGAGAATTGTAGTGCTCAGGTCACCCTTTGTGACCTGAGCAAAGCCTTTGATTGCGTAAGGCATGCTATCTTACTTAAGAAGTTAGAATATTATGGTGTCAAAGGGGAAGAACTGTCAATTTGTAGATCCTACTTAGAAGAGCGTAGACAAGTTGTAGATATAGGCGGAACTTATTCCGAAACCCTAGAAACCAACTACGGAGTCCCACAAGGGTCAGTGTTGAGCCCCGTTCTCTTCATTATACTTATGAACGATCTCAGTATCAACTTACCATGTTTTACAGCTATATATATATATATATATATATATATATATATATATATACATATATGCAGATGACACCACTCTTGTAAACACTCATGTAAATATAACACAGCTTGGTGCCATAAGTAGTAATGCCTTAAAAACTGCCACTGATTGGTTTAGTATAAAAGGTTTGTTCTTAAATGAAAGTAAAACTGATAACCTCATTGTTACTTTAAGAGATCCACGCCTACAAAACAACTATAACAAATCTGTCAAATTATTAGGTGTTACTCTAGACTATAAGTTGTCTTGGTCTGACCATATTGAGAATGTATCCAAAAAGTTATCGAGAGTGATATTTTTGCTCGTTAATGTAAAAAGACATGTATCAGCAACATACCTTAAAACAGCCTATTTTGCTTTTTTTGAGAGCATTTTGAGATATGGCCTGGTTATATGGGGTAACGGAGTTGGTATGGATAGGGTTCTGGTTGTGCAAAAAAAAGCTCTTAGAATTATAACTGATTCTCAGTCACCTGAGCACTGTAGGCCTCTGTTTGTTGCCACAGGAATTCTAACCGTAGTAAATTTGTATATATATTTGAAGTGTTAGTTTTAGTTAAAACTAACTTGCATAACTATCCTACTAGAACTATGACACATGACCATAATACAAGAAACTGTAATAAACTATAAAGAAACAGATGTAGATTAACAAAGACCTTGAAATATCACTCATCTTTAGGCTTAAAAATTTTTAACAATTTGCATACACGTCCTGTAAAAAGTTCTTAGATAAACTGTGCAATTGGTTGAAGGAACATCCATTCTATAAAATTAAGGAATTTTTCGATTGTGTTATACAAGAAAATGACTTTGTTTGTTCTTCAAATGATGCACCAGTAGAGTCTATTTTGTATATTTTTTATAGGGCCTAACCAAATGTGAAAGTTACCTTAAACTAAATCTCTATTTGACGAAATCTTTTGATATTATGTAAATGTCTGAATGATCAATAAATGTCTTATGTCAAAAGTCATTCCATACAATGGCAGCGACAAAATTCTGTCTACTTAACAGGCAATTTGTTTTAATTAATTATAGTCCATAGGTCAGTATATCAATAGAATGTAAGAGAAATTTAATTTGAAACTGTAACTGTATTCGTACTATGTGGAAGCCATTATATGGAAAAATTATGAAGACAACTTTTGTACTGTTAATGATTAAGTCATATTGTTGGTGTGATATTTCTTTAAATTTCTTACCTTTATTAATTGCACATACATTTTCAACACCTATTGTTGAAAATTATTGACAGCAAATTAATTAACTCATCTCAATATAATTCTGTTTGTTAAGAGAATACACTTTTTGCTATATATTTTTAAAAACTATAAAAGTACAGCTATGTCGTTGACTGTAGCTTTATTTAAGTTACCAAACTGTAAATTTTTTATTTCCACAGACATTTAAACAAATTATTTATATAATATTAGTTTTATTAAATCTGAAAACTGGTAGGCGGAAATTGGTCCGGTAGTTTTGGAATAATAGCTGATACACATAAATTACACAGAAACTGGTCAAATGTTAAAATCCCCTCCATTTTGTTTAAGTCAGTTAGAAATTTATCAGAATTTTCTAGTTCTTCATGTACAGTAAAAATGTCTCCTGTTGCATTCATGCATCACATCTCCAACAATGAACTTACAAAATAAAACCGATAGCTGTTTGTTTACAAAGAACCCTCAATGGTTTTAAGTTATCAACCGATTGAAAAGACTTTTTTACAAAATTTATATTACAAGTATAGACAAACTTGTATATACCAACAGAGCTACAATTTGTATCAAGTGTATTCACATATAGCAACAGTAGCCACCAGCCTTGCAGCAGTATACTTACAGCAAGTTTAATTACAAATAACAAATTGTAGCTCGTATGACCGTAGCTTAATAGTTACCTGTATGTTTTGCAAGTTTCAGTGTGTCTAACTTGTTGGCAATGAGCTCTTCACGGGTTGGAATGTTTATTCCCATGTAGCACGGATACAACAGAGGAGGTGAAGCAATGCGAATGTGAACCTAAAACAACAAGTGCATCCACAAACAAACAATAACAACAATTATGGAAAAATTAAATAACAAACAAGATTATGGAAAAATCTGTTTAGTTATTTAATTTAAATTTTATTTCCAATATGCTATTTGGTAGTCATAATTGGTACAATTCTAGAAAAAGATGAATATAAGAATATATTACCCCCCCCCCCAACATATTCAATTATTCTGTACATGTTTTAACAATCAAATTGTCATTAAATAACATTATTACTTATTCTCTATACCAATTTAAATTTACAACATTTTTATTTTGGAATGAAAATAATTTTTATAATAATATGAATAATGAATGGAACATAAATGTCCCACCCACCCATACACGTACAATAAGTGGACCCACCCACCCGCTCATACACGTACAGTATGTGGACCCACCCAACCACCTATACACTTACAGTATGTGGACCCACCCACCCGCCCATACACGTACAGTATGTGGACCCACCCAACCACCCATACACGTACAGTATGTGGACCCACCCAACCACCTATACACTTACAGTATGTGGACCCACCCACCCGCCCATACACGTACAGTATGTGGACCCACCCAACCACCCATACACGTACAGTATGTGGACCCACCCAACCACCTATACAAGTACAGTATATGGACCCCCCCACCCGCTCATACACGTACAATAAGTGGACCCACCCACCCACCCATACACGTACAGTATGTGGACCCACCCAACCACCCATACACGTACAGTATGTGGACCCACCCAACCACCTATACAAGTACAGTATATGGACCCACCCAACCACCCATACACGTACAGTATGTGGACCCACCCAACCACCTATACAAGTACAGTATATGGACCCACCCACCCACCCATACAAGTACAGTATGTGGACCCACCCACCCACCCATACACATACAGTATGTGGACCCACCCACCCGCAAATACACGTACAGTGGTGTTGACCCACCCACCCACCCATACAAATAATTGAGAATTTATTAAAGAGAGGGCAATTCAGCTAACATACTTAAAATCAACAACATTTCTGCTTATTAATAGACACACATAAACATAAACACACACTGTTCAGATAATTCCCTCCTATTTGAGGTTTCTTCATAGCACACTGAGAAGAGAAATAGCTGTTGGAATGCTCTTTTTCTAAAAAAAAGCTTACTTGAAAAGTAAAAAGTAAGCTTAATGCCTTAGTTATGTTATGGAGGGTGCATTTCATGTGTTCTATGAAGAAGTTCCAATTAGGACAAAACAAAACAACAAGTTAACACAAATCAAATAATTTTACTGTCAACATTACACTTGCCCTGTTACAGGGTATGCCGTAGCAAACAGGTGATTCGTCAGATTTTAATTTTACTTAAAACTAAAGAACCTTAGTCTAAACTAGTTGCAATAGTCATAACTAAGTATGACCTCCTTGTCCTCTAAAAATTCTTGAATAGAATAATAAGCTTTGGAGATAAAAATTCATTTAAAAATGAGGTGAGGGACTCACAGTTTCCGAACTACACACTAAAAAACCGCCTCTTCTACTAAGACTAACCTGGAACCCTTATTTCGGAGTAAGGATGTGCCAGTCTGCTCCTTTTGCTTAACTGATGTTCAATTTGCCAGTGCGTATCAGTTTAAATTAAGTTAGGCATTCAGTTACTGTTGAAACTAACCACTTCAGCTCAAACGAATTAGCAAGTCGTCTTGAGTATTCACTGAATGATAAATACAAACTGATTTATTTAAGACTCGTATCAGTTTTCATGTTTCAACAGGAAATAAATCGACTGTTGTGTTGTCTGATACAAATAGAAGCTGAACAGGCGAGCAGGATACATGAAATATCCATTTCCTGTTGCATCAGGCGGTCTTGCGCATCAGTTAAAATGTATCAACTGATGCAAAGAAGCTGATGCGGTTACTTTTGGCCATCACTACTTCAGAGTAGACTTAGTTGTTTTTTACCTTCAAGGCATTCCATAACCTACTCTAATAAATTAGCAGTCTAGATTTGATTTTCTACATACAAAGAACTTAAGATCTTGACAGTCCCTGCACTTTATACTCGAGAAGCCATCATGCATGCCGTCCGTACCAATCAAAACCAGTCTATCTTATAGTTTCTACCACACTTTCAGGTTCTCTTTTGTATGTACACATTCAATTTTGTCTTTTCCTATTTTGTTTTGCCATTTCATATTTATTAGTTTGTAATCTGTATTATTTTTGTTTTTGGCTGTATTTTGTTCTAATGTGCTGTGTTTGGCTGTGAAGTCCAGGGTCCTTGAGTGGGACGTTTTACCCTAAGCCTGCCGTCCGGGTGAAGTTCTGCCATCTCTACTGTCAGCCTGGCCTGGAGACCAGGTGTTAGAGCCTAGTTTCGCCCCCGCTACCCTCTCTACATCTTTGGGTGGTGTTCTTCTGTCCTCAGGTCTGTGCGTTCCATGTTTTTTCCGGCGGCTGAGCTGGGGGTGGTAATTTATTTATTTTTTGACAGCAAAAAGAACTAAGAAAAAGAAGAAAATCTCTAGGCCACAACCTACAACAAATAAATAAATAAATAAATAAAATAAAACTGAACAGTGTGATTTATGAAACAGCCATGGGACTATATATATATATATATATATATTTATTTAAAATTAAAATAAACTTTTAATTATGTTAATATTTATTATTACGGTATTTATCTTAAATTAGTTTATTTTGTTGTTAGTTTTTTAAATTTTATATTTGTTAGGTTCTTAATGTTAAATTACGGTATTATTTATTTTTATGTTAAGGCCTAGTGATTAAGTTTGTTTTATTTGTTTAGTGAATTTTAGTATTTTGAAGTGAATTTTTACTAGAACGGTACCGTGATATATTTTTTCCTAATTGTTCGATTTGTAAAAACCACCAAAAGGGGATTATTTATTGTATTTTTACTTTGTTTAATTCGGAGCTGCTCAGGGACTCCGGCGTACTCCTTGGCCTCGATGGAATCATGGGATGTGGGCTAAATTGCCGGGTTTAATTGATGTTGTCAAAATTTTCTACATTTTTCTTTGTAAGTTTTCTTTTTTTTGTGTCTAGTAATTCTGCAGATAGGCACATGTGTTTTGTACATTTTTGTTGTTTTTTGTGTTAGTTTGTAATCTCCTGTTGATTTTGTGTTTCTTGTTATTTTTTTTGGGTGTGATTTTTTATATTGTGGCCTTCTGCCGGGTTTTTCTGAATTAATTGTTTTTCTTAAAAATAAAATTTATTTTTGCTCAGCTGCCAAGTTGTAATTTGACCCTCCAACTGCCACCCGTGATCCTATCGCCTGACTGGTTGGGGCGACATTCCCCAGTTGGCACAACTTCAATTTTGGTTGGGGGATGGGTCTCAACAGTTTAGAGAGTTTTTAAGCAAAACGAGGTTGAGACACAAAGTGATGTTTTCGATGTAGACAGGAGATGAAAAGTACCAGTCGATCAATTGAACAATATTTATTAATGCATATAGAGAAAACACTCCTCAAAATTGTTGCTGAAGTACGCTGACTGGTTCAAAGCTAAAATTATGCTATATGTACCAGGCTAAGGCCAGTGGTAACTGGGACTAAGCAAATAGGAGTTTGAGAAATATTTATTAGATTATAAAATAGGAAGAGTTAGCATATTCTGCTTTGGACAAGTATTATGAAAACCATTGATCTATGTTCTATATCACACAAGGTACTGTATTAGTAACCATATTTACTATATAAACAGTTTTTAAAACTACACGGAGTAAACTTATTCATATTTTGGCCCATAGGACCACATAAATATTAATATGTAGCGTTATTAATTTAATTAACACTCAGATAATGAACAGAACAAGAAATAACAGTAAACACTGACCTCTTCTGCTCCAGCATCCCGCAAAAGTTTCACAATAGGGCCTATTGTGTTGCCTCGAACAATCGAATCATCAATCAATATCAATTTCTTGCCCTGAACATTCTCAGACAGGGCACCAAACTTCTTTGCTACACCAAGTTGCCGCAGTCTTGTACTTGGCTGAATAAATGTACGGCCGACATATCTGTTCTTGCACAAAACTTCAGCAAATGGGATTCCTGACTAAAACACAAAAATACTCAATTTAAATTTAAGAACTTGACTGTTTTAGACAGGACAGCAATTTAGTTATAATTAAGGCATTATATCTTATATCTAACTATGTTGATTTAAACTACTTTTAATTTTTTTTTTTTTTATTGTTTGAACAAATAGTTTATTTCCTTCATAACGTTACTTTGTTCATTCACTATAGACTATAGTCCGAATGGGGAACTTAATCAGACAGAATAGTAGTACAGTAAAAGGTGAACATTGTTGGTAAATACTCTAGGCCAGGATTAGAACCTGCACAAACTCTAACTTAGGTTCAAAGTCCTGACGCCTTACTATCAGATTTTATATTATAGATATCTGATTTTGCAGCGCTACTGTATTTACAAAACAAATGCTAAACAATATTTTATCACATATTCATGTTCAGTGTTTAATATACTTTATAACAGTACCAAAGGTTTTTAATTTTTATTCTACATGTGTATGTACATCTTTATTGTACATATGTATGTGAGTTACAACTAAAAAAAACATATTTTTAAAACTTTGAACTATCATTAAAGAAAAGTACTCGAGATTAATTTTTTTCTTATTCACCAATTGTAACAAGTACTCTCAGGTGTAGAATACTGAAATTTCATGATGAAATAATTAATTGTTACTACGTTATTAATTTTTTTTGTAGGAGTTGTTATTTTTGCACTGAAAAGGTTTGTCTAAATCTGGTTTGTTTCTATAGATTCTATTTATCACTAGCAAAATGGATATGACGTTGTCAATGCTAATAAAATTAAAAAAATTTTAAATCACGAAAATAATTCAAAATGTTCTGGATGTGGTACGGGATGCGTATTATGAGGCGATGGTCAGTCTGTTTCCGACAACTTTGGAGCACTGCGCTTCATTGGCAAATAATTAAATGGTTCTGCTTCGGAGCTTACAAGTTAAAATCAGATGCATAACCTATTATATATATACTGTACTGTGTGTGTGTGTATATATATAAAAGATTTAAATTGCGTGATGGCTTACTTTAATTTGACGTTGTTAGCTGCAAAGCGTATATTATCAAACTACGGTTCGATTATTAAATTACAGGTCTTGATCAGAACTATCACATATGACACTGTCAGTGCCATCACCACCATGACGAATCTGATTCAGAGTCGTTAAAATTAATTATTAAAGCCCGTTTGCTATATCCATTATATTTTCATTTTTGCGGTAGTAGAATTCTTCATGATTCACGCATTTGAAGTTTACCAAAGAAATTCAAAAGTGATGTCCATTAAATCTGATGCCATTTGAAAAACTTCACTAACTTGAAATGTCCTATTAGATTTTGTGACCTCATTTTTAATATATGCCCACCTCAGTTTGATCGCATTCAATTTGAAATCAAGTGACGAATAACCAAATTAATTTAATATCTTTCCCAGAATAATTTATTATTTTTTTGTTGAGCAATTTTTCAAGCAACCACAACACATTAAATTGAAATGCACATTTGAAGGAAAATGATTAACAACAAAAATAATTGTAATTTGGAACTAAATGTTAAAACAAGGACTGCTTGGATCAATACTGAAACTACAAGGATAAAGGCTATCTGGTAATACAGGTTCAGTTATTAATGAAAAATCGTACGTACAAAAATGGATATCTGTTATTGATAACATAAGAAGCAATTATCCACTTTCGTACCTAAAACAATATAAAACAGGTTTGACGCTCGATAAAAATGGATCCACTACAAACAGACTGTACAGCCTCCGCTGGTCATGCCAGCCGGCGAGCCGTAACATTTTAAACTCAAAACTGTAAATAAAAATACTCCGAAGGTTTATTATGGCCATTCTTATAGTATATTGAGTTCAGTCAGTAATTCTCTTTATTTCAGTGAACAAATTATTTCTGTAATCGAACATATTAAGGAAACGCAAGTAGCCTGGAAAAAAACTAGTAACGTAGTAACGGTTCACTATTTCAACTTGAATTTCAGTATATTACACCTAATAGCACTAGTTATAACTGGTGAACAAGAAAAAAAATCTCTAATACTGTTAAAAAAAATGATAATTCAAAGTCACTAGTTTCAAAAAGTTGAGTGAAAAACCGTGTTTTTTTTAGTTGTAACTCGCATAAGATTTAACACGTAAAATTAAAATTAAAAACCTTTGGTACTGTTTAAAGTAGATTAAACACTGAACATGAATATGTGGTTAGATCATTTTTAGCATTTGTTTTGTAAATACATTAGTGTCGCAAGTTCAGGAGTATAATAAAAAATCTAATAGAGATCGCCAGCCACCAGCCCAACAGACTTACAGAACATGTTTTGTTCTATTAAATTGCTGATTTTCATTTTATTTGATTCACCTAACTTCTGTCATGCTGTAATTTATTAAAAAAACATTTATACATATCTTTTACAACAGTTTGTATTATAGATAAATATGTGTATTGAATTAGTTAATAAAGCAGAGATATATCTTTTTTATGTAGGAAATAAATACAATATGAGAGCTCTTATATTGGTAATTGATTTTCTAATATAATTACTATGCTAGACATTATAAGTAATTGATTGCTAGGCATAATTTTGTAATATTAGCACAAACAATCAAATTACTGTAGCTGTTTTTTAGTACTCCAGGTACTAAGGTGGAACGACAGTAAAGTCAACTATGCGACATAGATTCTGTATATACACACTCACCTACAACCATACAGTCGCACATCCTACTTTGGTGGTCATTATACTTAATGACTACTGTAATTAAATAAGCTAGAGATAAATTATAATGAACGCTAGGGTGTTTAATTTAATAATTAAAAATTGAAGATAGATGCTTTGCTTAAAAACAATTCATAAAGTAGAAACTTGTGCACCTCTCTGGAGAATCCATGGGCAGCCGCAGTCCCTGACTCTGGCACAGAACTCACAATGTCGGCATCCACCCATGCCTCTCTGGCCAGCATTCTCCCGCACTGCATTCTCACTGAGTAGACCATCTGCCCTGTTCATACACAAATTGTGTTATTTGCGAAGACATTAAACATTTTGTTAAAACCTTAATATAACAGTTTTATATTATTTTAGTGTTTATGAGAAATGTGTCCTAAGATAAACAAAAGATTTTTTGAACATGTAAAAAACTACATTGTTGGAAAAAAATATTCAGTTTTATAAGTGAGGAATTATTTAAAAGGCAATATTTTAGATCAGAGTGAAATATATACTGCAGAATGTTTGTTAATAAGCATATGGTTAATTTTATAAAAATCCAGGTCTTTGCTTAGTAAAAATTACGAAAAAAGTTTAAAATGTTTGACAGTAAATATCAAACTAAAAAATGGTAGTTTTACCAAACAGCATACAAAAATACTAATTTTGGTACATATCTTCTTATAAGGCCAAACACAGCTTTTCTCGCATTCACACTAGAGAAGAATTCTGTCATTTGAAGCTTAAAAACATAACAATATTTAGGAACAAATCACAAAAATATAAATTACAATGATATGATTGTTTCTGTTTACAAAATAAACTGAAGTGCATAAAACATTAAATCACAACCCAATATAAAAAAGAAAAAAGCAGGGAAAAAGGAAAAAAACTGACATTCTAAGGAATGGTACAGAAATGTTTATTGACTCTAAATTTAATTTTCTCCAAAAAGTTTTAATTTTTTTATTTCAATATCATCTGTTTCTTTTATGGAGTTATGTTGTTTAATTTCAATTCCTTTAATCTGGGTTAAAATGTTCTATCACAGATAAATAACTCTTCCCAGATAGCTCAGTCCCATGCTAAAGAATGTTATCAAATTTTTCGTAGTCTATGAACTGACCGCTTTAAACCGAGTCAAATGGGTGTGTCAAATGTGAACTGGGTGGCATTGCAAGATTGAACTCAGTCAACACACAAACGCGTCTCGTTCAGTTCAGATAGATAGAGGCAGTTAATGTGGCAATGTCGCATCCTAATATCACGGTTGTGTACTGCGTATTGCCTACAAACTTCTTACACAGCGTGTACACTTTTCCCGTGTACTCTGAGCTTCCTGAGTAGAGTTAGTTATCTGTTGTTCTATCCTTTATATTTTTCTGCACCATAACAAAAAAACAAATGAAACTATCTCTTCCTGCATTATCATAATTCAGATTGCTCTGACGCCTTATTGGCATTTGCTCTGACTAAAATGAAAATCTTGTAGTCAAGAATGAAAAGGGAAGATGCAAAGTTACTGTTATACATGTTAACATTAACATGTTAACTTTACAACACAGTCCTATAATAAGAGAATAATTGTTATGAGTGATCTAACTATTGTTGGTTTAGGTACTGAAAAGTGCTTTAAACGCATAAAAATAGTAAAAACCTCTAATTTAATTATTACTATATTTGTCTTCAATAATTTAAATAAAGTAGTTTCTACTTATCGTATTAATAACAAAGTTTAAGCTTCGTTGTAAAAGAAATATTTAGTCTCTGAGACACAAATTGAGAAATTATTATGTCCTTGAGTCAACAGCTAGTCATTAATTAAAATTTCTTATTTACATTAGTATACAAAATTGAATAAATGCCATTTTCCAAAGTACTAAACATTAGAGTCTCTTAAATTCAGTGTTTCCTAGACAATAGACAATATTCTTTATTTGACATATTCTTTCAGAATAGTACAGTGTGTCAATCATTTGTAGAAAGTTATTAAATAGTAGCATAATTTTTAAGCTCTTGTTCATTGTAGAGAGGTCGCTCTTGCAGCCAGGTTGTAAGTTGCTTCTTGAGACATGATTCTGGTAGTTCTTTGAGGTGGGCTGGTAGTTGGTTGAAAAGTAGTGCTCCCCTGTATGAAGGCTTGCATTTGTAAAATGTTAGGTGGTGTGGTGGCAGAGTAAAATCTAAGTCATGGCGTGTATTTCGGTGGTGTACGTCGCCATGTCGGGTTTGATTGGTACAGACGGCATGCATGAAGGCTTCTCGAGAATAAAGTGCAGGGACTGTCAAGATCTTAAGTTCTTTGTATGCATCACGACAGCTTTCAAGGTAGTTTAGTCCTGCTTGGCATCTTACTGAAGAACTCTTTGCAGGTTGGTAGTAGATGTTCCACCCCAAGTCACGATTCCATATCGGAGGTGGGATTCAAAGAGTGCATAGTAGGCTATCTTTGCAGTTTACAGATTGCTTGTATGTTTTATTCTTCTTATTACATATGTGCTTGAAGAAAGTTTTTTGCTAAGTAGGTCTATGTGTGCTTTCCAGTTTAGTCTTGAGTCTATTGTAATGCCTAAGTATTTAGTTTGGTCTTGAGCTTCAATTCCAGGGATTGGCAGTGGTACTTCCTTGTTTTTGGTAGTGAAGATTAGCTGTACAGTTTTTTTTGTTTTTTTTCATTAAGAGCTAGGTCGTTTTTTATACAGTATTGTTTTGTTTGGTTGAATGCAGTGTTGGTTGTTCTTTCCAGGGTTTGTATAGATTTATTAGTTGTTGTGAGGACTGTGTCATCTGCATACATTGTCGATGTACAGCACTCTCCTAGTTCATCTGGAAGATCGTTTGTTAGGAGAAGGAACAATACCGGTCCTAGCACAGATCCTTTTGGTACGTGGTATTTAAGTGTATTCTTTGTGAGGGTCATTGTTTTCTTGTTAAAGATCAACTTTAACAAGAAAACAATAACTGAAAAGATCAGCGTTTCTTTTCAGTTATAGGTCCTGTTTCTATTGGTGATAGATGGAGTGTAGCCAGTTGAGATGTGTGATCTGAAAGACCAGTGGGGATGACTGTGGGTTGAATAGCGTGAGGGTCAAAGTTTATGCATATCCAGTCAATAGAGGTCTTTGTGTCTTTAGTGATTCTGGTAGGGGGCAGGTTAAGTCTTTTTAAGTCAAATGATGTCAAGAATTCTTTGAGTTTCATGTTGTCAGTGTCATTTTCTCGGTTTCCCAGATTGTCAACATTTATATCTCCGACGATGACCATTTAATTGGTTGTTTGTATAGCACTTTCCAGCTGGTCCGTGAGAATGTTAATTGATTGTTCAATATTTGATACTGGGGACCTGTAGGTTCCAAGTACTTGGATTATTTTTTTGTTATTTTTTATTTCAAACAAGGCTGTTTCACACACTAGCTCCGACTCTTCATTACTAGTTTTTATTAGTTTAACAGCTTTCTCTATTTCATTCTTTGCATATCCTGCAACTCCTCCTTTTTTATGTTATTTTCTGCAGAAACCTCCTACCAGAGTGTAGCCCTCAATCCGCGTGTTTTCTAGGTTGTTTTGCGAGAGCCCGTGTTCAGTGAGTATTACAAGATCTGGTTTATGCTGAGGAAGTGGGACAGTCTATTTGTCTTGATGGATAGCCAGTTAATATTTTGGTGAGCAATTTTTATTGTGTTTTGGTAGAGTGGCTTGTTTTTAGATTTTAATTGGTTGCTTTTTTTAGTGGGGTTTTTGTTTTGTTGTAGTGGGTGTTCCAAATGATTAATGTTTTGTGCTTTGTTTGCTGTTTTTTTTTACCTTGTGAGGGCGGAGCTTGGTTAAAAAATGAGGGTCTTCAACAGTGGTTTTATTCTGTTTGTTAGGTAAGGCTCGACTTCCTTTGTCTGTGTTATTTTTGTTCAGTTTTTTAGGTAGGGTTTGGCTGATTCCCTCTGTTCTACTTAGAGTCAGTTTTTAGGCAGGGTTTGACTGACTCCCTCAGTATTAGTTGAGATTAGTTCTGTATCCAGTGTTTGGTTAGCTTCATCAATTAAGTCATCTAAAATATATTTATCCTTGTCAAGTCTAGTGTATGAGGCTCTGTCAGTATGTCTTTCAAAAAACTCTTCATAAGTCTCTCCATGTCTTAGTTGCTTTGCGGTATATGGGGGAGTCCTTGGTTTTTTTGTAAGTCTTGTGTTTTCTTCTTTTTCAGTAACTGTAGTATGTTTATCTTGTTTTATGCCGCAGGTTGAAAAATATTTAGCCACTTGAAGGGAAAGACTAAACCTTATTATTTTTATGTGCTGTAGTTTCTGCCTGATGTCTGTTAGGTTTATGTGTGACCTATTGTTTGTGTGTTTGCAGGATTGCCTCAGGCGGGAGTACATTTGTGTTGTAATCTGGTAATGGATGTTGAGATTGGATAGTTAGGAATTTAGCCTATATAAAAAAATTAGCCTATATAAAAGGGAATTAATTATTTAGTGAGTATTTTAATTTGGTGGGAAAGGTGTTAAGTCTTAATACAAGTTTAATGAATAGTTTAATTCAGTTATGGTTAATAGTTCAGTTTAATAGTGTTCAATTTAATTTACTATCTGAGAGCATCAATTAAGTACCATGACCAGGTAATTCTGATGTTATCACAGGATAACAGCGTCAAGCAATATCAAGTCTGGCTGTTCATTGAATTACTGGTGAGTGATCCTGTCCTGCCCGGCCACTGGTGGTGGTTCGAAGTCACCTTTCATCCGTTGGTCCACAGGTTAAGTGTTAGAGAGGGATGGAGCCCTAACTTAGCCTGGTAAAATAAGACCTCCTTATCTTATATTTTAAAATATTGTACTAATTGAGTCGGGTAGTTCAGTGTGTTACTGAAGTTTTTTTAGAAAATATAAGATTTAATGTTGCAATTACTGCTATGTTCTACTTGTACCCACTAATAACCCTTCGCACACAGAAATTATTTTACCCTATTTAAAGTAACACGTAATTATGTAAAAAAATAATTTTAATGAAATGTGAAGTTAATTTTTTTTTTAAGTTTTAAAAACATAAAGGAACATAAAAAATATAGATTTGTATTTAAAGTTAAAATTATAATGAAAAGTACAAATATAAAAAATTCTCAACATTTTAGTTGAAACTTTTAACAGTATATATTTGTTATTTATGATACAAAAATAACTACAACAAAATAATTAAAAACTATAAAACAAAGAAAAAGAATGATAAGTGTTGAAAACAATGTGCTTGGGTGGAGCGACAGACTGAGGATATTTCCGTTTTACGCATGTGCAAAGGCAGAAGATGGAGCTGCACCCATGTGCGCTCTCATTGGCTGCCCCGCCCCTTTTCATCATAGACGATTTACGTTTTCGATAGGCTGAGGGTGTTGGACAAAGACATGTTGATGCTGCATTTTAGCATAAGTTTTTAGAACTAACTTTTAAACTATCAACAGAAATATTTTACTTTGGATATATTCGTTAACGGTGTTTGAGGTAAAATAGAAGCTGCATGCAAAGGGTTAATAGGCTCTTACAGGCCGTGAGGCGAGTGAAGAAACTTTGGATGGATTTGAATGTCAGTGGAATCGTACATTTTACTGGATAGGCACTTTAGCAAAGGACTGATGTTTGGCGGGTGGCTAGTACAACAGCAGCCACCGACTCTGAGAGGGGGAGCTTTCTCCCCAACTTGCTACATCCCCTCCTTCGCGCATCCAGAGTTTCTTCACTCGCCTCATGGCCTGTACACACAATCACATCCCTTGTCTTCCCATGACACTATTCTGTAAAAAAGAAAAATACTCTGAACTGTATTTAATTCTAATAAAGCACTAGCTTTGATATAAATATACTGACAAAATACCCTCAGTAATTAAGTTGGACAAATAGAGACTCACACAAGGAGAGACTTATATTTTATGTGTTCTGCCTGAGATATGAATGCTATGTACATATGAAGGATATCACAACAGTAATCAACTCCATAAGGACTCTTGTTTGTTAATTACATTCTTTTGTAATAATCTAACAACTAATTAAAAAGACCAAAAAGCTAACCTTCAAAAATTGAGTCAGATCTAGCAAAGTACACGTATTCAAATATACAAAAAGCTGGCAAAGCTCCTTCTGGTCTATCAACAATTGTAACGGTCTTGACTCCAGCTTCAGTCAACTCGACTATTTCTCCAGGAACCACTTCTCTCACATATCGAGCACCAATTGAAAGGAATCCACAGGACTCAGAAGACACTACCCAACCTTCGGCGTCACTGTTTTCTAAAACATTGTACATCTAATTTATTTATTTATTCACATCATTTTAAACGCCCTTACATGCAATGTCTGCCTGTGCAGAAAACTTGTCAAAGAGTTTATATTGTATCCTAAAACTAAAATGTAACATTTAGTCAAGGGTTTCAGTCAACACCTGTGACAGATGTGCCATATTAGGGTTGGATGCTACAAATCAGGACCTGCCAATTGTAGTGCCAATTAAAGAAAGTATTTACTCTTACAAAAACAGTACTTTCTATAAAAAAAAGTGATTTCTTAACTTAAGTTATGAAAGATAAGCTGAAAGAGGATTTTTCTGATGATTAATGAAAAGCTGGAAGGCTTGTAAATATTACACATGTTCTATTGTACTGTAAATAAGAGATCTATACAGATTTGTCAACAATGTGACTATGCTGATATTTTTTGTATGATATTTTTTTGCAACCAATGTTCTTGGGATTTAAATTCAGCAAAAATTAAATAGTTATTGTCTGCACTAGAAATTAACTATTGAAAAATAAATAAGAATTGTCTAACTTATAATTATCTCATTGATTTGGTTTTATTTTCAATTTTATAATTAATAAACTATGGTTTAGCCTCAATTTATATTTTATAAAAAATCAGCTTTGAATCCCTCTAACACTGCGAAACAATTGAAAAATCATTTATAAAAAAGAAATGAACGTCACCCAACATAAGTTCAAACTGTATACAGATTACAGTACAGGGGTACATATATTAAAGTGATCGATTTTGATAAATCACAATTAGCAAATTTTAACATAGAGACTCATAACATTTTGAAACTAGTACAGTACAACATTTCTTGTACACCTAACAATTAATTGTTGTTGTACACTAGCAGATGAGGTGAACACTAACAGTATTAAAAGTATAACACTTTGAAATATTCTACAGAACTGTGCTACCTTTTTGTTGATGGGTATCTTAATATTAGAGTTTTTACACTTTACGTTAAATGAATACGATAAACGCTATATGTTATTTTTCTACATTTAGCGTTTTACCGTGTTACATAACGTATAACGGACCCGCAATTTCACAAAGTTTACCGTATTGTTGTAGTGTACCGTTAAACCCTGCTGTTGATAAAATCATAACCTAAAAGTCAATTGTATCTGTCCCATTAAAACACTGTTCGAACGTTTACCTTGCGAACCAGCTGTTTACATGTGAACAGCGGGTGAGATTTACCAAAAATAAACATGTAATGTTATTTAAAGAAGTTTTGTGTGAAAATACAACATATGTCTATTTTCCTGTGCATTTCTTGAACACATGTAATCAAGTAAAATAGCATCTTCTAGTTCTTGATAGCTCCTAAAGCTGACAAGACCAACATTTCTTCTATAACATATGGGAGTAACAAAAATTAAAGTACAAACGTAAATGAGGGTAAACTTTATATTAAAAACATTTGGTTTAGCAGTAAGTTAGAACGTACATTTTACCTATGATGCTGCAAAAACTATTTGAAAGAAGCTTCTACAATAAACGTTAAACGTACATTTTAATGTTTAAAAGTTTGCGTTTAACATGTATTTTGTGAGATGGCAAAAACTCTATTATATTTAATGACCTGTACTTTCAATATTTTTTTTTAGTATATATAATTTGAATACAATCTCAGCCTTTATAATATTGACATGTTCACACAGCACTATACGTTTTATTAGTAAATACTGTATTTTAATGACTTTGTCAATACACTGATTGTTGGATAACAATAAAAATATTCTTGATTCTTGTCACAGTCAAAGAAATCATGATGGCAGGTTGGTATACTTAAAATGGCAGTTGTTGAAATCTTAAATACTATTGTTTCCTTTTCTTTTCTTACATTATCTTATCTTATAACTATAAATTACAACATAAAACTATAAATCATCTCAGAATAAAAGTCAATATAATCATACTTAAGTATGTTACGTTGTCTATATTTTAATTAAATAAAATATCCATCCTATTCATTAATAATATTCCCCTGTTACAAACTTGGAGAATATCAACATTATTACTAATTGAATCAATACTACGACTTCTTATTTTTAAATGTAGCCATGGTTTTAAATCTTTACAGTATAACCTATGTAAAATATATTGCAATAATGTTTCAAAGCTATTTTATTTTCTTAAATATTATGCAACTCCTTTCCAATTTTAGTTGAGAGATAAATATTTCTTCTGCTTCTTCCATAAAGCAATGTAAATACAAATACTTCCTTCTTAAGCGTTATGTTTACATTATCCTTGAAACTTGCTTTCAATCTTCATCTTCCAATTGGTTTGCAATTCCTAATAAATGCCATGTTTTTTATCATGGACAGTTAAGTAGGCTACATTAAAAATATTATCTAGGCATGATTTCTTAGTAAATAAAATTAGTAATTCCGGAAAATTGGGCGTTGAATCTGATATCATAGTTTTTTTAGTTTATATAAAATAGAATCTTCATGACACTCTGGACAAAATGGCCGACAATGAGCTGTCCAATACTAAATCATCATTTTGCAAATACAATTGTAATTAGATCAGAATTTATTTTGTTTTGTGTAGTTTTGAGCAACTATACGATGTGATTTGCATATACAGTTGCCTCTCTCCACTCCAACAATCACAGTAGTTTGATGTGGCGCCAGTGAATCACACGAGAGGAATTTTCGGTTTGAACGTGTGCAGATGATTTTTTTACAGTCGCAAAAAAAATCATTATCGTATTAGTTTTGTCATTCAGCGTCAGTAATGTGCTACCTTTTCAAAACTGTTACAATCCGATAATTTTACTATTACACTGTCATGTTTTTTTAAAGTGTTTTGTAGTACATTATTGCAATAAACTATCAAAGATTATTTTAAACAATAAATACTGTGAAATCTTGTACATGTACATAATTTGTGATGTACAATAATGTGATATTTTCAACAATTTAGATATTCTGCACTAACACAGTATTTTTTTTTTTTTTTTTTTTTTAAATTTAGTATATACCTTGTATGGACACAGTTCGAATTTCGAGGGCAAACTACATAAAAAATGACAAATAAGTTACTGTCAGAAAATAGGAATATAAATTAAACTTACTCAATATGTGAACATATGCTTATTAAAATTTAACATTATTCAATTTCATACACACTGTAAATATTGAAATAAATATAAAATTATATTTTACCTAAAGAATGTTACTTACAACTCACTTGAAAACATAATACTGATGCAACAATGCAAAACACATGTTACTATTGATTGTATTTGAAGACTATTGTTAAAAAAAAACATCCTTTCAGAAGTCACGTTCTTAAGGAAGGCGAAAAGCCCTTAAGCAAGTAGATAAGAAATTACTCTTGACCAAATGGCTTAAAATGCTCAAAAATATTAAGTTTCAAAAATATTAGGCTAAATCTTGCATCATACGCAAAACTATTCATAATACTAAGGAATCAAAGCAAATGTCCGTAAACTATAAGACACTCTTTTTTTAAGTTGTAATTAACTAATGTTTTCCTGATATAGTAAGAGTATAAATCAAATCAAGATTTACTATTGGCCAGGATCTTTAATTTTACTTTTAAAATTACCTATGTGAATAAATTTACTGCTCACCTGGACTAGAAGAACTAATGGGAACTATTTTTCCTATGCAAAGAGGGCGATTGCCATAAGGGTCTCTGACAGCGTAGATCTTGTTACTAAGCATCAACACCAATGAGTACGAGAGAGGAGCGAGCTGCATCACTTGCTTGATCCTTGCTGGCCAGTTCGGAGCATTGTCCTCAGGTTCCGGTGGGTTTAAACATAGCGCTTGTGTGATCAGCTCACTGTCCGAGTGTGTGGAGAGGCCAACTCCTCTCGAAAATACCTGAAATATAAGTATACATTGTTATTTTTTTATGAAAATGCCTTCTTTAAATGTTCTGTTTTCCATTGTTAGTTATGATATTAGTTACCACAAACAGTGTTATCTTTAATTCTAAAGGAACAATTAGACAACAATAAAATTACAATACTGAATTTAAATAATAGAATTTTAAATTACTAACTATTTCAGCTAAATTAAATAAATGACAATAATTTTTTTCAAACAGTAAGCAAAAGATCTGAAACAATATTTCGTATGAAGATATTTTAGAATTAATTTTATAAAAATTATATGTCTTACAAGTGTCCCTACAGACTAATGTAATAAAATTATACAAGTTACTTTAAAAAACCAAGTTCTAATAGTTTTGTGTAAAAAAGAACTTTATGACAAAATACACCATTTATAGAAATGATAAAAAAAACAATATATTGCTCAATAAAATTACATTTGATTGATATTTTTTAGAAACTATACTTGAAAAAAATGGGAAAATCAACCGCCAATATAGGGTTTCTGGTTGCCAGTAAGAGGGTTGCAAACAAACAGAAAAAAAAACATTTAAATTGTACGATATAGTTGTTGGGTGTTAAAGAAAATATACATTAAAAAGTTGACAAGTACATTGTTTTATTTTTCTAAAATTTTGTATTAAAAAGGGTTGCTTTGTGGACAAAAGCGATATTACAAATAAAAAGAAAGTGTACGATTGAAAAGTTAAAATGAATAATCTTTAGCTCATATTAACGAGTTTTAGCTCATATTAACGAGTTTTAGCTTATATTTTTTAGTCAATCTTTCTTTATTCATATTATTTACAGATATGTCAAATGAATAGTGTCAATTTTCTTAAACTAAACTAAAACTAAAGTTAATTGCATAAGATAATTATTAAAATTAACTAATGCATGAATCAATTCCCCAAAATTCTTCTATTGAGTACAATGATAAATTTATTAAATAATTTTTTATTTTTTCTTGAAAACTGTAGGTTTGTTTTTGTGTCAAATATCTAATGGAATAATGTTCAAACATTTATTACCAGCATTTATTGTCTGTGTTTTGAATAGCTCTAATCTATGTTGTTTCAATTTTACTTTATTTTTGTTTCGTGTGTTAACCCTCGAACTGGCGGTCATATTTCTCTGTGGTGGCGGCCGTTTTTAGGCGTTTTGCAAGGGTTTTTTTTAAAAAATCACTAAAAATACAAATATTATCCAAATGAGGTAATTGTACTACCATTGTATTCACTAAGACCCATATAATATTTATGTTTAGCAAGTAAAAGCCCCATATCCAAAAAAGGTTTTTTTTACACTCAAATAATTTTTTTTTTTTTAGTTTCAGTTTATAAAGTGGGGAGACCATGATGTAAACTCATAATAATAAAAAGGTGAGAAAAAATCCAAGATAGCCAAAAGTTTCCAAATTTTGTCTAGTTTTCAAAAATATAATATTTATTAGGATTACAACCATAAATGAAGCCTTCAGAATCATAAAACGTCACAAGCGCACAAAACGCAAATTTCAATTCATAGCACAACTATGTATACCAATAATAAATACATAATGATGTGAAGAAAATGAATATGCTACTTACTTCTTATTTGGAGATACAATGTGAACCTTCAAGAAATGTGAAAAAAAAACTTGAAACTGTTTATATAGGCTATGAAAAACATTATTTATATATATATATATATATATATATATATATATATATATATATACATATTTACATATTGTTTGGCTATCGATGTTTTTTTACTATGGTGCTGTGTTATTCATTGGTATTCCAAAGGCATCAAAGATACTAAAAATAAAGTTTGACTCTCGCTGTACACGGTGATATGATATATAATGCAACTGAATAACATTTACCTAAAATTAAAGCGCTTGGAAAAAACGATGTTTTAAACGTCGATTTTCGACGACTGCCACTTCACAAACAACTTTTGAACGTCGATAATCGATGTTTGCCAGTTTTAGGGTTAAATTGATGTTCTATTGAGCTTTTCGATATTTTTGTATTTTGAAAAACAAATATTATACAATGATAAATGTAAAGCCCATAAACACTTAAAACTCAGCAAAATGAGTTTTTACTGAATCATTTTGCTTTCTTACGTATTAACTTTAAGGAACAGTCAACCTTAATTAGTAACAATAACTACACTCGTTTATCTGTGCTCATCATACTTATTCGCGTATATCTTGAAGATTGGTATCTTAATAATGAATTATTCTTATGGCTTTTTTCTGGATTTTTAAAATTTCATACAGGTTTTCTTTCTTTGTCCCTCCATAAACTTCAATACCGTAGGCTAAATAAGACTGAATATTAGCAAGAGTATATTGTCTTAGAACGGCAAAATTACGTAGAAGTGAAATTTTTTGATTGCTTATAAACCAGAATTAATTTTACTTAAAATATATTTTTCATGTTCATTCCATGATAAATGGTTATCAAATATTAGTCCCAAAAACTTATTGTGACTAACAATTTCAAGAAAGAAAAGGAAAGAATAATCTTGGATGAATTCAACATTCAAACTCTAGGAATATTGCTTAAATATCCCATATCAATTTATTCTGATCCTCAATTACTGATAGGACACAGAATATTAATAAAGAAGAGCTCCAATTACTCAGCCTACTAGAAGAAAAACAAGATTAGACACTTATTACCATACACCATAGTCTACCCTTCATTCTATTACTCAAGGAAAAGTCTAAAAAGTTTCATTAAGTCTAAATCATGAAACATCACCTGTTTACAAAATTAGCAGTCTTGTATTATTAAAACAATCATACCACAGTGTAACACACAGTAGCTACACTCTGTTAAAAATTGGCAACAAGCTATGCTAGCGCTCCTAGTGGTGGGAGCAGAGAATTGTGTATTTGTTGCACTATTTACATCCACAGCTGTTATTAGTAACTGTCAAATAATTTATTTCCATAATCTGTCGTCTCTTTTTTCTATTGTTATTGATTCACTTCTTTGCAAAACAGTGCTAATGTGGTTTAATTGTATGGTCCTGCCATTACGAGCGCTCTAGGGTTGCGCTAGCTCCACAGCGCTGCAATAGAAGTGTGAATACTGTGTATTATTATATTGTTATCATACCCTCAACATATATAAGAGTTGAATCTCTCAACCAAGGATTTTCCAAGTATAACTTGAGAAAGTTTGAGAACCGGTGACCGAGTGGTCGAGGGTGTCAGAACTTTAGCCTATGTTCTAGCGAAGGTTTGAATCCTAACCAAAACTGAAAGTATTTATCAATAGTCTATGGGGAATAGGCAGAGTAATGTTAAACAGGCCTCTCAATAAATAAAAAAACTCAAAATAGCAAAGGTTACTAAAAATATAAAAGTGCTTTAAAGAAGTAATAAACAACTAAGATTCCAAAAACATCCCTTACAGAATATCTTGCTCAACAGCCAACATGATTTCAGAAAGGGCAGAGATAAAATTATATTATATATATTTTTACCAAGTATACAACCTTTTACTAACCATTTTTCGCAATGAATTTGAGTTAACAATCTCCCCATTATGAGCTACAGCCAGAACTCCGTGAGCAGTATGGACTACAAATGGCTGACAGTTTACTTCATCTGAAGCTGCGCTTGTTGAATATCTTGTATGACCAATACCTAGACTTCCTAAACAAAAATGAATTTAACATTAAAATTGCACGAACTCACAACAGTCTGTAGCAGCAGTAACACGTTTGTTTGGAGGATGGATAAATACAAGGAATGCCAACACCACTTGGCCAGTCTCTAGATCTCTCTATGTGTGTCTACATTTTGTGGGAACGTTTAAAGAGAGTTTTGTACCAGACTAAACCAGCAGACCTTGCTTTTTGAATGATTTTCACATTCTTTAAATAAGTACCTATTTGTCCACCGAGGCTTGAAATCGGTTTGACAGTTTTAGACCAAACTCCCTTTCTTATTTTCAATTTTTCACTATCTATTAATGATCAGAGTCACACTTGGCTCCCCTAATGGTACGGTATATAACTAAAGTGTCTTCTGTCAATCAGTATATGGTCTATTTCTACTATATTTTGTTCATTTTTATAATTAATTAAGTTTTTCCATTTTTCTGCACCAACTTAAACAATGTTTGAAAAGCAAGTAGATTTCAAATGTCACATCTACCAATTTTTATACCTAAATATTTTAGTTTCCGCCTCCCAAAGTCCAACCCCTCGTCCACGCCGTGGAAGGTGGGCAACGGCACTTAAGTACGGGATTGCTTATTAGGGCGAATGCCAGTGGGGACATGTCCCTGGTACCTCCAAGGTTGCTGGCCCGGCCTGATGAGAACCCTAAAACGGTGACGGCAAACGGGGCTCTGGCGAAGCACCTGCGTCAGGCCTAGCAAGCCGGTAGTGAAGAAAACAATTGCTTTCAAAACTGTAAACAAGCCTCGGAATAAGACGGATAAAATGATGACGAAACGGAAAAGTCAAAGGTTTAGAATTGGAACACTGAATATAATGACGCTTACAGGTAAAGTAGAAGAGATCGTAGAAGTTATGAAGGAAGGGAAAATAGATGTTATGGGTCTGAGTGAGACCAAATGGAGAGGAATAGGCGAGAAAGAACTTAGAGATGGTTACAAACTGTTCTGGAGTGGAAATAGAAAGAGATCAAGAAATGGAGTTGCTTTCATACTCAGTCATAATATGCGAGAATCAGTTCAAGAAGTAAATTGTATTTCAGAAAGATTGATGAAAATAGTACTTAAAAGCAAACGTGAGTCTCTAGCAATAATACAAGTATATGCTCCTCAAGTAGGATGCACAGAGGCAGAAAAAGATGCTTTTGAGTCAGTGCTGGAGAATAATTTAAGAGGAGTACATATTATGATAGGAGACTTTAATGCACAAGTTGGGAAAGAAAGAGAAGGGTATGAGACAGTGTTAGGAGCTTTTGGATACGGAAGAAGAAATGAAGAGGGGAGGAAACTCTTAGATTTGTGTGTTAGAAACGGTCTTAGAATTGGAAATGGAAACTATACAAAAAGAGAAAGTCATGTTATCACCAGATATAGCTGGGATAGAATCCAAAAATCTGTTATAGACTATATAATTGTAGATAGAGAGTGGGGGGAAAAATTAAGAGATGTGAAGGTGATCCCAAGTGTAAGTCTTGGAGGAGATCATAGACTGTTGATTGGAGACTTCAAGTCGGAGGTGAATAAACCTATTAAACTGGAAAGTAGGAAAAATATAAAGTACTGGAAGCTGAAAGAGAATATGATTTGTCAAGAATTTAAAAGTAAAATAATGCAGAAAGTGCCAAGGGACCAGAGAGGAGAAGTAAATGCAGAATGGGAGTATTTTAAAAGAAATATGGCAGAAATTGCTGAAGAAACTTGTGGAAGGTCAACAGGAAGGAGAAAAAGAAAGCAAACAAACTGGTGGAATGAGATTACTATAAAGGCAGTAAAAAATAAAAATCAAGCTTGGAGAAAGTGGTGTAAGAGTGGCACCGCAAATGATAAACAAGTTTATTTACAAAAGAAAAGAATGTAGACAAATAGTGGAAGAGGAAAAAAGAAAATCATGGGAAAAGTTTACACAAGAATTGCAAAAAAAATGTAGATGGAAATAAGAAAATGTTTTATAACATGATGAAAAACAAGAGAAAAAACACTGAAACAACAACCAAACTCGAGTTAAAAAATGGAAACGTATTGGAAGACCCAGATGAAGTTAAAAAAGAATGGAAAAATTATTTTGAAAAATTACTGAACAAGGATTATAAAGAAGAAGCAACAAGAAATAAGATAGCAATAACAGGGAACGTAGCTGATGTAAGCATGAAAGAGGTGGAAGATGCAATTAAAAGCATGAAGAGCAATAAAGCCCCTGGACCAGATGAGGTGACAATTGAAATGGTAAGAGCTGCGGGACCAGTGGGAGTTCAATGGTTGTACAGAATTTTCAAAGGTATTTGGGATGGAAAAAACTTCCCAGATGAATGGAGTAAAGGGCAGATAGTCCCGCTGTTTAAAAAAGGTAATAGGAGACAGTGCAAAAATTATAGAGGTATAACACTGATGGTGCAAATGGCTAAGGTTTTTGAAAGAATTATTCTAAATAGAATCAAAGGAAAAGTAGAAGAAGAATTAAGTGAAGAACAGCATGGCTTTAGGAGGAATAGAAGCACTGTAGACCTTATTTTTACAATAAGACAACTGAGTGAAAAGAAATGGGAGTACAATGAACAATTGATACTAGTTTTTATTGATATTGAAAAAGCGTATGACTCTGTAAAGAGACAGTCAGTATGGAACAGTATGAAAGAAATAGGGATAGATGATGATTATATAGGATGGGTAAAAGAAATGTACAAAGCACATAAATGCTGTGTGAGAACAAATTTAGGCGATACAGACTGGTTTGAGATAATGAAAGGATTGAAACAAGGAAGTGTGCTATCACCTATACTCTTTAATATAGTAATGGAAAAGATTACAAGAGCAGTTAAGAAGAAAGTAAAGGGAGAGTTGAATACAATGATTTTTGCGATGATCTATTGATATGGGGGAAAACTGTAGATGAAGTTCAAGAGCGTTTAAATGAATGGCACAAGCAACTCAAAGAAAATGATTTCAAGATTAGCAAAGAAAAGAGTGAAATTTTAGTGGTTGGAAGGACTGGAACAATAAATGCAGACATAACCATAGAAGGGGAACCGCTGAAGACAGTGGAAAATTTTAAATATTTAGGAGCACTAATATCGAAGGAAGGGAAATTGAAAGAAGAAGTGACAGCTAGGTTACAAAAAGGTGGAAATTTTTACCAAACGGTAAAACACCTGGTGTGGAACAAAAGTGTACCCACAAAAGCAAAGATGATAATGTTTAAATCATATTATACCCCAATAATTACATATGCATCGGAGACATGGACGATGAATGAGAAAGAATGGAGCCGAGTACAGGCAGGAGAGATGAAATTTTTGAGAGGTATGTGTGGAAAAACGAGAAGAGATAGAGTGAGGAATGAAGATATAAGAGAGGAACTAGGAGTTACAAGTATAAGAGAAAAAATAGGTCAGAATATTTTACGGTGGTATGGGCACATCAAAAGAATGGATCCAAACAGACTGCCAAGGAAAATGATGGAAAGTAAAGAAGAGGGACGGAGAGCTAGAGGTAGACCGAGAAAGAGATGGTTAGAAGGTGTTAAGGAAGAGATCGGAAATAGAGGGTACAGATGGGAGCAGATTGAGGAAGAAAGAATCTGGTCTGATAGAAGAAGATGGAGAGTGCTTGTCAACACCCAGATCCAGTAAACTGGAACGGGACTAGGATATGTATTTTAGTTTCCACATTTTTCTAACATAAAAATATGTCAACTGCTTAGAATGCATGGTAAAAACTCTATTTTTGTTTCTGAAGAAAACAGTGTATAACATTTCATAAATTCTTTAGTAAATGTACTTTTTATGATTTAAAAAAAACAATGTAATAATACACAAAAACTGCTTGCCGGTCTGGAAAATTAGTAGCCACCATATGCATTAAAAATTTTCTATGAACCTATCACTGACTTAAAAATAAAACATGATAATAAATCATTTATTTACCTAAAATATAATTTTGCATATTAAATTTCTTCTGTAATAAACACATGAACATCTGCAGAGTTTATTCTCAACTCAAAGGATGTTTTACTTACTTTATATCAAGAGGAAGTGAAGATGATCATAGATTGTAATTTTCTGGTCAACAAATTTAATATATTTACTTGTGTTATGTAGTACTAATAACTTTTATGACATTAGAACTGAACAAGTAAAAATTAAACATAGGACAAATAAAACAGACATAATTCCAATGATCTCATTATATATCATCATAATAATAATAATAATAATATTTTTTATTGCCGTTTGGATTATTACAATCATTGACAAAGTCATCATACAGCATTGAACAGCCAAGTCAAAATGAACTAACCTAAATGACTAAAACTATGTTAACCTAAAAGTTTGGTGCTTATGGTAGGAATCTCTACCATAGCTGAAAGATTAAAACTAATGAGAAGCAATTTGATGCAGTCAATGAACCAAAGGATAAATAGACAAGGTAATATACAAGGTAATAAGGCAGCATGGAAGAAGACAGGCCAGATCAGTACAATAAATATATATGTATGATTAAACGAGGTTAAAATATTCAAATAAATATTATAAAACTAAGTAACAAAATAAATATTATAGAGACACTAAAACAAAACTATGAGACAACAAAATTAAAATAAATGGTCTGTGTTCAAATAAAGACAGTTTACTTACAACAACTACAAAATAAATAAATATAAACACAAGGAAATAATTGAATAAATAGGTACAAATTATCACAAATTGCACAAATTACATAATAAATATTGAAGACAGGTGAACATTAAACAACAATGAATAATTAATTGTTGCATATTTCACTTTTAATACCAGTGTAGTGATTGTTCCATCTTTATGTAGCTGCGTTAAAGGGCTACACCTGTATACGTGGGGGCATGGTCTCCCCACTTTTCGCACACCTATAGCACTCTGAAATTTCACAATCATTTCTCCCCAACTTCACGTATTTATATATAATTATTATTGTTACCTTTTTTATATTTTATTTATGTTATCTATTGTTATTTATTACTACATTTATTATTTATTGTTGTTTATATTATTGTATCTGTTATATCTGTATATTCTACTTGGGTTATTTATTTATTAGATTTTTGTTGCTGTTACTATTTGTAGAATTTATTGTATTGTTACACGATGGTTACACAATCCACTTATTATGCTATTGGACTGTTGAGACTATTTTAAATTGTTGTTATTGAAGTGTTTGATTGTTAGTTTTAGTTCATTATCATAGAAAGTAACATGAATCAGACTGCCATCTTGTATGTTATTGTACTTGTAAAATTGGTTAAACCGTGGGAAATAAAATAAAATAAAATAAAAAAATAAATAGAGACAAACAAGTATTTAGAGACAATGTAAATAAATAGGTACAATCTAAAATTTTATGTTTTTCACTTGAAAAAAATCATCCATGCTGTAAAAAGGATTCATTAACAGCCAGTTGTAGTATTTATGCTTAAATGTCTTCACAGGGTACTGAATTATTAAATGTCTAAGGGAGTTGTACACTTTCAATGATAAAACTACATGACTGTTGTTAGTTTTGTTAAGCCTATGTGAGGCGATAGATACATTATCTTTAGATCTAGTGTTGTAATTGTGATAATTGTGGTTAAATTTTAAACTGTCAGAATTTTTCAAAACATAAATAATGCTATCGTACAAATACAGGTTAATTGTTGTCTGGATTTGAGTTTTAATAAACAATGGTTTACAGTGATCATGATCACTAGCTTTATTTATTACTCGGAGAGCTTTTTTTTGTAGTATTAAAATTTCTTGAATTCTGGAACTATTTCCCCAAAAAATCAGCCCGTACCTGAGCAATGATTGGAAGTAGGCAAAATAAGCATTTCTGATGTAGTTTCCTTTAACACAAAAGGTTAGTCGCCTTAATAAATAGACAACTCTAGACAATTTTGCACTCAAACTGTCTATATGAGGTCCCCAGGTAAGGTGGTTGTCTAACGTAATTCCTAAGAACTTGGCTGAGGTCACATACGATTTGGAATCAGGAACACCAGATTTAAGACTAAAAATAATGCTTTGAGTTTTGTCTTTATTTAATAAGAATCCATTTGATTGAAACCAGAGAGTAGCCTCTGCAGTTGTACTAGTTACTATGTCATTAAGTTCGTGTAAGCAGCTATTTGAATTAAAAATGGTGTTGTCGTCTGCGTATAAAATAGTGTGAGATTTAATGGAAAATGGTAGATCATTAACAATGAAGACCATTGTTGGTCTTCAATTTAGTATGTGTTAAACTAAATTCTTAAATTTAAAATTGTTAAACTAAAAGATAAGAATGACTTAATAGTCATCCTATTAAGTCATTCTTAATACAATGACTAAGCAACATGTACTGTAAGAAAATGGGGTATGTTCATCAGTGATAGCAGTTTAATGTTTTTACTGCCCTTTCTTACTACGGAGTGCCCATAAACACTGCTTCTGAGGCCAAATTGTAAGAAAGTACCAGTCAATAATTTTTATTTTAATAAACTTTATTTATTTTTATCAAATATAACTCAGATCCTCGAATATAATTTATATTCAAATTCTTTATTTCCATCGTAGATGATTGAATACATTTCAATGTACGTCAACACAATACTATAATACAATATATTGAATTTGACATCATTATGTAATTTTAAAAGTATCTAAATATACATTAAACAGTAATTTTAGGTTAGGTTAAAGGGCACTAGGCCAGGAATTAGCATATTGGAGAGATAGGATTTCAGCAAACTTACCTTAAAAGACAAATTCCCTTTTGTGATTCTACTCTTTTGTGTATGTTACTACTACTCTGGTGTTGGTGAATTTGTTTTCTAAGGTAAGTTTGCTGATATCCTATCTCTCCAATATATTAAACAGTAAATAACTAGTAAACACTATGTTATGAAACAGTGTAACAAATAGTGATTAAATTGACACTAAATGGATAATGAGTTTAACACATTTTACGAGCATAGATCGTGTTAAAGCTCAGATATACTATAGAGAACCCTCTGGGACAAATAACGTCTTAATTTTATTTTAAACATGATTTCATTTCTGCTGGTAACTTATTAAATAGATACAAAATTGAACCTTGATAAAAAATTGAATTGATAAAAAAGTTAAAGGTCGTTTTATTTTATTAGGCAAAGTTAGGGCTAAGTAGACCTCTCTAAAACTTAACCTGGGACCAATGGCTTAACGTGACTTCTAAACCACAAAAGCGGTGGGGCAAAAACTGTTTGTGGTCACATTGGGAACGCTGAATGGCAAGCCATCCCCTTGGCCCCTGACCTAAGGCCGCTTCATATGTAATAACATCATACAAGTTTATTGTCATTAAAATTGATTTATTTCTAGTATTAATACTATGACACTTTTTTAAAGGGTGATTATCCTTTAAAATCCAAGTTTTGGAAAATATAAGTAGATGAAAAGTAAATTACGGTTAAGATGTTATCTGTTCCAAAGTAACAGTTATCAGCATGACCATGTCCCCAAACAATTCTTAGTGCCTTCTTCTGTAATTTGAACAAATTCAATATTCAATCAGCATGGTCTATTAGAATGATATATTCGTTTTTATAATTATTTCAAAAATTTATATTTTTCTGATTGAATATAATTAACTATTCCTTTAATGTTTCCTGGAATTCACAGTGTAGCAGTACTAAATTTTACTTTATTGTCCATAGAAGAATTCTTAAACCTAACATTTTATTGATGTTCTAACCAATCTACCTGATCCTTACAGGTACCATGAAGTAACAGTCAAAGAAAAGAAACGATTACTTTATATTTTTTTTCTCACCTTTCAACTTCTTGACTGCCTCGTCATTGAAGATCATGTTGATCATACCCATACCTTTCTTCACATTAAAATGTCTCGGATTACCTTCACTTGTCACAATACCTGCACTTTCTTGGCCTCTAAAACATTAAAAACAACGTTATGGTGTCTCTGGCATTCATAAATAAAATAACGGCATGTAAAAAATATTAAAACACATCAATTGCATGATTAATGGAACTGTACCGGTATATAGCAAATTCATTTTAATAATAAGGAAGTTTTCCTATACCGTACTAAAAACATTTCTTTATTTAAACATTTTCGTTCCTTTAAATTGTTTCAACCCCATAAATCCATAAGTACATAAAGTAACAGTAAATCCATAACTACATAAAGTAAACAGTTTGATGGGGTATAATATGATTACAATTATTTTAAATTGAACTACTTTAAATTTTGATGACATAGGTTATAGCAGATCATTTTAGATCAGGCCCAGATTGGTAACTCAGTTGTTAAGACTTTAGACTGCAAGAGCAAGAACCAAGGTTCGAATCCTCCCCATAGAACTAATAGTCGATATTTCACTTGTTTAATAAAGTACACACACAGACCAGCAGGCCCATGTCAACTGGAAAGTAGTTAAAACTTTTTAGTGTAGTCATTTATACCCCCAGCCCCACCTTCAAGAAAAAGATTATAAAAAACTATTGTATAATATATAATTTTCAATCCTCTTGAACAATTTTGAATTCCTCTTTTATCATTTCCATGTCAACTCAACTAAGGATTCACCTGACCTTCAGATTTTTATAAAATTTGGTGATAGGAGCCCTAATAAGTAGTATCTGGTCAATTTTCAGTTTTTCTCTTTGTCTTTTAGTTATTTCTCAAAATCAGATTTTTGTTATTCGGTGGTGAATTTTTATTCGTGTCAGATTGACTTCCGATAGATTTGAAACAGCTAGAGTAGGCTCGGTTAGTTTTTTGGGCTTTAGATGCTACAATATTTTCAATGAGAAAAATTGTAATTTATACATGTTAAAAAATGGTTTCTTTATTAACAATTTACAGTACTTCAAGACCTTTATTTAGAATTTGAATTCACATTAAATGGCTTACCTGTGCTGTAAAGCTACAAGACCGAGACAGATTATTTGAGCTACGTCATTTTGAGATGTCCAAGATTTACTGGCAATACAACCGAACACTCCACATTCATGCTTTAGGCCAGTGATCTCTTCACCCACTTCTTTGCTAGAGGCCATTGAATACCTATAAAACAAAAATAATTTTTAACGTAATACAACTGATTGTTTTCTTTATTTTTAAGAAAATTTGTTAATATTTAATTTTTTTTAGATAAATAATTTGAAAAATTATGAGCTAAAAACATGACTCTAACATAACTAATTACATTATCAATGCTAACATTTGTCATTATTATTATCCATTATTAAGACGTTAATAATACAGATATAGGCAAAAATGTGAGGCAAATGAGAGTGATGAGTGTAGATGAACAAGTTTTATCATTGTTACTAACTTAGGTTGACTGTTCCTTAGAAAGACCTATTTATTTATATCTCATTAGCCAAAGGAACTAAATTTTTACTTTGAATTTATATGAAAAAGGGATTTAGGAGTAGAAAAATGCCGACATGCCACCTCTCAAAGTGAAAAGTGAACATGATTCATATTCTAATGTTAAATTCTAAGGGGACTACTTTCAGCCAATTTCGAAGCATTTATATTTTTTATTACTTTCCAAAGGTAAACAATAAATACTCAAATATTAGATTGAAATGTTCAACAAGGAGTCAACGTAGTTTTTACTTATTACTATAAAAATTCCCATGATATATTTGTCAGCACTGGTGACGCAGTGCTGTAACCCAGCAACTTGAGTTATAATATACATATTATATTACCTATATAATAGCGTATGGATTTTATGTCAGCTACCATTTTGGTAGCTGATAGGTACTATGCTCGGTCATCTTAATACCAACATGGCGTCCGCTCAATGATTGCTGTTGACATGGACATTACTAAGGAAGTCTAGGGTGTCCGTGTTGGGTGGTAGTCAATATCCAGAAATTGTGTGGGGAAAATAACTGATTATCAGGCTTGTCATTAGCTGAAAATCAGACCAATACTACATGGTTCAGATTCCTTATAAAGCTGTATGTCCCTTAGTTGCCCTGGCTATTGGGCTATTAATAAAAGGATTTAGGGTTTAGGGGACCCTAAAATGGATTTTTAGACCAACTTGTAAACAACATTTTTTTTGACGATCACAATACTTTCTCTATGCTAACGCATATGGAAGAAAGTAAAAAATTACCAGCAATTAAAAAGAACATAATAAATTGTGTGTAGTACACAAATGTTATCAATTCAAAGCTGGCCAGCCTGATACAAATTTTTGCTATACACAACCAGTATTTATTTTGAAAATACTATTGAACAGTAAATATTACTCATATTAATGATGAAATTGATATACTTTAATATTTAAAAAATTTAAAGTGCAGCAATATTTTTTTATGTTTAGAAATTTACTCACAAAATATAAAATTGACATTTTTTAATAAAAGGACAATAGACAAACTGTTGTTAGAAATTTATTTGTTTGTGTTGGATTGTCCAAGATTGGTAAATTTGTTGGAGATGATACAATAAAATTTTATAAATATTTGTCTCCAACAAGTTTTTTTGATCATTAGTAAAATGTTTGAACGTCTACTTATTGATAGTTACAGATTCGATGACTTGATGAGTGAAAAATTATGAAAGATTAAAAGTAGTAAAAACAGCAATTCATATCTAAAAGTCCTGGGCTCATTATGATACACAAGATAAGAGGAGTTCTTTATTAACAATTAGACCCAGGGAAGCCATCTGAACTACAGTAGTGTTAGACGTTTCTACTCTGAGGATGGACAAAATGTTTGATTTCATTTAAACGTGAAAATGCTACATAGACCTGTTGGTCTATGTATGAATGAATGTTGGTCTAAATGAAAATGCTACATAGACCTGTTGGTTCTAGACTTTGAAATATTTTGAGCAGCTTATGTTAAAACGGCCTTAAACATTGTATTCTATTCTGAACCTGTATATTATTTTGAAAATAATCTAAAGCTGTGTAAATACTTTTCAGGCTGCATTATGAACAATTTTTATTAAAGATTTATTTTAGTTTGAAAGTACGGTACATTTTTTTATTTAATACATTCTATACATTCATTTTGTATTAATTAAGCGTAACTGTCTTGATTGCTTAAATTGCTCTAGTAGCTTCATTATTTACATACTGAAGTAATGTTTTGTCATTAATTTAGTTAAATAACTTACAAATCTAAAAACAGATTCTTTTTTATATACAAATAAATAAAATAGAAATAATGTAAGTAAGGTCAATTTAGCTATACAGCAAAAAGGACATATTTAATAAAACAAGTTAAAAATACCTAACATTTGTACGATTTACAATCAATCCTACAATGACTTTAGAAGTTTGACAATTAGAATTATGGAAAATTAGGTTCTGTGTATTTTGACTATTTAACATTTTAACCAAATTGATCATTAAACATGGAACTCCTACTTCGCTGCCTTTTTGCACTATGGTTAATAATTAAGTATATAATATTACACTATAAAATCTGTTCATATAACATTAAAACCATAACAGATTTCAGTAAATATCTCTAAGATTTTGTTTAAATATAACATTTTAGTTAGGTTTGCTTACAAAATATATTAATAATGGTCCATAGTAAACATATTATTTAATAATTATATAATATATATATTATGTAACAATATAGGCTGTATATTATATAGCCTAAATACATGCAATATACATATAGCCGCATAATACTTCCACCAATATATATTTAATTTAAATATGTTCATCATTTTAAATTATTATTTTTAAATAGTAACAATTATACATTGTTGAAGTTGATTATATAACATTAGAGGCATCAAAGATAAATAAGTTAAAGTGTACTTTTTAAAAACAACATTTAAAGTTAGATATTTATGAAAAATAATAGACAACAGTGAGAGTTCACAGATAATTTAACTAAGTTTTATAATTAAATAAATATTATATGTATAATTATGAAATGTCATAGGCTTATTTAAATTTTACCTCCAAATCACAATTCTGATTGCTAGGTTATGATTAGTAAGTATTGTATCCTTTCGCTACCCAAAGTTTAATTTAAAAATCTATGAATATGAACAAGTGAAATAAAGCGTGGATATTTTAACTATCTCTAAAAACATAAAACTACGCCAACTTAACCAGTTTCTCAGACGAATGAAGATGAAATACTGATTGTGATTAAGTAATCAGAATTCAGAAATCCAAATCACTAAATCAGAGGCCAGTGACGTCAGTGTTGCCGTGGCAAGCAGTCCATCTCAGCAACGTTTACGTTGATTGGTTCGGCTTTTGGTTTAATAACCTCAATTCAGTCTACATCTTGTGTAACACCACTATCCCCTTCAGCAAATCAGAACAGCCAACGCGCGTTTTTCATTCCGCCAATCAGACTGATTTCGTAGGTTAGACCAGACTTCATAAGCACCGCGCTTCCGATATTCTAATTATATTTTTGTTTTGTAGTTTGCTAGTTACATGCTATTAATTCTGTTGTATAATATAGATAAAGTTTTAGTTCAATTTAATCGTTTGCATAGTAGTGCACGCATTCCCTCAGTACTTAATTTTTATTTATTTCTAACTAACCGGCCGGCATCTGTCCAAATCCAAAAAATAAATAATATTGAAGACTGTGTTTTATAATCACGGTGTAAGATATTGTCGGATGATAAAACGTTTTCGAGTTCTTCAAAGTTACTTATGATAACAGTTATCATTCAGTGTTAAAGTTGTATTTTAACATATTATATTGTTTAATTGTGACCAACATGGCAGTTACAGGTTGGTTTTACTTTTTATTTGATAAATATAATGTTATTTTTACTAGACTTTCCTTGGTGAGAATCAAATATATTTACTATAAGATGGAAAGAAGCCCAGTTACATAAAGATTAGGCTTATGTAATGAAGGCTTATGTAATATTATGAAGGTATAATATTATACTTACCACAAGACCTACTAACAGAATTACCTAAAAGGGCATCCTGCCCTTTTTATACTAGGAGGCTTAGAGCCTATAGTTTTATAAATCTTGTAATTTTTAAGTTACATAAGAGGGTTGCTTATGTGTTAGCTCTCTCACCGCCTGTCAGCTGATTTTCGCTGATATAACTTAATGTGTCAACAAAAGGCCTGTTGGCTGAATACAGCCAATTTGGTTGACTACATTGTTTGCAATAGTAAACTGTTTCACGTAAGTTTACCGTGATGTAGGAATCGTTATATTGATGGAATCGAATTATATATTTAGTTTGTTGCTATGACGGCTGGAAGTATGCATAGGGCTGAAATTCCTGAGGAGTTTTTGTAAAAGGTAGTAGGCAGATCGACAGTTAAGAGAAGTAGGCTACCTGAATTTGCCTTTTTAAATAATTCAGTTTTTGTTTCATTAAAAATTTCTTAAGTAATATTTAATTTTTTACTTTCTACGCCAGTGGAATTTTGAACGTACTATTCAAACGTTGTTGAAGTATAATGGTACAAACCCTATGGCAAATTTTAAGTGGACCTCCCAGGATTTGAACCTGTGACCATCTGCATATGAAGCAGACGTGCTAACCACTTGGCTAGCAAGAGCCCTAATATGTCCTTATAGTCAGCGAGTCACGAGAAGTCCTCTGAACTTCTTGCCTCTGTGATATTGAAGGTGCTGATTTCCATTGAAACAGCATAAGTATGTAGTGTACCTGTAGTAATTATGATATATACAATACACTACATAACTTGTGCTGTTTTAATGGAAATCAGCACCTTCAATATCACAGAGGTATGAAGTTCAGAGGACTTCTCATGACTTGCCAACTAAACATTCTAATTTTACAATATTATTATAAAAGCTAAGATTATGAGTGTAAAACATGTCATTTACCATTCATACCTTCCATGAAGCATTTAATTATTCTTATGAAACCGATGGGCGAATATGGATTTTCCATGAGTGTAAGTAAATAAGCGCATGAACAAGTTAAGTTAGTTGCAGAAGCATTTATCCCAGTTATGACCAGATCATTAAAATTTCCCAACATAAAGATGTTAAAATTTGTAGGACATGTTAGCACATATGTAACACTCAGTGTGGATCTTCATTGTTGTTGTTTCTATTCTTAGATCTTCACTATATAACAAATCTTTTACAGTAGGCTATTTACTTGCCAACTATGGAACAGTCTACATGATCACACTAGAGGCATCGAACGGCGTGCTCGATTTTGAGCTGAGGTAATAGCTTGCTTTTGGCCTTACAGATTGACGGAATTGCGACGCTGGGTACTGTATTATAAACTGATGGTACAATATGCAAGATGATATACGTTTAGATTTAAATTAGTAATTTTTGTTGTTTGATGTAAATATGCGCTTCCTAAAATATTATCATTTTTATAGGAATACTATTTTTGCTATTTCATTTTATTTTCGTTTAATAGTTTATTGTTATTCATTTACTTATTTTTATGTTTTATTTGCCAGTTCATATCAATTTAATCATAAAGGTAAAATAGTAGACATTTTCTAGTACCGGTAATAAAATGTCTTAGAGATGAATAATGAATAATAATGTTTAGTAAGAGAGGACTCCATAGTCTAGCCTTGCCATTTCTGTAAGAAGAAAAAAGACTAATGACAGTTTTCATTTAATTAAGAGTCATATAAAGCAAATAGTTTTTTACGGCTATAAAAATACAATAATGTAAAAATTTTTAGTTGTAGAATCTATTTATGAAGTGGGCACAACTTCTAAATCAAGCCCGCACAACTGGATGAGGGCTCTTGCTATTGGCGCTATTTGTCCTATGTCATTTAAATTAAAAATTAGTTTGATCTTTATATTTGCAGGTGAAAAAATAGCTGGCTTCAAGTGGGGGAAATTGATCATTGAAGGAAAAACTAAACAAGTTTGGGAAATAACAGACTCTCATGATGAAGTTTTGATTTTAAGTAAGGACCGTATAACAGCTGGAGACGGTGTTAAAGCCCATAACTTAGAAGGAAAAGCTGAAATTTCTAATCAAACAAATGGGAAAATATTTGAAATTTTAAATTCAGTTGGTAAGTGTAGTTTATTCATGTTTATTACAATTAGCTAAAATTAAATATTTTGACTTTTGTTAAGCCTGCTAATTTTAACATATCATTATAGTGCATCTGAAGATGAACAATATTTTTACTAAAACTTGTTAAAAAATACTAACAAACGTTTAATTGAGAGTATTCACGTTTGTAGCTTGTGGAGAGGTATTTACTGTCTTGTTTCCTGAAACTTGTATTTAGGAGATATGTCCTAAACCTTTGAATTTTCATATTAGGTTATTAGGTTATATGTGCATGCTTAATGTGCTAAAAACACTGGTAATTTTTTAGGGATATAAAAAACACTTTCTGACAAATTCTCCTTAGAAATGTTATAACCATTTTTGCACCAAAACAGGCTCTTAAAATCGAAAACTAGACACTGTTTGAATTTTTTTAAGGCCATCCATCTACTTGCTTTCAGTTATTTTAACATTTAGTTCCTTATAGACCTGATCCTTATAAACATGTTACATTTTTAAAATTAAACCCAAATTATTCTGAAATATATATGTTTGAGTTTTCTGGATAAAACATATGTAGTTTTCTTACAGTCCAAATTTAAAAATCGTATGACACTTAATAGTGGGAAATCATTTATGTCAGTGGAACAGGGAAAGATCTCATTCAAGCCTTTTAATTCAGACAAAGTGACAAAATATAAAATTAAGTACGGTAGTAAACTTTTGACAGAGGTCTGAATAAACAACTAATTTAAATTTTTTTAAAATTATATACTTACTGTTATTTTTTTGACATATGTGATAATTTTAATTTGTTATATTCTACATATGAAAAATCATAATTAATTGCTGTTAAATTTGTAAACTTTTTTTCCTATTGTTTGTTGCTTAAAACAACTATAACTAGGTCAAGCAGTTCCTAAAACAATTAATTTAAGCATATTCAAATATAGTCTATTAATTTCTATACATAAATTTAAATGAAGAGCACATGTTGCTGAAAAACTTGGAGAATCAGAAATTATTAACCACTAGCAGCATTGCATAATATTTTTTAGTGGTGTTTACTTGTTGTTATTGCTACTTCTGTATGTTTACAACAGCTATCAATTATTTATCCTACATTTAGGTCGAAAGTCAATTTATAAATAGATTTAAATCGAAAGCGATGTTTGTCCAAAATGCTCACTCCTATTGATAAGAAATTTGGATGAAAGTGGAAAATTTATATAACACAGGCTTGAATTAAAAATGGATCTAAAAGACCTTTGCTCCACTGATTTCCTCACCTCACATTGCTTGCAAGGCCTCGGTTATCAGACTTGCTGCATTGTTGCTTCAATAATCATTGTGTAATTTAAACTGTCTAGTTTTACTGTAGAGAGTTCTTCAATTATAATAGCAATACACCTGACCTTAGATATTTGTTCATACAAACTTGTCTATGCACAGGCGTCTTTCTTGAAGGACGTTTACCTTATCATTTTAATAATGTATGTTCATTTTTAGTTTTTTTTATTGCTAATTGGATTTTCTGTGTCATACAATATTATGTAGTACCACCTCACTCTGTGGGGAAAGTTTAAGTTCAGAGTTTGTCAAAGGTCATTAAGGTGCTTAGAATTTGTATTAATTAGGATAAATTATATTTGTATGTACGAAATATACTGCTACAAATTTTAATCAGCCCTTCATACAATGAGAGTTACCAATGAATATTTCTTTTCACAATTCTTTTGTGAATCCCTCTAGTCTGAGGAAGGTGAACATGGTTTGCAGAAATCGATCACCATAGTATTTTTCCATTTTGTACTTATATTATATGTTTGTGCATTTTGTGCTTGTATTTGATATTATGTGTACTTGTATTTTAGTTTATTTGTGCATTTTTTGCTTATATTGTAATATTTGTATTGTGTGACGTTGTCTTGTACTGTATATGTACCAACACGTATTATACTAATTAAAAAAACTATTAATAAATATGTCAACAAATAAGGCTGTGTACTTTCTCTGTAGACTATATGAATCATGCATACCGGTAGTCTTCTGCATTGCTATCAGTTCGGGGAAGTAAATACAAAAAGAAATAAATACTGTATAATTATCATAACTAGATTTTTTTGCATGCTTTTTAATATATGATCAAAATATAATCTTAGTAATGATACGATTTTTCGGTGTGTAGTTAGTTAAATTTTACATTTCAATATGTCTAAATTTTGATGGACGTCTTAAAGAAGACAACACTCATAGGACAGCAGCTACAACAAATTGAGGAAGACAGAATATACATGGACAGAAGAAGATGGAAGAGGCTTGTCAGCACACCCGGGAAACTGGAGCCGCTAAACCGATGATGATGAAATTTTAACTGTCTAAAATCTGAATGCAAAATTGCTGTAACAGCTAATATTAGGAACTAAAACAAAATAAATAAATTATTATATCATCAAAACAAAACCATTAACCATGGTACTGATTGAACAATTAGTATGTGGGTGTGAAAGTTTTGCTACTTACCATATTACTAACGAATATTACAATACTAAATATATTAGCTATAGTAGTAATATAGACGTGACGCTTGATCAGGGCAACTTTTTGAGGGAGATAATGTTTTCATATAAAGGCCCCCTCTCGCCTTTTTTACACCTCTCGCCCATGTCCAGCTGTAACACTGGCCATGAGTACAGAGTAAATTGTTCAGTCAGTAATTACAGCAACATACAGTAGGTATCACGAGTCTGAGCAGTAGAATGTGACATCGTACAGGCGAAATCAGCTGGTTTGATCATTTTATTAACTTCTGGTACCGGTAACTAAATCTACCAATCACAAGGAAGCTTGAATTGTAATTGCAGGAATTAAAGACAGTTTTTTGTGTTTAATTGTATGTTGTTCCACTCAGCTACCACTTCACCCTTACGACGGCGCCTGTGTCATAAGATGTGTATGACACATACTGTATTTTATTTTAAGTAATGTGCCATTTCTTACAAGAATTATGTTAACAGGTGAGGAAAATAGGAGCAAATTCCCTAGTGAATCCCAATAGCCTGAGCCTTCTTATGCATGTATAGTAATAAAAGGTTTCATGAAAAACAGCAAAATAAGAAAAATGTGTCAATAGACAGACAGAAATTGGATTAGGTTAATTTTAAATTCTCTGGTATCTTTGAAATTTAGATTTTTGCAAAATGTACACTATTCTAAGTAACAGAACTTTTTTTTTGGTACTTTTGTAATATGTTATTTGCAATCAATTCAATATGATGACATTCATTACATTTGATAGGGGAAGCTTATTTTTTAAGAGGTTTTTAGCAGAGGACACTCAAGTACGGCTGTTTAAGATTAAAAAGTTATAAAAATCACTTGAAGCTTGTTTTTTGTTCTTTAAGGAGGCTTCAAAGTGACGTGTTTAATGTGTACCGCCATAAAAAGCTGGATTTCAAGTAACTCCAGTGCGATAGCTAAATTTACGTATACTAAATATTTTAATTTGGTTCTACTGAACAAAAATTCAAAAAATTTTTTAACCCTCAAAAAATGCATAAATGTTAATATCCCTTTTAATCTAGATGCTGGATATAATCTAATTTAATCATTTTAATCTAATTTGAAGGGCTGCATAAAAACTGATCCTAGAAAATATAGCTGTTTGTAAATATTAGATGACACCGTTAAAATGAGATTCTAGGTTTTTTTTTATTATAACAAGGAAATCTGTATAGTTTATCATTGATGTCTGACTTCTGAAGTCATGAAAACATCGGTGGTCCTGTAATGTCAGTGTAATGCCATGTTACTTATATATACTTACTTGCACAATCGTGGACAAAAAGTTGTGATTGATTCAGAGGCAGAGAGTGAATTTCAAGTAATGATTTCAGGAGTGCCTCAGGACTCAATATTGGGCCCTATTCTCTTCCTCATTTATGCAAATGATCTCTCTGAGGTCACTTCTAATGGGGAGATGGTTCTCTATGCTGACGACACCTCTTTCATTGTTTCACGCAAAAACAGAAACAACACCCTTTCAAAACAACTTTCGGAACAATTAATTCTATTATATAACGTTCAATGCAAATGGCCTTCATTTAAATCCAAACAAGTCATATTTTGTAAACTTCCAAATCAACCGTATTAACTTTACTTTAAATAATGCATCCTTTCTGTCACCAAATTTCAACACTGTCACATCCATGAGATTTCATGGTTTGGAAGTGGATTCTAGCTTAACTTGGTGTCAGCATATTAATCAATTGCTCCAAAAGCTTATCAAAGCTTTTAAAGCTATTTTAACTCTCCACTATTGTAGATCTCAACACCCCAAAACAAATTTATTTTGCATATGTACATTCCCTGATTACATATGGACTGTTATTTTGGGGAAGTTCTTCTGAATCATCTAAGGTATTTCTAAAACAAAAGAAAATAATTAGACTCATGACAGGCTTTCTTTACAATGATTCTTACAGGAGACATTTCAAAAATTTAGAAATTCTTCCTCTGCCATCAGTTTATTACTTGTTCCAGTCTTTGCTTTTTGTGAAGTCAAATTATGAGCGATTTTCTAACATGAACACACACTGCTATAATACTAGAAACATTTCCATTTTGCATCAAACAACTTTTCTCAAAAAGTCCCCTTTTTACTCCTGTGTAAGACTATACAATCATCTACCAGTTGAGTTAAAAGACCTGGATGATTATAAGATGTTTAAGAAGAGACTCTTTAAATATCTAATCTCAAACTGTTTTTACAGTGTCTCAGACTACCTGGATTCCATGTCGGTATGGGTGGTTTACGAGTAGCGAAAACTGCTTATTTGATGTACTTTTAGCTCCTTATCTATGTTTGTTATATATTTATTGTTGTTTTATTTCACTGTTGTTACTTGACAAGTCATCTGCCTAGCTATATTTTAGCGTATAAGGTGTGTTTGACTATTATACATAAATTTAAAAAAAATATTATTTTCCTGATATAAAAAATTCATTCTTGAATCATTGGGGGCATGATAAAATCTTTAGCTCCAAACTACTTTGAAAAATTCGTGGTCCTAAGAGTGATCAGCCAATTTTAGGAGCTTCAGATGATTCAACAAATGTTAAACTTTCAAAATAAATTTTAAAATTAAAGTATTTATTTCAGGGTTGAAGACAGCTTTCGTAAAAACTGTGTCTAAGACAGCTTTTATCGCTAAGAAATGTGAAATGATACCTATAGAATGGGTAACACGGCGTTTAGCCACAGGCTCATTTCTTAAACGTAATTCTGGGGTTCCTGAGGGCTACAGATTTAACCCTCCCAAACAGGAAACATTCTTCAAGGTATGTTTCATAAATTAATTTACCAAAGTTCAAATCAAGTGATTTAAATTTAAGTACCGCTGCTGAAGAAACTCATTTATAAAGAAACTAATGAAAAAGTGTATTTTAGTGTTATATAATATGACACAATTTATTTTTTAGGATTGTTAAGTATAGTCTGCTACCTTTATCAAAGGAATATCTTTTTTTGAAGAGGACTTAAAAAAGAACATTTGAAAAGTCTTTATACATCTTTTTCGTCCCCAAAGTGCCAATACCAGAGGCTGACCCAAAATGGGCGGCAAGATTTTCATATAAAGTAAATTTTTCATTTAAAAAAACTGCTTGCCAATAAAGTTGAATACCAAGTAATTGAATTCTTAGTATTGAATACTTTATATTATTGGATTACACTGTTGCTGATTGATACATTTTGTAAATTTTGATCTAATTAAAAGTTAAAGTTACAGTATAGTTTTTGTACTCATATGTAATTGATAATTTTATTGACTGTGAACATTATTTTATAGGATGATGCCAATCATGACCCTCAGTGGTCGGATGAACAGATAATAGCGGCAGGATTTCGCTTCAACGGAAGATTAATAACGAAAGATGATGTGGATATAATGAAGAGAATGACAGTCGCAATTTTCGAAGTACTCGAAAGAGCCTGGTCGACCCGAGATTGTGCTCTGGTCGATATGAAAATTGAATTTGGTGTGACTCAGCAAGGTAGATTTAACATATATTTTCTAACTGTTAGTTTAATCTTCCTAGATTAACCCTGAAGGTCTGAGGGTTGTAAACGTGCTACCGTATACCAAAATCTATCACCATAATATTTGTACATCTTGAACTTAGATTTTGCTATATGATGTTTACTTGTTTTGTATTTCTACCAACATAGTTAACACATAATAAATAGTTACTTATAAAACTAATTATTTTTTAATAAATATACAAAATAGTAATTACAATTCTTTGTAAGTCTCCACTTAAAATTTACATGGAAGATACAGTATTTAATTGGTTAGTTTTTTCAGAGATAATCTAACATACCAACTTGAGTTATAATGAAAATATAAAATTTAAAACTGTTGCTAGCAGAACATTGCGGGTGATTAGTCTACTTTTGTTACCAATACATACATTATTGGTATTTCCTCCCTTCAAATGCATACGACTGATGTTGGACCTAACCATCCTTCTAACACGTACAACTTCTATTGACCTACTCAGAAACCACCCTTTGAACTAATATGCCTGATGACGTACCTTCTCTTAGATAACTTGCAACCCGACAGCCGGCTCCTTGGATTACTGATCTTATTCGCCAATTGCAAAAGCAAAGAGATTCTGTTTTTGATATGATTCCTAATTGATATGACTGGTGCATGTGACTATGTCCGTGAACTCAGCAATTCTACTACAGATGAGCATGTTCAATGTCAGTTTATTTTTACACCTGTTGCTGGGGCTGATGTTTTACATGCAATCATAAGAATTTCCAGTAGCGCAGTTGGGGCTGACATTTATCAGCCTTATCACAATGTCTCAAAAGAGTGGTTCATCAGCAAATTACATTGAGAGCAATGGGTTGTTGTCCAATTTCTAATTTGGTTTTCGATATAACCACATCACTACCACTGCTCTATTAAAAGTTACTAATGATATTCGTTCTGCAATGGATAAGATACTTTTATCAATTTTAGTATATTGGAGAGATAGGACATTAGCAAACTTACCTTAGAAGACAAGTTCACTAACACCAGAGTAGTAGTAACACACACAAAATAAACACATGATCTCATAAATTTTCAATGCCACTGGCATTTTCTTCAGGTGAGTAGAGAGAGAGGGAGACTGACATGGCTTCCATTATTGCTGGGTAGGTGGTTGTGGTGGGGGTTGTACATCCATAGAGCATCACTCAGGTATAGATGCAGTATTTCATTTAGTATATATATATATGAAGTTTTCTGATGGGGAAGTGGTCTATCTTATGTTAAGATTAGGTGGGTCACGGGATTTTGTTATCCATTGGTGTGCTAATTCCATCCTTCGGAGTTGGGAACTATTGGCATGGGAAGGAAGGGATCTGATTACTTTAGTGGTGTAACACCGATCAACATTTTGGTTATGGAGAAGAGTATGGGCAGAGACAGGTTTTTCAGGATTTTGGACTTTGCAATCATGTCTATGGCCATTCATGCATTTTCGAAGGATTTCACAGGTAAGGCCGATATATTGGGTAGGACAGTGCTGGCACTGGAATTGATAAATTAGATTGGTGGAATCACAGGAGTGGTTTCCAGGTATCTTGTAGGTTAAGGAGGTAGTGGAGCTGGTAAAAGATGTGGCTGGGAGATGAATAGGGCAGGTTTATCAATTTTAACACCTAAGGATTTTCCTATCAATTTTAGGGTCTTCCTAAGTCATTCAACTGTTTTTATCATCCTCTTCTTCTCTTAAATTATTGAAGATGAGGTTTTCTATTGATTGCTTAGACTGGGTGAGGTCTTAATTGACGGATCGTCAGCAGTGTGTTAGAACTAGTTACAAGGAATCATACTGGAAACTCGTCACTAGAAGGGTATCACAAGAGTTCATTCCTTGGTGCCTTATTATTTTCTATATATATTGATAATGTCATAACTGTTATTAATAACTCTTTTTTCCACTTGTACGCTGATAACTTACAGATTAACAATCACTTTCCCACTGCTGTCTTGAATGGTACTGTTGCCACTACGAGCATTGATATTGATGCTATCGCTACTTGGGCCTTCAAGCATAGACAAAAACAACTATGATCAGAATTAATAGACCTTTGAGGAGTGTTGACGTTGTGAATTTCCCAAAACTTGTACTGAACAATATTGAACTATTTTACTATGATAAAGTAAAAAACCTTGGACTTACTTTATCGAAAAACTCAAGATGGTCTGAATATACTACTGAAACTTGTAACAGGGTTTTTGCTGGCATTGACAGTCTAGAAAAATTTCCTCTTTTTCAGTGTGTCCAGCAACAGGGAAAACCTGGAAAAGTTAGGTAATTTTAAATGACCTGGAAAAGTCAGGGGAAAGTCAGGGAATTTGAAACAAAACGCCAATTTGTAATAGTCACTATACACTTGGGTGCGCTACAAAAAATCCTTTACTTTGTTCAGTACTAAATGTTAGTTTTACTTGCCAATATTCTAAATTATGAAAAAGCTATTTAATTCCTTTGCTTATGCTTGTTCGACCTCTAACAACTAGTTTAATATCGCTAAAAGTTTAAAACTTACTGAAATAGTTTTCTGATTAGTACTTGTTAGATAAGTCATAGACCTAAAATTAATGCTGGTTTTGGGGAAATTGTAATATAGCGCCGTTTTTCAAGGCATTGAAAATTGTCACAATTTAACAATATAATAAAAGGTATGTATGTTTTTTACTCAAGGCTAATTGTAAATACTTTTTTAATTCTACCTCTACTTTTATAAAGTAGTTTAAAAAGAATAATTATTGTAGGTAATTGTTTTGGATTTAATTGTTATCAATAAAAAATATTAGTGAAATATAGATATTTCAGTTATTAATAATTGTAATTGACTGTAAAGAAATAACATAATGTATGTACATGGTAGTTTATAATATTAAGTTAAATAGAATTATATGTAACTATGTCGATTTGGGGTCGGGGAAACTTTGTATGAAATCACGGTCGGCCAGGGAATTTGATTAAGGAGGTTTACTGGACACTATATTTTTCTCCCATTGAATATAAAAAGTGATGCTTGTAAAGACGCTAATTTTTCCTCACTTTAGCTATTGTGACATTGTGGTTAATGACACGACGGTTGATCTTTCGGACAGATTTCAGTGTGCCAAAACTATTGTATCCGTTTTATCTTCAAATATAAATGTTGAGATCATGTTACCCTATTTTTCAAAATTGAATCAGCTCCGTATGCTTCATATTTTATTCAGTCTTACTTAATAATTCCCCAACTTAACTATCTGAGCGTTTTTCTTACATTTCTGAGACCAGAACACTGCACTGATCTTCATTGTTGTCAATTTCTCACCATAAAACTTCTATATACAACAATTCCTTAACTGTAACCGCTTGCCGACTTAAGGAAAGGTTGGAATAATTTTCCTGATCATATTAGAGGTAATGAAGGGCGCAATCGGTTTGGGGCTGCAGTATGGTTTTTCTCTGAGCCTCGTGGGATGAGCGGCTTGTGCAGTATTAGGTGTATGCTGACGGCATGGTATATATGAGAGGATGATTGTGAGTATAAGTTTACAGTTGTTTCTTTTGTATGTATGTTAATATAGAATCTGTTATATTTATATTAGCAATGGCTATTATAATTTCCCTTTTGTGTTATTAATATCATGTAATTAATTTAACTGTAATCACCAAAATAATGTTTTGATTTTTTACACATTTGTATTTCATTAATAATGGTTAGGTGTAAGAGAGGTCTTTATTATGTATTTTTGTCCAAGAGTGATTGAGTATATTGATTAAAGCATTGTCTTTGCTAAGATTGAAGGTTCAAGACCCAATACACTTGGGTTGGATTTCACAACAAAACACAAATCTTTGATCGTTTGAAAGGCCGTATTTGATTCAGTGGCCTTTTGAAAATCAATTAATCTAAAATTACACTGATCTTGCACATTTATGCTGTATTATTTCTGTCAATAGATTACCTAAATTATGCCAACTGCTCTAAATTATTACCTAATATTCCAGAAACACATTATAAAGATCATATTAACTATATGTGTTATGATTTAGCCCTTCTTTTACATCACTGTCAGCTTAAGTAACTTTTTTTGTAAGTATGGAATGATATTTATGATATTTATTGGTCTTGGTTGTATCTCTCCTTTGTATATTCTAGGAGAAATAGTTCTGGCCGATGTAATAGACAGCGATTCGTGGCGATTGTGGCCCAATGGTGACAAAAGGTTGATGAAGGATAAGCAAGTCTATCGCAATTTGGTCACTGTCACACAAGCTGATCTTGATACTGTCAAGAACAATTTTAAATGGATCGAAGAACAACTTTCACACTTGTCCCCACCATCAAGGGCTTTAGTAAGTATAGTTTTACATTGTGTGAAATTAAACAAAGACTAAAGAGATGTGAGGGGGATTGGGTGGTATTTGTGGTGATACTCTAGTACAAATGAATGTTCAGTATTGTTTACAAGCGCGATAAATTTAGATTTTATTAATAGTCTTATATGTATAATAATACAAAATTTTATTTTCTTTTGACTCTGAAAATCAAAAGAAGTTCTTTATATAAACACTTTAGGACAAGAATGTCGGTCATTTTAATTGATGGAGATTTTTATGTACTACTTCTTAAGCTTGGCATTTACAATTTATTATACCTTCCTATCTAAGGACTCACTCTATTATACCTTCCTATCTAAATTATTACTCTCTTTAGATATGGTTTCAAGTTGTTTTTTAATACAGTAGATGCATTGGCAAGTATTAAATGACCTTGTGTTTCCTTTTACATTACTAGACTTTGTTCATAATTTAGTTTGTAAAAATAATACATAAATTAACATTATTTCTAGATGTAAATATTAAATCATAATAAAAACCACCAAGACGTTGCAGTTTGGAAATGTACACAACAATTCCAATATCTACCTAGTAATTATTCAATAAATAAAGAAATAAACCATTTTTAACAGAATTAGTTTTTAATTTAGCGATAAATATAAGTGAGAAATATTGAATAATTACGGTAGTTAAATAAGTGTAAAACTAACAATTACCAACACTCACTTTAACATTTTTTCTAAAACAGTGTTCTGTTCATAAAACAGATGTTTCTGTGTAAATGTTATTTATTTCTAACTACAAATGTAATAACAAGAAGCATCAGCACTTATAAATTACAATATACAACACAAGTGGGTCGTGTTGAACGGAAGGAACTTTTTTAATTAACAAAAATAATTATAAGTATATTTTTTATACTTAAATCTAACCTCATACACTACAATCTCGTACACAGCATCTCATAACACTAGAACTGTCTAAAAATGAATATTATAAGAAGTTATCAAAATCCATAATTTTACCTATTTAGCTTTATTAATTTTTATATTTACAACCATAATTATCAATATTAAATGATGTAGTTAAGATTTTTGCATTGGAAATATGTTATTAGGTTTTTCTTGATCAAAATATGAATTTGAATGAACCCCTTACGGGCAAATTTTCAATATAGCTGATAATAAGCTGCACCTAGTCAGTTCAGAATATTTACTGCACCAGCAATGCTCAAAACTCGCATGGACGTTCACTAGCTGTCAACTGACATCTTTACTTGTCTCTTCCACCAGCTTGGTATTATTTTTTTTCATTCCTTTATAATATCTTTAAATACAATTTTATGATCTTCTAAAATGTTTTTGTTGATAGCGATACATGATAATATAATACACAGCATTAAAAGTAACCTTTTGTATTATTAAGAAATATCTAACGTAATAGCTCTATCTTGTTTACTTACTAGTTTTAATTTTCTCTCCATTTTGGATTAATTTGTAACTTTTCCTCTGACCTCACCAACCCCATTATTATTAGGGACCTTAATTCCATTTGCTTGTTCAGAATACCCGAAGTTAAAAGGCAATGATAACAAACAGTAATAATTTTTCTTTATTTAAGAACCAGTCTAGAGGATGCTGTTACCTGTATGACTCATCTGCAACAATTCATCTGAAGAATGATGAATGCAAATCCTATGTTTATCAATTCACAACTACACATTTCCTTGTAGATGGATATAGGTGCAATGCATGCTTGATTTACGCAGAAGAGTTTTGGACTTTATCTCTTTAGGCATTCTTAAGTGTTTTGTAAAAGAAAAGATTCAATTCCTTTGTTTAATTATGTTGAAAAGCAACCAGATCATCATATTTTTATGTCTTAATGATTTTTATCAGTCTGTTTAATCTGTCTTGCCTGGCCCTGTCCAAAATTTGGCTATACGGTGGGAATTCCGGCAATCCAAAATAATTGGGACCAAACCCATTTTGGATTACCAAATATTTAAGATGAAAAATATTTTCTTAAAACACTCTTTTAATAAAAAAAAAAACAAATAATATGCTTAACATTAAGTACAGTACTTTAATTGAACGCAGTAAGAGCCTATGATAATAAGAAAGAGATAACGAACCTTTTAATAGAAGAATACATTAATCTGAGACGTATGATCAAACACCATTTTCAAGACAAAAAGTTGTAGGTTAAATTTGGGACACTAAGCATAGGATTTCAGTAGTAATGAAAGGAAAGCAGCATACCTGATAAACTTGTAGACTGGTACATTGTAGAAAGAGACACAATCATATCACAAAGAATTGGAATAATGAAATATTTTGGGGCCACTGCTCCCTGGCTTTAGTGACTAAAGAAGGGGCTAATGGCCCCGAAATATTTCACTATGCAATTCTTTGTGATGTTATTGTATTTCTTTGTACAGTGTACCAGTCTACCAAGTTTATCAGGTATGCTGCTTTCTTTTCTTTCATTGCTACTGAAAAGACAAAAAGTTGGGGTCACTAGCGGAAATTGATTTGGCTGGGCGCATTACTTGATGCCGTTGCATCGCCACTAGGCCTCGTAATCAGCTGATGGAAAGTGTGCATTTTTCTGGCGTTTTCATGCTACTTCAAATTGCACTGTTCCTAATTCCCATTGTCAGTCTCGCATCAACAGGTTTGAGGTTAAGTGGTAGAGAGGACTCTATAGTCCTAACTTCGCCTCCAATAAAGCCATTTTTCATTTCATTTCATTTCATTTCATCAACAGTTCAAACTCGTGTGTTTACATATCTCAGTTTTGTTGTAACCCACACAGCCGCTGCAGCTGCGTTTGATACGCTACATAGAGCAACAACCCGATGTGACACCAGTGAATACCATGTTTTTGAGGTGGTGGCGTAATTTAGTTTCGAGGAAGAGGAATTCTTCTTTTAAAGCTAAGAATTTAACTGATTTGTGCAAACTGACATCGTAACAATTTTTTCAAAGTAACATGTGAAAAGTCCATATTGTTAAGTACTTGAAATAATATTTTCTTGTAATTTTTATACATATACAGTAGTGGTTCTTACAGGAACTGCAATTTTATAGTGGTTCTTACAGGAACTGCATTTTTATTTTTCCAACATCTTTTGCAATTTCTGTTTTGGATAACTGAAATTTGGATTAGGGGGACTCTACTGTGTCATGTATACTTGTTGTTGTTCTTACTAAATTATTTTCTTTTTATGATAAAAAAGTTTTAATTGATTATATTTTGCAAGCTGTAAATGTACTCAAAGACATCAGCTGTATATGTAACAGTTTGTTTGAAATTCATTGTATCTTTGGAGATATTGTAATTCTTAAATTTTTTTGAGATATTATAATTAAAAATAAAACCAACAAGTCATGGTTTTATAACTACCTGACATTTCGAGAGGTAAGAAACTCCTCTTGTTTTCAAGTGGCCTAAATTAACTTAACATTAGTATTAAAAATAAAAGAAAGAGTGGCCTGAAGAACATGCCTACATTACTATGCCCCCCCTGGCTCATTTAGCCTGGAGGCAAGTGTAGCGTTCTTGTAGGATTTGGGTGTCTTTTGTCATTTCTTTTGTTAATGTGATGTTGTTTATTCATTTTCAGTATTTGATATTGGCATTTTGATTTTTGGTGTTTGTATAATTTATTAAGGCTGTAAAATGTATTGTGACAAGGCCTGTTCTTCAGGCCTTTCTTTATTTTATTTTTAACATTAATTTAAGTTAATTTAGGGCACGTGTTGAAAACAAAAGGAATTTCTTACCTCTCAAAAAGTCAGGTAGCAATACAACACTGACTCGGTGAAAAAGTCCAACAACATTTAAAAATTATGTGGATGTAAACTGCGTAAAGACATCAGCACACTTACATCCATAGTTTCTCGATTTCTTGATATTTTCATATACAGTCATAGTTATTATAGCTAATATATTTTAATAATATATTAGATTAAGATACTAGATTAAGTAATAATAGTAAAATTACATACTTCAATTAATGCACACACGATTCATTAGCCACTAGTACAGTGTCAAAAATTGAAGACTACTGAACTTTAAAATGTTATTTTAATAGTTGACATTATTTCAATGTCAGTTACTGGACGGCGATGGTTATTATTTTTCCAGATATACACAATTTAATTCATTGTTAAAAGATAAATGTAGTAAAACAAAGAAAGAAAGAGACAATTGAACTTAAAATATTTCAATCTCCCTCAGGTAGTTGTGTTGATGGGCTCGCCTTCTGATGAAGAACACTGTACAAAAATCGCCAAAAACTGCAGCCAGTTAGGTCTTGAATGTCATCTGCGATGCACTTCTGCTCATAAAGGAACTCAGGAAACACTTCAGATCCTCGCTGAATATGAAGGTTTGTAATAACTTTATGTACAGTATTTATATTTATGATCACAAATAAGAACTATGAGAACATTAACAATATTAGTCAGTGAATAACATTGTCACAGTAGAGCTTCCGGCCCCCAACCTGGTGTTGACTTTGGAATTACAGTACTTGTAACTCCATCGACTATCAGATGACAGGTTGTCACCTATTCCCATACTATTGTGAACAGTCGTAGCAGTTGACTTTGTTCCCAACTTGCCCACCAGACAGCACATTTATTAGTAGCTGATACTTGTGTTTTGTTGAACATTACTTCACTTGAAAACATTTTACTCTTACATTTTTTAACATTAGATAGATGCTCTCTCTCCCTCCCTCTCCCTCCTCACCTGAAGAAAATGACAGTGGCATTGAACATTTGTGAGATTATGTGTTTATTTTGTGTGTGTTACTACTACTCTGGTGTTAGTGAACTTGTCTTCTAAGGTAATTTTGCTGATTTCCTATCTCACTTAATATATAATTCCTGGCCTAGTGCCCTTATTCTAACCTAACATTTTTTAACATACGTATTTCAAATTTTAACATGATTTGTAGGATAAGTGGAACTATTATCCCTGAGATTACATTTTGTTCCAATTGGTTTTGGTTTATTAAAAAAACCCTATGAAATTAAAATTTAATTTAAATTTAACTGTATGTAAATAGTTATTTATGTATAAAAATAAATCAAGCATTAAAATGAAAATCTGATCTCAGGGGGTACTAGACAATTATCTTCTTTATCAAAAAAGGCCAAGTTTAAATGGTACGTTCAAACTGTAATCTTTATTTGAAATTAACATTGGGTCTTGAGAAGAATCAAATCCAATATGGTGGTAGGTGAAGCAGACTCTTAACAAATAAAGATTACATGATTACCTTGGCTTTGTCATACCCCACCTAGGTATATTACATGATTACCTCGGCTTTGTCATACCCCACTTAGGTATATTACATGATTACCTCGGCTTTGTCATACCCCACTTAGGTATATTACATGATTACCTCGGCTTTGTCATACCCCACTTAGGTATATTTTGAAATATTAAGTCTTTAACAATATACAAGGTGTCTCTGAACTCACTCATAACCTCTCTGGGTTATTGTGTCTGGTTGTTTAGAATCACAAATATTGTACTTAAAGTGTCCACCAAAACACCTTGGTTATCCTTGCAACCGCCATTTTTTTATTATTATTGCTTTTAAATTTATATCTCAAGAACATAAAGGTGTATTAAGCTGGAATGTTGTATAGATAGCCCTTTATAACATAAAGATCTGTCATGTTCTTGAGTATGGTTCTATTGTGTGGAAACCATATCAACAAGACCAGTCTGACAGGATCAACAGGATTCAAACTCATGGACTACACCTACACTGTTGAATCAGTGTTGCTGATATTGTGGACTATTTTTGTCTAGAAAAACTACATAAGAGGAGGAACATCTGACCTAGTTTTTCTTTTCAAACTGGTCAGTGGACTGTTCTGGACTGCCCAGATCTCTTGCACAGTATTGATTTTTCTATTACTCGTAGCACCCGTTTCAGAGCTAGCTTTCAACAGAAGTACATGCCTACATCATATGCATATCATGCGGGCGTTCCCAGGTTGCTGAGATCTGGTAGTGAAACTGCAAACGTACTGGACTTCTGTGGCTCAACTGATCGTTTCAAGAAACAAATTACTAGAATATTGTAGTTATCTATAGCCTACCAATCACACAGTTCATGATGCATTTGTTGTAAATAGTTCTTTCAATGAGTTTGTTTATCTGTTGCTTCTATATTCTTTAAATGTTTGTTTATATTACCTAATGATTAAGCTTGCTTTATTTTTGTTACGCAATACCGTTATCTTGTAATATTCTTTTTTTTAAATCATATATGTAAAAATGGCAAAAAAAAAAATAAATTCATTTTCACAAAAATTATCTGTTTTCTATCAACTATTAAAATGGTAGCTATTTAAGGTTTTAGTTATAATAAAAACTACATAGAATAATATTCTGTAGCAAATTTAATTATAAATCCAATGATATAACAGTTTTTTTTAATCGGATGAAAAATAACAAAGAAAAGATCATTGATGTGACTCTATGTACAATGCAGTTTGCCAGTACAATGTGCATCACACATGTCACAGCTGATAATAATAAAGTAATTTGTAATAGTCTTAAATCAGCTGACTAGTACAACAATAAAGTTTATGTAAACATCTGATTACATAAACTACGAGGATAATTTAGATGTTTTGGACACTTTAATATGACATTTGTGATTCATATGTTGTTGAATCCATTTCTTGTTGTGTGTTATTTATTTTGTCTTAAATTAATACCAATGAGTACTGTAAAAATAACCTGACTGTAGAATTTACATGACATTATTCTCATGATAGCTCACCTTGTGAAAAATAATGAGAATGAAAGTGTTTCTACTATTTTCACTGTCTCTTTTTTTTTGTGAAATTTCAGAGAGGGGCTCCAGCCCACTGAGCTTCTCCTTATATATGCCCTTGATTTGAGTTGGAGTATACATTTATTTATGGAAGTTCTCAAATTAGCTAAACCTTGTTGTCAAAAATAGGTTCAGCTTATATATTTCAGATAATTTACAGGATACTCTAATTTTGTTAAATCCATTTACTATGTACTGAGGCTGTATTTTTATTTCCAGGAAGTGGACAGCCGTTGGTGTTTATAGCGGTGGCTGGTCGGAGTAATGGGCTTGGTCCTGTTTTGTCTGGCAACACAGTCTTTCCTGTCATTAACTGCCCCCCACTGGCAGCTGATAGTGTCACCCAAGATGTTTGGTCCTCTCTCAAGACACCCTCTGGATTAGGCTGCACCACTGTCTTGTACCCTGAGGCCGCAGCGCTCGCTGCTGCTCAGATACATGCATTACATGACCACATCCTATGGGGCAAGCTGCGTATCAAGGCCCTCAACAACTACTTGTCCTTGAAACAAGCTGACAAAGTTTTGAGAGCAAAATGAATGATAATCAACCACTGTTATTCAATATTCAATAAATATTTCTATTTTTATACTGTTGTTATGCATTTGTTACAGAAGCAAAATTAAAAAGTTCAAATCACATTGATTATTTCGATTTTATGTTTATAAACCTTGATCATATCCCTCTCCTTGTTTAATTAATATTTCCTATTCTTACAAATACTTGAAATCTTTTAAGTTGCCATAAAAAAAACTTGTATGAAAATTATGGATGGATTCTTTAACCTCTACTATCATCAGTTCAAATTTAACATTGGTTTTGAACATAATAAATCAAATCTATAAATTGTTTGTCTATATTAGCATTGATTATACTGTATTATTACTTAAAAATAGATATTTTATGTACTAGGAGTACTTTTGCTAGTAATTTAGTTACAGTTCGGCCGTATTTATTGCAACCTAATGAAAGAACCTGTGCGAGAGAGATAAAGCTAGTCATTGAAGTGAGAGAAAATGACTCCTCTCCCACCACTGAACCAACGTGCCACTTTAACATTTTGTCATGGATATGCAGTGGTAAGCTCCGCCTATTGTCATTGTGCTAGGTGACCATTGGCGAGCAAGGAACATGGAGGGAACTGGAATCTAGTAAAGCTGGAACTTATCCTAGCATAAGGGGAATAAAAGCTGTGATAGGAGTGAGGAATCAGCTGATGTAGGGCGGTTTGTTGTCATTACCAATTTATATTGAGGTTATATTATAATTTGATCTGCGGTATTATTGTATTTTAAATATTTATAATGTGATTGAGATGTTCAGTGACCTTCCTTCAAATTGAAATAATATTTATTACTACTTTAGTGTTTTATTTACATATTCCTACTGTATAAGTCATGATAGATCGAATTAGAACGTAATATTCAATATCATAGAATGATGTCTAAAGGAGAGATAAATTCAATTTAAATAAATAATCGCTTGTGAATGTGTTAATTCATTTTTCTTTGATTTTGTCAGAGTATTTTGAGTGAACTTTGAAGAGTCTGACAATGAATATGAGTGAAATATTATTGTAACATATTTGTCACAGTATTATTAAAACGAGCACGAATATATATGGTAATTAATTTCAGTAAACCACGTTTTACATCCTAAGACCACAGAAATCATTCCTTTGTGAATCCACTGTGCCACATTCTGTGAAACGTGTTAGCTGTTACCCTATATCTTACCTCAGAAAATTATCTACTCGCTTACAATACAAAATACTCAGTTATTACAAAAGTTATAGCTATCGTTATATAATCCAGCATATGGCTAGCTGTGACACTTTGTGACTAACTAAATGATAGGAATACCCAGCATATTGATGAAAAATGTACATTTTATCAATATATTTCTAATAATTAATTGTTTTTATTACATCTCCATTTGATTTACTTTTCATTAAAGAAAATTTCTACTAGCGTCTGACCTAAATGTTATGACCACAATTAATTATAATACCAAACGATAAGTAATACTAGGTGAAGGGACAGTCGTATGTTGTATGGGCTCCGTTAAGGTGGCCATTTCCCAAATCGCCAGCCTCCACTGGAAAGTTGATAAAGCATTAAATAGGAAAACCTTCTTACCGATGCAGGCCGGAAGTCTATAGTCAATGGTTAAATTCATAGTTTGCTTCAATATTGCTTGATTTTCTACTTGTGCCTGATTTACTGGTAATTTCTGAGATTATATTATAAAGAATGCTAGAACTGATAAATTTTAATAAAATATATATTTTATTTCATCGTAAGGGTAATATTTTAACGGTCAACACTTGCAAAAAAATATAAAATTGAAACTGTATGTCAATTACAATCCGTTAAATTTAGCCCTTATCATCAAAACATTTCAAGGTACTGGAATATCTCTTTCTATAACGAATTATATTTAAAACTATAAGAAAATTTTAATTAATAAAAAAATCCCATTTAAAGCTGTTAAGAATAATTTCTTCCAAATGTCGATATAATGGGTACTTTCTAAGTTTTGTACAATACAACAGTTATGAAGGATATTTTGGGCTAATTTGAGAATGATCTACAAATCATAAAAATATTCAATATGTACAAGCCATCACTAATATACAAGTTATTATTTTTTTTTTTTATGTATACAATTCTTAACAGAGGGTAGTTTTTAATGTTTAAGACTAAATGTAAAGACTTGCAATATTTTAAAACCAGTACATACATTACAATTAAACACGAATTGAACTTGATGATGATTAAAAGTTGGTTAAATCACTCTTATATTTTAGAATGTACTTCAGAACATTCTATTATTTTTTATATTATTATATCTATTAATTATTATATTATGGTTTAAGTATTTCTTAAACGAAACTATGAAAAGTTAAATAAAATGTATTATAATTAGTAAAGAAAGAAAAATTCACTGTAGATTTTTTACAGAAACAATATTTTTAAGGATTGATTTCTAAGGAACGTTATAAAACACTATTATAAACATGTTATAAAAGTACTAGCCAATTTAAAACAAAGATATTTATTTTCCTTATTCAGCCTAAACATTGTCGAAGTTATTGAGCGTGAGAATTTATACAACAATATTTTTTAATTGTGATGTTAAAAAGCACATTTTCAGTACGTTGTGCTTTTCACTCTTTAGAGCAGTGGTTCCCAACAGGTCGTCTACGGACCCCTAGGGATCCGCAAGATGTAGAAGAGGAATTCAAATATTTTGTATTTCCCTTAACTATCAGCATGATTATTGTCACATTTTTGTAATCTAGTTCCTGTGGACGTTCAGCTATCTATTCATCGTTAAAGTCAACTGGCACTAACTCAATCAAGTACAAAATTAGACACTACAACTAGTGTGTGCTGCGTCTTTCAGATATCTATCTGTCGCCCATTTTGCAGTTCACTTCAGCCTATCGTTGTAGCAGATCTGGACGACAGTGTTATTTACTTGCATTTATATTATTGTAAAGTAATAACATTTAATTTTATCGGCAAGGTACACAGTGACAATGGATCGTTGGTTAACAAAGGGTTTCTCATTGAAATTGTTATCAGTTCTTTCAATTCAATTCTTTGTTGATGTAAAGTATTTTTAAACTAAAAGAATGTTTCATATTCTTTTTATATATTTATTCAATAGTTTTCTCTGGTTAACTTAGAGCAAATAAAACATAGGCTACTTATGTTACTGGTTTTATTTCTTGAAGCCATAGATCTGAAGGAAATAAAAGAATAAATTCAGCCTATACCTCCAAATTTACATATAAATCATTTAAATTTTTTTTTAAAAATGATTGAAATCTAACTCTTTGAAAAATGTATTGGTAATTGTGTTAGCATCAATTTTAATTTTCATATAAAATCAGTTTTCTATCTTAAATTTATTGGTTAGGAAAGCAACACTTTTACTTACTTACTTCTTACTAATGTAACTATTATGTGTATAATCTACTAAAAATAGGTTTAAGAATTTGAGAGGTCCTCTTCACTGTAGCGACCGAGGGGGCCTTTAAAAAATGTTGGGAACTTCTAGTTTAGAGTAAGACAGGTATAAATAATGTTTTCAAACCGATGATATCTGGAAGAATGTCAGGTAATACATTAATTTTACCTTCAAGCACTGCATTATACTATGTTAAACCTACCTTTGACTATCTTCTACCATTAAATCATATGGCACTTTTGGCTTTTTTCGTCCCACTAGGAATTAACACAGGTTTGGTTTTCACCATTATCTCAAAGCAACTATTAAATTTAAATTAAGAAAAACTTCATAATTGACATACAGTACATAGAAGGCAACCAAAAATCATTAAACCCAATAAATAGTTCACCAACTAAAAAGACCACTGAATTATTTGAAGATGTCCACATCTCCTAAATTCTGAGATAGTTGCCGACAAACCTCTTGACCTTCTAAACTATAATATATTAAGTATGTTGTAACTTAAAATAATTTCAATTTTGTTTGTTGTTGCGTAGTTAATTTAAAAATTAATAAAAATAAAAAAAATGGGTGTGCGTCGGACCACACGATGGAAGTTATACTTCTTTGGCCATTCTCATACACTCACTCACGCACACAAACAGACAGTATATATAAATGAAATATAAGACATTTTTCAATATTATTCAATATATTTATCTTCAATATATTATACGTGACTTCATTATTATATTATACACCTATATTATCATTATCAGTAATTTCTTCGATTAACAATCGATTAATCGATAGTTCTTAAAAATTTGTTCTTACTTTTCAGCGTGACGCGGTTTCTCGACCAACATCCCATCCCAGTGTCTAACGGGCGCAAAGATGTATAACTTCAAAAACATAAATTACATATTATGCATTTCTGATCAGTTTGATTGTTACAAAATAATGATCTTCCTTCATAAATCAAGACAATTTACAAAATATTAACTATTGTCTGGTTCAAATCTTACAAAACAATCATTACTGTAGAGTAGTAAACAGAATAAAAGGCAAATAAACGTGCTTTAAAGCAGAGAAACAATATATTCGTGATAAATGTGCTTCAATGCAGAATGTATTCAATAACCCACCCATACACGTACAGTAAGTATTTACCCACCCGCCCACCATACAAGTACGAGGGTATGACCCACCCGCCCACCCATACACGTACAGTGGTATTGACCCACCCACCCATACACGTACAGTGGTATTGACCCACCCTCCCACCCATAAACGTACAGAGGGTATTGACCCACCCGCCCACCCATACACGTACAGTGGGTATTGACCCACCCGCCCACCCATACACGTACAGTGGTACTTGTGATAAATGTGCAATACAATGCAGTGTTATTTGCTAATCCATATTTTTTTGTTATTTATTGACCAAAAGTTGTTTATGAGGTGTCATTTTAAGCGTTATTATATTGTGCATTGGGTTTATTTTTCATATTTTGAATACATACTCCTAGTTTTGAAAAATGGGTAAAAATAAAAACTTCAAACTAAATGTTTTTATATAAAACTGATTAGGAATTTGCAAAGCAACTCTAACCCGAAATTTCATTTTTGATCAAATCTAATTTGTTTGGAAAAAATTTTAATTAAAAATAAGTGTTAAGTTTGGGTATGCGTGATCGTATGTACGGTTTAAAAATATCATTGTTCTTATGGTTTTAAAACTAACATAGCCGACAGCCTCTGCAGACTCTTAACAACTGTCTAATCCTCTCTCTACAGGCCTGCGAAATAGTTCAAAAGAGTTTATTGCACATGTGCCTCCTTGCATGTGTCACAAAATGTTCCAAGCGGATCACTTCAAAAGCAGTCACCTCGGGAAGTCGCTGGATGGCCATGGAATGTTTGAATGGCTCCATTTAAATATTTGGTGAGCGTTTTTTTCCATTCCCATTTCAGATGTCCATAGACGCCAGTATGAAATGGCCTCAACACTATTGGCTATCCATGAGTTAATGGAAAGAGATATGTCATATATATATATATATATATGACTTATCTCTTTCCATATATACATTAAATAGCGAGATTGGAAATGTTGTCACTAATAAAAAATAGATATGGCTCTCAATATCATTGTATTTCTCAGACGTAGTACAAATGGGGTGGGGGCCGATAGCTGTACGTTTTCCGCCATTACAGTAAACTATATGCTGTTCGGGGAGAGTTGACAGTGAGGCTGTCCCTGTCTCAAAGAAGAAAATGCCAATAAGAAAAGGGTGTCCACGTGAATCCTTGATTTACAAAAAGACTAATTCATTGGCATCTTCAGTTAGTTAGTTTGCTCATACGTTGTGCCTTCTGACATGAAATATTTTTTGTTTGGATGCTGTGTGATGATTGACAAAATTATTTTTTTGTAATAAAGTAATTAGTTTAGATTTTTATATAGGATTTGGTATAAATATTATCAGCAAATTGTGGAATTAGTGAGTTATCATAGTAAGAGTGAGAAATGATATCCATCATTTTTTTTTAAATATGGATATCATATCTCTAGTGGCAAAGAACGTGGATAAGTTTTTTATAGTCAGAAAAAAACAGGGTGGTATTATTAATGTACATTAAAATGTAGTGGCTGAATATTAAGGCACGCCGATTGATTTGGTGATGCAAAAGGTTGGTGTTGGAAAAGAAACTGCATATAGAATTGTGTCTGCGCAAAAAAAAAAAAAAATAAATAAAAAACATGTTAAGGGATTACTGTCTGCCCCAAGTTAGTTCCCGTATGACAGGGGTAAACCAATAAAAGTAATGTGTTATAGGTTTTTTTATAACCTTGATTTACTGTACAACTGATGATGATGTTATGAGATCGAAATTGATTTTGTCTTTATATTCTTTTATCCTTCCACAATAATACAAAATGTTAAAAGCAATCAAGGCTAAAAATGTTGAACAATAAAATAAAATTATATGAATAGGGCAAGGGGTTTGGTTACTAAAGTTACGGTTAAGTGGTTGGTCTAAGTTTGAAGTCTAGTCAGTTGGATTATAGTTCATTAGTTTCAAAGAGAAAAAGAAGAAAACAAGAAAGAAGATTAAGACACATTACAATTACAGGTGGGTTATTTATAAATATATGAAGGGTTGTCCATCCCCCAGGGTAACGTACTCTACCCCTGGGGGGAGTCTCTCCCCAAAAGAGGCACCTGGGCAAAGGTGGTCACTGTGACGCAGTGCCTGGGCTTTTAACTAGGATCCACCGAGTACAAAAGTGCTGTTAATTGGCTTACAATGAAACAAACTGTACGAAATAACTCCCATGGGTCGAAGTGTTCTTACCTGACTCCTCTCCCTTCTAGAGGCGTGAAAACTGTTTATATGTTTCTCACTGTCATTACATATTCTTTTATATTCAGTATTTTCTTATAAACTAGGGATATAGTGTCCAGATTGAGTGGTTAACACTGAGGACATTGCCTTAGAGCTATTCTATACAGGCAGCTCTATGTTAGCAGTTTAACTGCTTTGAAAACACTCAGCGATCAGGGTGCATGTGATCAGATGGACGATACATATGAGCAGTTTCAACCCCTGGCTTGGTCACGTTGAGTGGCTTACGGGGGCAGCTACAACGTATTCAGACACGTAATAACAGTCTCAGTTGAAGTGCCCATTATTCTATACAAACTATTTTAAGGTAGTTTGACAGCGTGCTATGAAGTAACAAAAAATGCATTGTTGAATTAATTAACACTTTGAAAATGTTTGATGCAGAAAAGTTTATAGGATGAACAACATCTCACGTTAGTATCCTTATATATTATATGTGAAGTCGTTCTTCCCTTATTTCCAGACCAACTTTGTCATTTTGAGTGTCAATTATCCCCTATTCGTAGTTGTGCAAAAAGGTGTTTAATTTTCAATTCTTTTACTCTGAAGAGCACGGGAAGCCCTCAAAGGTATTTTAAGTTAACGCCAAGTTGGTTTTTGGCAAAAATTCTTTAAGATTAACTTGTAAATACTTCATAATTTTTTTAACAAGTTTTAAAATAATTCAAATAGTGCAGTTTTAATCAGTAGTTATGCATGAAGAATATAAGTAATTTGTTTCCCTCCATCAGCACTATTGTCTGCACAGAAATTATGTACACCCGAGTTTGAAGGTTGTTTTCTAAGGAGGTAAGAGGCCTACAAAAATCTAATCACATTATTGTTTTCCCCATTTAATTGTATGTTAAGACATATGAATTTTCAAATTTTATCACAAGTTTTAATAATTTTTATCCTAATTGGAACAAAGAAAGTACTAGGATTTTAACTAGTTTCCACTGTACATCACATTTACAACACCGTTATTACTCAAAAACCTGTAATGTATCACATTTATATTTTAATAGCTGGTTGATAGGAATATTTTCTGTAAATTTTATCAATTTTATAATTGTAACTTTTTGAAAAAAACTTGTTTTATCAATTCCCTAAAATATGGTTTTCTCTGCTTCTAGAGGTCGTATAATTAATTAATTGGTCTTGTTGTAATCCTTATCACTTGTATAGTTATAACTATTCCTTAAGAGAAATAGTTACGATGCATTTCTCTCATATAAAGAAATGCAATGATTTTATATTGATTTAAACCAATTTAAATTGATCTATTTAAAGTTATTTTTAATTGATCTAAACCAATTTAAAATCTCTGCATTTACTTACACACATGAAAGTAATGTATTGTAAATATACATGTCATAAGGATTACAACAAGACCAAGTAACTAAATAATAATAAATAATAAAGTAATACAATCTCTAGAAGCCGAGAAAACGTTGTTTCAGGTAATTGATTAGAACTTTTTCTCTTGAAAAGTTAAAATTCTAATATTTATAAAACTTAAAAGAAAATGTCAACAAATATCAAATCTTGTAAGGCCAAGTTCTGCTTGTTTAAACTTTTTACCTTTGATGGTGATTCAACAATGATAATTTTTTATTTTTTAACTAGCACAACTTTCTTTGACAACATTTGATTGTCATAAATATGATTTTTATTTGCTTAATCTTTTTCTGGCTTTAATAAAAAAAATCTGTAATCCACCCAAAATCAGGTAAACTTGTACTTGAAACATTCAACTATACAAGACAATATTTTGTGATAACAAGACTGTATTTGAGCTTTCTTGAGCTCTCATAACCCCTTTCAGCAGTCTTTTTCAATCTTAAGAGAATGATCGTAGGACTGGTATCGAATGCTGCAGTTAAGCTTTGCATGTACCTTTTTTTTATTTTTAACCTATGGCTGTTAAGAGACTAGTCCTACCCCATTATTAGTTTTTAAGATCCTCAAATTTAATTTGTGAGCAATTGAACCGTTGAAATAAAACTGATGTCACAGCCTGAATCCCTATTGCCTATGTCACAGCATGCCATATTGCCTAAATCCCTTGATGGTTACTGTTCTCTTTATATTTGACTGGTGCAAGACAGAACACTAAATTATTGATATAAAGCCTTGAATGGTTTCCGTTTTTCTTGATTTGAGATCAGCAAACCTTTTAAAATAGCCAGCTTTGCCACATTTGATTCACATTTTGTCTATAGTAGGAAAATTGGTACGAGGTCGTCTATTTCCCCCATAAAAGTAACACTTGGCTTTCAGAGCACCCACTGTAGAATTAGATTCACTATTGAGGGCTTGGTCAATAAAATGGCTTAGTTGTGGGACTATCAGCAACAGCATTAATGGCAGGTCTAGGTTTCTCGTACAGCATGGAATGAAGTTGAGCAGAACATTGGAATGAGCGGACTTGGCTGTAAGCATTTGTCAAAGTGAGGTTCACTTATCTCAAAGTTGCTTATGTATGACAGGATGATTTATTATCCTCTAACAAATAAATCACGGATACAATCATCACGATTAAGTTTCGGCTGTTACAGTCTTAAATTGACAGACATAACTAAGGATCCTTAAGTACTCTAAATATCAACCAACAGTCTCATTAGGTTGCTGACGGTAAATGAAAAGGTTATGTCTAGCAAAGATCTTATTTACAGGTTTTTACAATGTTATTCTTAAGTACTGAATTATCTTTATTGTATGTATTGGATTGAGTTACATATACATCCATTATTATTATTAATATTCATTAGCAAGACGCCAATCATCAAGATTTGGGAGAATATATGTAGTCATTGTTACTAACTAATATCGACTGTTTCTCAGAAAGAGATAGCCCAATAGCCAGGGCAATTAAGGGACCTACAGCTTTAAGTGGAAACCGAGCCATATAGTTTTGGTCTGATTCTCAGCTAACTGACAAGCCTGACACTCAGTTCTCTTCCCTACACAACAACTGAACCTTGATTACTATTCAACATGGATACCCCAGACTTCTCTAGTAGTATCCACATCGATGGCAACCATTGGGCGGATGCCGTGTCGTTATTAAGACGACCGAGCATACAACCTATCACCTACAATCTCCTCAACATTTTGTCCCCAAGTAGCTAGGTTATAGCAGTGTGTCACTAGTGCCAACATAAATGCTGGGTGACGTATAGTTCGTGAGAGGTCAAAATTTCTCCTCTTCATTTGCTGATGTAATCCTGATTTAGTTCTGGAATTTTTTTCATTATATTCTTACATATGAGACGCTGACACAACGTTGCGTATTTTAAGGCGAATATGAATGATATGAGCGTAGTCTGGTTAACAACTGAGTTCAACTATTCCTCAGAAAGGGCAATTTATTAATGGCCCAACAGCCATTGCAACTAAGGTACCTACAGCTTTACATGGAATCCCGAAATACTATCTAGGGACATTAGTCTGCACCCGTTGCTCGCGATGGGAACAGACTCAATGATACCTAGGTACAGAGTTGGCAGAGATGAGTGGATGGGGAGTACCAAGCCTGCACAAGTCAAAGGAAGTGTCTGGTTTACGGACGGCTCATAGAAGGAGGTGCGGGTGCTGGGGTGTACGGAAAGTTCTGTCTGTACCTCTAGGTGCCCATGCTACCGTCTTCCAAGCGGAGGTGATCGTAATCATGACAGCCGCACAGGAAGAAATGTGTCTAGGTGGCTTCGGAGGAGTTGTGTCTATCTGCTCAGACAGTCAGGCGGCGATATAGGCGATCATGGTGCCACGTACCAGCTCAAAGTTGGTATGGGTGTGCCAGGGGATCCTAGAGACCCTTTACCAGCGTAAACAGGTGAGACTCACATGGGCATGCTGGAATAGATGGAAATAAGAGGGCTGATCAGGCAGTCTCGTGCTCTTATACAAGGAATGAATCGCAGTTACAGCAGAGCTTTGCTAAGCTCTGACCGGGCCAAGGTGGGCCAAGGTTACGGCCACCAAGGGCGGTTACAGGAATGCTGACCGGACATAATCTTCTTCACAGACATATGAAGATTATGAGCCTAACAGAGGACTCCACATGTAGGCTCTGTGAGGAGGATGAGGAGAGCTCCATACACATCTTGTGTCATTGTGGAGCTCTCTCATCTCTTAGGTACAGGACTCTGTATGCTGCTTTTCTGGAACCAGAGGACGTCAGAAGGGCTACACTCGGGGAGATCCTGTCCTTCATAACCCCCTTTATAAGTCTCCCACTGGTCTCTTGTGACACTGTCGCCAGACTCGGGGTGCAAAGGGCCATTGAGTCTAGGCGCGGTGAGCTTGGTGACAGGACCACAACCCAGTGTATCTAACTAACTACGTGGAATCCGAACACACATATTGTTGGTCTGAATTTCAGCTAATTGATAAGCCTAATACTCAGTTGTCTTCCCCACACAATATCCGTACAATGATTACCACCCAACATGAACATCCCAGACTTCTCTAGTAGTGTCCACGCCGATAGCAACCACTGATCGGACGCCATGTCTGTATTAAGAGGACTGAGCATCCAACCTATCACCTACAATCTTCTAAACACTTTGTCCCCAAGAATTTAAGATGATTAACATTTTATGATGTATATTTTGCTAAACATTTCATGGAATTATGAAAAACAACAAACAATGTACTTATAATAACATTCAGTACTTTATTTGCTTAAACCTTCTTTTGCATGAACAATAACTTCCTTTTAAGTAGTAATCTAGCCATTTTCTGAGACTTTTTCATTTCCACATTCCATGTTATCAGTCTCATTCCCCTGAAATAGAAATGCTGTTAAAAGTAAAATACTATAATCCATTATTTATTTTGTACTATCATTTTGTTATAGTTTGCAAAGTCACCCACTACGGAACATCTGAAAAGCTAAAAGAATGTAAAATATGACAATTTTCACTTTTCCCTAATTACATAACCTATTTTTTACATTTTTCTTTAATTAACCCTTGTAATGGCTAAGCCAGATACATTCTGCTTCATTACAGACTGCTGAAAAATCTAATATTTCTGACATTTTTACATAGTTAAATTCAATACCTCAAAAGATTATCTGTCAGTTTATTCACTGGAAGCCTGTGCAAATCAATTCTGTTCTTTAGTTTATACTTGCCATGTTTTGAAATTATGTTTTTTCCTCTGAGCAGTATGTGGTTAATGCAGTAGAATGTCTGCACTCTCTGTTTAATGGAAATTGATATATCTAAGTTTTTATTCGACTAATATAGTTGCTATTATTCAACAAAATGACACATAATTTAATGACATTGACACTGATACTGTTCTTGATGATCATGTAAATAAAGTATATCATCTAAGTGATATGTCAGTAGATTTCAGGAGGTAGTTATCCTATAAACTAATGAAGGGGAGATCAGTGATATTGACCCTGTAAGTTATTGTAATATATTATTTATTGGTTTGTAATATATTATTTATTGTTTTATAAAATAAAAACATATTCTGTAGCTTTTAATTGTATTTATTAAACTAACCAATTGTTTACAAACTTTGCAATCAGTTAAGTTGTTTTCCTTTTTATTTATTCTACATATGGTAGAACATAAAAATTAATTATGATAATGAGAATCTTATGTGGAAGTAATGAAATAACCACAAAAATGCCATGGTACGTGAGATCCACACCCGTTAACTCTGAGGATAAATCACAAATTTCATGCTTTGCAGCCAGTGGTGGCAAAACCACAAAGCTATGTGGGGTGTGTAGTATATTTACTAAGTAAGATATATTAGACAGATGAATAAGAAATAATAAGACAGAAGCCTTTTAAAAAAATCGGCTAGGTAGGTTGTTCCATAGTTGTGTGTGGACGAAGCAGGCTCTGGGCGGGAACGTTGATGTACGGATTTGGAAATGGCTTGAGAAAGGACAGCCAATAGCGTCGCGTTATTGAAATCATACGATATGAAGTCACAAAATACAACACAGAGTAAAACAATACATCAAAAACATGTTAATATAACATAAAGTTTTATTGTAGATACATTACAGCGTGGTCTTGTTTTACAGGTCAAACAAAATAATGGAATTATGTGCAGTATCTCTCTTTAGTTATATGATCTCTGGTACAACCATATATGATGGTCTTTCTGTTGTATCTCCTTTTTATATCTATACGTACAAAAAGTATTTGACACATATCGCTAGATGCAACTTTCCTTCAAATTGAGGATTGATCCCTTCAAAATCTTCGATGCATAAGATCTTCGATTAACACTGGTGAGTTAATATAATTCCTCAGGAATATCAAAGCAGTGTATCAAGAGCCATGGCATGTACGAGAGGGGAAGTGTAGTAGTGAGGACATAAGGATGCGAAGCTGGTTTATGTGACAAACAACATAACTAAACAATCAAGCACTTTGGTCGTTTTCAAATTCCGTGGATTGTTCTCTCCATTTGAATTTGCAATTTACCTCACAATTCTGAATGTGAAACACTTTGCCTACCAATTAATTGAAGAATGGTGACAGACAATAAGCCTCAATTTTTATTATACATACAACAAATAAAAATTTCATTAACAACTAATACAGAACAAAACATCGGTGTATTCAGGTGCGATACTCGAGAACTCACCTATTACCGAGAATTAAACATTAACTTTGCTTTAAAACCTATTGACATTGTAAGGTACATTACAGGGGAACCTTGATAACACAAACCTAAATAGCACCAAAATTCTCGATTGCACGAAATCTATAAAATACCCTTGAACATCTCATAACACTCAATGTTAAAAGTACCTTAATAAGTACCTAAAAACGTAAGTTTTAAGGACCAACTACCTCAATAACATAAATTTTGTTTGATTTTTAAGTCAGTAAGAGACCCTTATAGCATCACTATCAAGAGCCAAAACCTCTATACCACGAATTCGACCTTATTAGTAGGACAAATATTAATTATTTTGTGAAAGAAAAACTCAGTTCCGTTTGTTGTAACTTGAATTGTAGCTGGCATTGGACAGTACAGAATTACTCTATTTTGATTCTGTTGTGTGTTCAATATGTTCAATGCGCGAATTATGGCTAGCATATCTCATGGTGAAAAGAAAACAAAATGTACTGTTTTAACCCTTATCACGCGGCATACGGATATATCAGTACAATGAAAATAGCTCTAAACGCGGCATACGGACATATCCGTATTGATGTATTTTTTAAGTTATTTTTATTTAATAGTACACTACATAACCGGAAATGGGCACAAAAGCCTTTAAATGCTTATTTATAGCCAACCGGATGCAAGCTGGTTTAATTTCACACAACAGGAAGTTAGAAACAGCTGTTATGATATTTTCGTTGCCGTGACGACTGACGCATAGCGCGGAATGCGGATATAACCGGATCTCGCTAGACAGTTCGCCTGCCAGAGCCAGTGTCGCCAGTCACAGCCAAGAGTCTGTCTAGTTGACATCACTAAGCTTTTGTTTACATCGTTGTAGTTATTCTTTGGTTGGTTTGTTTCATTTTTTTGTTGAGTTTTTGTTTCTACGTCGTTGTTGTAGACCTGCACGGAACATCCCACACTTCACCCTGACGGATGTTTTGAAGTGTATCATACTGTCCAAAACTACTAACTAATTCCATTACTGTATTATAGTTTATTTGATAACATATAATGAGATTATTTTTCATTTTATTTCATATTGTTTAAATTTAGACTAAAGTTATTGTACTAACTGAATATATAGCAGCGTATTCCATAAAATTGTTTTAATCATTATGTCATATTACAAAATGTAAAATTAAATAAATTTTTATGAAATGGCTATTTTTTATTACTTAAAGGTCCACTAAGTGGAAAATAAATTAAACTTTTGAAAAAAATAAAATTAAAAAAATAAAGTTATATGCACGCTATTGAGACTTAGGCCAAATTTTATTCAGCGCTTTAAGGGTTAAGTGATGACATTAAGAGGAATGTGATCAATTTAGATACTGTAGTAAGTAGTGCATTAATTAAACTTGCAATAAATTATTTGTTCTACAGTATAGTATAGCACATGAAAGCAAACCTGTACACTACGAATTTTGCCCGCTTTAACCTCACTACCACAAACCTCAATATCACAAATATTCTGATAACACGAATATTTTTCTAATTTTAGTTAAACGAAAGCAGGATTAATATTAGTAAAATTAGTAGATTGTTTAGTAGCCTAAAATAACCAACTAGGAGTAAAAATAACTTCATGACTTGTTAGATTTTTAAACTAGTCGGTCATCACTAGTAAGCTGATAACACTAAATATTAATCTAACCATATATTGGCCATAGCTCTTGCAACAAGTGCTCTGCTGTAAAAATAAACTGTACTGGTATCAAAAGGTTGATAACAAATTGTAAAAGGAATTTATTTTATAAACAAACAATTTGTGTTAACGTGTTTTACTATTAACACCTTACTATGATATATATTGAAATATTAAATATATTTCTGTTAAAATAACAAACAAGAAATGTGAAATAAAACTTTTAAATTGTTACTGTATTTCAATTGCAATCTTACCGTAATTTTTGATCCAGACGGTACATCGGAACTCGGTAACGAGTTAATGACTTCATTGTTTTGGTCATCTTGTTTCTTGTTGATGAATACTCTTGAAAGTCCCAAACATTTTCTTGTTTTTAGTTTGTAGTTTAGTATTGGATTTGGGATATCTGAAAAGACAGGATCAGGAGTTGGTTCACTATTAGTTTCCGGTTCAAAAAATATATGTGTTCCGACACTATCAAGCCATTTGCCACTGTACATCTGTAAAATGAAAAAATAAAACTTTAATTAGTCATTTAGCTGCGGAGGTTAATAATTTCTCTGTTGGCAGTAAAGGGTTCAATACTTGTTGAAAATATATTAATAGAAGATTAACTGATGTCGCGGTTGTTGGACATGCCATGAAAAAATCACTTCTGCTGTATGTGAAAGGAGCTATATACTTCTTTGAGCCACTAATGGAATGCAGTAAACGCAATAATTATAGCAAGATAAAATTCCTTGTGTGTTAAATGGATCTTACCAAGCCCATTTTGACATCAGTAGACACAAAAATTAATTTTTATCTTCATGACATCAATCAGTCAAAGCTCTTTATCCATGAAATGTTTACAACAAACACTGAATAGTGTCAATATTTTTAACTTAAAACTACTTCATCTATATGCAGCACTAGAAATGATTGATTGTAAAAGATAGACTACAAAATCTATTAAGAAATAAACAGACTCCCATACACGTACATTGGTTGTCAGCCTCCCACCTACACATATAGTTGAGCTCACACATATATGTGGTAATGGTCCAACTGTACACGTATGGTGGTATTCAACCATCTGACCTCCCATACACATGCAGAGGTATTGATTGACCCACTCGCCCTCCCAAACACTCACACATACAGGACCATCAAAGGTTCATTAATGTCTAAATAAATGCACTTGTTCCATTTATTTAAAAAAGCTATTTTAAAAATTCTTCGTAACATAAATTTGAAGGAAGAGCTAAAAAAATCACTTCTGGTGTTCGGATTCCACGTAAAGTTAGAGGCCCTTAGTTGCCCTCTTTTTGAGGAACAGTGAGCTCAGTTAGTAACCAGACTACATAGGTCTCCACACTCATTCTACACTTCAGTAATCGTTCATATTTGTCTTAAGATATGAACAAAATTATGTCTGCATCTGTAAGAAAGTAGCTTTTCACCAAAATACATTTGAAGCCTTACAACACAGCCATTAAAAATTCTTTAATAAGCTTAAATTTTTCAAACAAATATGATAATATTACCTGAGAACCAATTTGAATAAATGGCTCATCCGAATCAAGGGCTATCACTTTGAATAAGGTATTTGACTGAATTAGCCTTTCATCTAAAACTGAATCAAAATCTGCATAGACCAATATCTCTTCTTCTTCTTCTAGATCTGAATTGCATGTGGATTTACTAGTATCCATTGCCCTTGAACTGTTGACATGATTAGTCAAACTAAAGGTTAAAACCTGACATACAAAAAAATTAACATTGTTTCATATTTTAAGTTACGGTTTTATTATTGATCTATACTAGTTTCACTGTTTAAATTTAATCAATTACTTAAATGTACAATTCACCCTAAAAATTGACTTTTCGTAAATGAATGAAGGAAAAATCATAAAAACTACTACATACTTTGAGATCTAGAATAAACTGATGTCTTCTAATTTGAAACGAACTGGGGGATTAAAGCTGGGCTCAGGCCCTTAGTGAGATAGGGTTGAATTTAGATTGGCCTAGCTGCGTCCAAACCAACTACGTCTCAATGCAGAAGGTGGAGAGACCCAAGTTATAATTTTATCCCAGAGGGCCGAGGCAAGGAATACACGAGCAGCCAGTCGTCTGCACGGCTGATGTGCGTGATGGACTAAAAGTGTTGGGTGCCAAATGAAATGCTTGTTTGTGTGTGTGTATATATATATATATAAATAAAGGTGACGTCTCGTGCTCGGCACAATTTTATAAATGCAATATAACATTTTATCTAAAATAATAAACGAGAATTTATTCAAATTTTAAAACAAATTATAACTGAACAGGAGCTAACAGAATTTGATAGTTACTTTCATCATCTGTTTCCTGTAACAAAACATTAAACATTGTAGATAATATGGATCTGTTAAACACTTTCTTTCTGCTTGTGTGTTCTCAGCAGTTTTAGAAGTTTAGATATAGATAACTCTGGGTTTATATTGAGCCTGACATCCATGTTTTTTGTTTTTTTTTGTTTTTTTTTTTTTGTGAAAGTTAAGTGTTGTATAAAAACATTCTAAATTATAATACAGTAAAACCTCAATACTTTGACACTTTCCCACTCAATACCCCGTAGTGTATATGGGTGGGAGGGTGTACCCACCCTCCCACCCTACGTGCAGTGGTATTAAGTATACACGTACAGTGGTATTAACCTGCCCGCCCACCCATACACGTAGAGTGGTATTGACCCACCCGCCCACTCATACACTTACAGTGGTATTAACCCGCCCGCCCACCCATACACGTACAGTGGTGATGACCCGCTCGCCCACCCATACACGTACATTGGTGATGACCCACCCGCTCACCTATACACGTACAGTGATGATGACCCGCCCACCCACCCTTACACGTACAGTGGTGATGACCCACCCGCCCACCCATACACGTACAGTGGTGATGACCCACCCGCCCACCCATACACGTACAGTGGTGATACCATTGTACGTGTATAGGTGGGCGGGTGGGTCAATATCACAGTACGTGTATGGGTGGGCAGGTGGGTCAATACCACAGTACGTGTATGAATTTTACATAGTGTATATATATATATATATATATATATATATATATATATATATATATACACTGTACCCTGTATATTATTTGCAGGCAAATCATATTTATATATCCTATATATATATATATATATATATATATATATATATATATATATATATATACGTGTACAATCTAATACTGACTCAACATTTACTTTTTCATTCCAATTTTGACTCAGTGTTTACAATATCGACTCAGAGCTTACAATTTTGACTCATGCAATGGGAATCATATTTAATGTGGCCATTTCCCAAATCGCCGAGTCACCGTTGGAAAGTCGATATTGTATATACCTTCTTGCTGACGCAGGCTGTGATATTGTATGTACCTTCGATACACTACGGGGTGTCGAAGTATCGAAATATAAAGAATGTATAGTAAACATATAAAAAATTATTTTGATAAAGAACTGTAGTGTATTTTCTTTATACAGTAAATATTTAACAGATAAAAAAGCTATATATATATATATATATATATATATATATATATATACACAGTATATATCTGTAACAATGTATGTCCTATTGAATTGTTATGGAGATAAAATAGAAGTTATTACAGTGTGGACAGTAGAGTACTTAGAAGGTACAGTAACTAAATGTTCAAATATTCATAATTTTAACTGTTATTCACTTTGACAGTGTTATTTCATTGATCTGTAGCAGGCTGACTCACATACAACCTGTCATGGTCAATAATTTTACCATACAGTGTTACCATTACCGGTGTCGAACTATGTATAAGGACTTTCAAACTATCGAGGTTCTACTGTAATAAGAATCTAAATTCCTGTAAATTTTTTTTATGTGAATCGAAATGGATATTCAGGAGTTACAAAACAAATCTTTGTCATTTATTGGTTGTAACATCCCAAATAGTATAAATTTATATACTATATACTATGTAATACTTAATTTATATTTAAAGTCGTCTCATTGAATAAACTCCTAAAATAATTTTCCTACTTTCAATTCATTATTAGGTATTGCCTGATACTTTGAGGTAACTTGCTCCCTGAGTCATGAAATTTTGATTCCTAAAAAAAGAGCAGTAAAGACTGTTTGGGCAGACCCAATAGACCACTGTAAACCATTATATATAAAACTAAAAGTTCCAACAGTAATAAATTTGTATCTATTGTATATATAAAAAAAATATGGACTTAATTGTCTATCTTAATAATAAATAATCCGACACTGTTAACTTTTCATAGCAATATTCATAACTATAACATCCAAAATAAAAATAATTCTACAATGAATTTCACAGACTTTAACAAATAGTCACGTTGTTCTACAAATAGTATTAAAAACTTTAATACTAATAATATAGGACATCAGATAGTGTATATTCCAAAAGAATAGGAAGATGTAATAAGCAACAATGAATAGGATAACTATAATTTTGTAATTTAAACAGATTTTAAAGTTTGTAATATATTCTCTGCCCATTAAAAAACAAATGGATGAAAGTCTATACATGAGTTTTATCATAAATAAAATGCATGAAAGTGGATGAAAAAATGAGGGGGGTGGTTAGTGGCAGCATTACACAATTTAGTATTACTGTTATAAGTCCATTTCACAATATTGTAAGAAATGTTTGTTATAGGTATCCATGTCAGTAAATAGTTATCATAATTGTAAATTCACCTTAAAACACTGATGGTTACAAAATAAACAAATTACTAATAAACTAATGTCGTTTAACCCTTTCAGGGCTGCCAACAATTTTTTGAAAGTGTTAAAAAAGTGCCACTTGTGATTACATTGAGTTTATCAAAAAGTGCTGTAGCTTTATCACTATATTTGTAAGAGTTTGAAGAAAAACTTTTAACTTTTTTACTTTATGGGTCAGAATACAGATTTTTGCACCATATTATAGCTATACAAATATGGATTAACACATAATAAATATTGTTTTGTAATGTTCTTATAAGTAATCATTTCTTTAACCCTAGATAGGTATCGTACGTAATTGTGACTTATTGTTAGTTACTTTTTTATCTAAATTAGTTGCTTATAATGGCAGATGTTTGTCCGAACAGCAGTGCTTCAGTTCCCCGTTCCTTTGATGTAATTATTAATGTCGTGTCATTTTTATTAAATTTCAAGACTTTTACAGGAAAAAATATGTAAAATGTACGTACAATACCTGAAAGAGAAAATAATACTTTTCAATAAGGTCTTAAAATGGGACTTGGTAGTCACTGAAACTTGTAAAATAAGCTAACAAAATGTATTAAAAATTGATATTCAAATGTCTTTTTTGTGTATTATTGATTTTTATTAAACAATTATCAATCTATCAACTGTGTTTATGAAGTTTATTGACTGCGTAAAATATATGTATCGGTACCCTTAGCGTCATATTCATAAGCAATACCTATCTAGGGTTAAGTACTCAAAACAATTATTTTTCCTGTTTTTTCCCCATGTTTTTTCCATACTTAAAAAAAATTTTGCTATATTAATTTATATATCATTAAAAACACAATTGTCTAGTGTGTCAGCGACCACAACATTAGTAATGCCTAGACACAATAATATTTACATGTTTATATGACGTAAAATATACTTTAAATGAAAGACAAGTTTGTCTCAGTAGACTCATATAATATATTTGAGAAAATATTCCTTTACTGATAATTTACAAAGCTTTTAAAAACGTCCAGCTTAACCAGACGTTTGCACTTCTGGGACATTTTTTAAATGTTCAACTCTACCGGCCGTTTGTACTTCTACTATAAGTTGGTACTGAAAGATTTAATTCTAACTTTATTTAATAGTAGGTACAGTACCACAAAAACATATCACACTTCCAATATTCATACAAAAACAATTGTTAAATTTTGAAAATAGTAATTACCGCTGCAGTAGATACTTTTACTCCCAAATACTTATTTTTAATGGAAATTACAGACAAGGCATCAGAGTACAGACTTGTAAATCTAGTTTGAAATAGTAAAAGTAAGCAAGAATATAATATTGGTGTAAATTAAATTGGTGTAATGCCGTTGGTATAATAAATAAATAAATAAACATAAACATTTAAGTAAACAAATGACATAACCTCACCATAATTCAGAAGTCAATAAACGTTAGGAAAACAGATTTAGCATTTTCCACATTTTATTTTACTCTTTTCACATTTGGTAATTTATTGACAACGTAGATAATCCATTGGAGTGCCAATCAAGTATACAAAATCTTATTCCCACACAACTAAACCATGCAAAAAATACGTCGTACATTTAACCAAAATTAACTAACCTAACCAAAAAACCCTAATAACAACAAATGGGTGGTGGGTGGCAGGCATGGTTCCCGTATAAGAAGAGCATTTCCATTTCATTAATACCGTAGTTCAACTCAGGCCGAGTCAGGCTCCGGAAGCGGCGGTAGGTGAGGGGCGAGGAAGAGTATCATTGTAAAGAGGTCTTACAAATACTCATTCAAATTAGGTCACTCGACGCTGGAATGACTCATCGGACTGCATTGACTGGTTTAGGTTAGTTAGAAGTATATGGCCGAGTCTACGGTTATAAAAATTGTACTTTACCTTCTACTCTATTCTATTGGTGAATGGCAAATAATCATTCATGTATGTGCGGAGACAAAGTTCAAACTATGGATCACATAGTTCATGAGCTCATTGCGTTCTTTTCAGGGGGGATTAGCAGGTCTTCCCCTTCATTCAATAGGAGAAGCATGTGTTGAATTGTTAAGAAACTTGGATTTAGCTCTGTGCCGAGAGATCATTATACACTAAGACACAAGTACTGTGTGATGCAGATTTTAATTTATTCAGTTTTTAATTTGTATAACAGTTAGTTTAAACAGTTAGTTTAGTAGCTGTACCATGAAAGTCATACGTTATATATTTACTACTACAAAATATTTTTAAAAATTAGTGCAAACGAAAATAGCAACCCATAAGAAAACCCACTAAGCAATCATCACTATGCGTTTATTCCAATATTAATTAAAACTTGTTCGTCAAAATCGCTTCTGGTCAAACGTTTTCAATGAGTACTAGGGTATGTATATATTGTCAGTGAAACTGTTTTTGGTTAATTTGGAAAATAATTAATGAAAATTGGTCTTTTATTTTATTTTATTAACCAATGGCATACACCATTTTACAATATTAAGAATACATATATCAATATGGCCAACAATGTTAACAATAAAATCTATGAGAAGATGTCATAATACAGTACAGCAAAATTAGTGAGAAGCCACAGAAAGAATAATTATGTACAAACTTTACGACAAAACAATTGAAAATATAAATATTTAGCAAAATACAAAAATACAGGCCAGGATAAAGACACATCACGTGATCAGGTTTCCATCGGCGGCCACTCGACGAACCACTCCCACGACTGCGGTGAAGAGGTCAACTGAAGAGCCAATCTCATTACCAAAGCGCAAAAGCCGAGGAATGGGACTGAATCGAAGGTAGTTGGTCCCAGCATGGTCATGTTCGAAGAGACGTTGATGTCTAGTAGTTCTGGTAGGAACGTACCGAGCAAGAAGGTACAGTTGATTTGATTGAGGAGTTTGAATAGGAAAATACAATCAGCCACCCGCCTCCTACATTCAAGACTCTGAAGACCATGTATAGCAGACAGCTCCTCGACTGGGACTTCACGAAAGTTGAAACCAGTACGAAATCCCAGGAATCTGACAAAACTTGCACAGACTGGAGATGGTAAATATGGCCGAGCTGGTATGGTGATAAAACCACAGAGGCATACTCGAGTAACTGGCGGACGAGGGACTTGTACAGTATCGTAGAGGCGTGGGTGTTCAAGCCATGTTGTGCAGAACGGGAGATGAATCCAAGCATTCGCGAAACCCTGGTGCAGACAATGCTGATATGGGGGACAAATTCAAAAGAAGAGTCGATGAGAACACCAAGGTCCTTGATGGTACTGCAGCTCTCCACCAGGTTTCCATCGAGAAGATAGTCTGCTACTACTGTGTTCAACTTGCTGCTAAAAGTGATCAATTTGGTCTTAGCGGCATTCATAGTCATGTCATTCTTAAGTCACCAGTCCAGTACGCCATCAAGGGCTTAAAGCAAGAGCTGGCAGTCATGGTGTGATCCAACTTCAACTAGCAGCTTGATGTCATCAGCGAAGAGCAGAAAGGGAACCTTGATGGCATGCTTGATGTCATAAATAAAGATGGAGAACAGAAGTGGTCCAAGGTGTGACCCCTGCGGAACACCAGAACTAGCAGCGAAGCTCGAAGAGACGTTAACATCAAGGCGCACGGCAAGTCGACGATCCATAAGGTAGATTCCAAACCATTCCAACATTGTGCCAGTGAAACCATAGCCTTGTAGTTTAGCAATAAAATGACGATGGTTGATCTTGTCGAAGGCCTTACTGAGGTCAATGTAGATGGCGTCTACTTGATTTCGACGGCTGAAGGCTTTACATGTACTGAAGCGAGAGAAGATTTGTCACCGTTGAGCGACCTGAGGTGAAACCATGCTGCTCGTCGATTATGACATGTTTAAATAAAGGCTGCACTATGTCCAAAACGAGGCATTCAAAAACCTTACTAAGGACGGATTGAATTACGATGGGTCTATAGTTGGTAACATCGCAACAATCTCCAGACTTGAAGATTGGAACCACGAACCCATTTTTCAGTGTTGAGGGAAATATGCCAGTAGATAAGCTGAGGTTGAACAAGTGGAAAAGTTGAAGAGCCAGTTCCGAGTGACAGAATTTAAGTACTCCAGGTGTGATATTGTCAAGGCCACTACCCTTGGTGGGATCCAGAACAACGAGCTTCCTTTCCACATCCTCAAGAGAGACAGCACATTCAGAGAAGATGAATGGGGTATCAAAATTATGCACAGGCGGTTCATCTTGCGACGCAGGGGAGTAGACCGACGTCTATTTTAAGGCGTATAGATCCGTGCTGGGCATAAGCAATTAGGCTAGCATATTCATCTATTTATTAAAAAGTTGTGTTGAGTTAATATTTGATCCAAATTCTAAATTTATTTTATAGTTTTATTATTTACTTAGTTTTTAGGACAATTGTCAATGCATTTGTATTTTATCCCAACGACAAATAATGTTTCTTGATTCTAGCCGGAAACGAATTACGAAGTCAATAGAATTTCTAAACGATCCAGCCCACCTTTTTGTGTCCGTCTTTGCTCAAAGATTAGTTAAAACTATTTAAAAATAAATATGTAATGTTGAAAAGAAACTATAATTATAACACTTTTTAACTATTATATTATATAGTAGTTTTAACTTAACATATCATTATTATGCTCTTGCTAAGTACATAATTTTATCCGCTTTTTTCAATTACACTCTTAAGTACCCGATAGCCCTCTAATTATATGAGAATTGGGTAGGCCTAATTAAATATATTCTTTGGCAACGCTAATGTTTGAGCAGAAGAGAATCACACATTGAATGAGGCGTCTGTTTGTAACGCGTTACCACTTTGGCAAAGATTCACAAGTTAAAATCCTGAAAAAAATCGGTAAAATGGATTTTATAATTAGACCATTGTCACGTAAAAACAGTATAGCTTAAGTTCAAAATAGTATCAATATTGAAAAATAAAATAAATACAAACATATACTTCAGAATTGTTAATCTTCTACAAAATTTTGTTTTTCTTTCTTACTCTTTGGCTAATACACAAAACGTGTACTTAAATAGACAGTCTTTTTTTCAATTGGTTTTGTTGTTTTCAGGAGAGACTTTATTGTTATGTTAGAGGTTATGTAAACAACTGACTACCGCACGCAGGTGCTTCAGGCTTCAATTTATTTATGTGTTCAGTGTACTGCAATTATTGTAATATCAGAGTATAGTATGTAAGAAATTCAAGTTTTACTATTCTAATATTGAATATTAATGACAAATTTGCGAGGATTTATAAATAAATAGATGTAGGCCTAGTGAAAATGGCTTGTGACAGGGAAATTTTGAGAGAAATCTGGGAAGGAAAACTTCCAATTTGTTTCCGTCTGTGCCATGAAGATGTAAATAAACTGCAACCTCCTGAACCATTTTATCTAATGGTGCCAAGATTGAGTTACTTTCCTGTGGTTACAGAAAAGGTGTGGTCTCTAGTAAAATAATTTGAGCTTATTATTTATTTTTTTACATCTTTTGTACAATACCATTACTTGTGTCATTTTCTAGGGTTAGTAGGCCTAGTGCATTTAGTAAAATAGAGCTCCATGTGTTAAAGCCAATTTACATCTGAGTTGACTTCTTAAAATCGCCAACTTATTACAGATATTAGGTTAGTTGGTATGAAAATATTGCAATTGAGGGTTTGCATCAAAATTATTATTTTATTTGTATCTGTAATCCAAAAAAAAGCAGGACACACCAGTGCCTCTACCAGCAGAAATACTTTCTCCTGTTAGTTAACACTGAATGTTACAATAAAAAATATAATTAATGGCTGAATGTCTGGTGGTTAACCTTCATTTCTTATATTTCACTCTCAGCAAGGCTAGTTTTCAAGATTACATTTTTTCATGTAATATGGTCATCTTATTTTTCTGTTTATTTACTTCTTGTTTGTTTATAAAAATCCCTTTAATTAATTTAATTTTTAAGAGGATTAGGATGTTCTGAGTAAAGTCACTTTCCCAACAAGATGTATTACCTGATCCTTCAAAATCTAACCGTTTTATGGACAGGGTTTAGAATATCAAACTGAATTATTAAATATTTAAAAATCTAAATAATATGGATTAATCCTGTTGTACTAATTTAAACCTAACTAAAACCCTATTATTATAACTAACATCTCATTTTATCAAGTAGGGAAAGACGCAAGATTTTAGTTAAGAACAGTACAATTTAGCAAGTAACAGAAATGTTAACATATGAACAAAACCAAATAACATTTCAAGGTTGGACAGCTTTTCCTCACACACACAAAAATTGTAAACTGTATGAAATGGGTAAAAATTGGCTATATTTTAACTATAGATATTTTTAACCCTGTGGAAATTATGTTTCAACAAAAAAATTGTAAAAACCAAATTAAATATTTTCAATCATCTCTTTTTTTTTTTTTTTTTTTTTTGAATATCAGGGCTTTTGCTGAACTGAGAGTCATTAACTATTATGGTCTATGACAATTATTTCTAGAGATTTGATGGAAAACTCATTTGACTAGTGAATCACGAATAGCAGCCATATGAGAGATCATTAAGTTACTAATGGCAACTCTAAGACAAAAGATGTACTAGTATATATTTTCAACAAAAAGCCCATCTCGGATGCCAGACAATCAAATTTAATAGGCCTAATGTGAATCTCGAATTCTCATGAAAGATATGTTAAGTTCATGAAAATGGTTTTATGGATGAAAATAATTTTACCAGGAAATCAATTATCCGACAGTACATATTTATGTTTAGCGAAAGTTTAAATGATTTTTTCAGTTTTTATTTTTTAATTTAGACTATATTCCTTAGTAAAAACAAATTTTCTAGGAAAAATGTGTTATTGTATGATGACTATACTATCTCCTCTGATAATCTGAATTCATTTAAACCAATTTGAAACATAACATTTTCAATATTATGAGGTGAGTTGAAACTGCATAATTACCCATTTCAGTAAATATTGCAAGAAAAAATTACTGTAGGGAGTGTAGAGATCTATCAGCATATCATGATTTTATAGACACTAGAATAATTACCCAGCCCTTGGTTGATCTATATGAAGGCCGACTTGAACTCTACCTGTCTGGTTGTTTATCCTCTTGCCAAACATCACAACAACCAGTAATCGGCACTGGTGACACAGTGCTGTAACCCAGCTGCTTGGGGATAAAGTATTGTGGAGATTTTAGGTGATAGGTTCTATGTTCAGCCTTTTCAAAACCGACATGGTATCTGCTCAATGGTTGCCATCAACGTTGACATTACTAGAAAAGTCTGGGGTGTAAATGTTGGATGGTAGTCAAGGTTAAGATGTTGTGTATAGTAGAAAACTTTGTGTCAGTCTTGCCTGTTAGCTGAAAATCAGACATATACTTCATGGTTCGGATTCTACATAAAGCTGTAGGCCCCTTAGTTGACCTAGTCATTGGGATTTAGTAAATAGCTCTTTCTAAGGAAAAGTTGACCATAGTTAGTAACAATGACTACACTTGTTTATTACTACTCATGACTACTCATCAGACTCATCCGTCCCTCTTATTAGCCCATACCTTGACTATGGGTGTCTTAATAATTAATTATAATATACTGTACCATTACCACATGTACCATTTTAAAACTATCAAAAAGTTAATTTTAAAATTAAAAGAAAATTGTGATCTCTAGTCACTAATCGATATCCAATAGAATGAACAAACTGATATTCAAAAAATCTTTGAATATTTGGCTTTTTATAATATAACCTATGTTCATTTATTTTGTTTTAAACTACATTGTAGCCTACTACTATTCATGTAAATAACTTAAGAGTTTAATAACTGTGTATCTGTTTATAAAGCTTGTAGAAAGTGCGCTTAATTGGTCAATACCAACGTATGTGAATGATTTATATAGAATACAGGGCTTTTTTTCACAAGTGTAGTGCTATTAAACAACCAAAACAATATACAGTGGTATTGAATAAGCATGGCTTTTAGAGCAGAATGGCTCAGAAAATTCTTGGTACGGTTCACCAGTGGAAAATCCACAATAGACTTGGGATAAGTCAACTTTCAGCCTTAGCCAAAACATCGTCAGCCTTAAGATAGTTCTGTACCTATGATGAATTGAGCCAGATGTCTTAACAACTTTTCAGGAAGGAGTTACTTAATGATGTCTCCCTGCATCATTTTCCTCTCTACAGTAGAGCGCCGATTATCCGAACGTCGGTCATCCGAACCGTCGGTTATCCGAACGCCCTAATATGTATGTACTGTAATTCATATTTTGAATGTGATTCTCAAGTACGTAATTCAAATTCGCGCGCCAACCGAAACTCCCACTGCACCGGTGCCGTTCACTGTATGCAGCGCTTAAATACGTCTGCCGCCTACGGCCTACGTGACTCGGAGCTCGTAGTATAGTCACTAGTCACAGTAGTCAGTGGCTTGTGAGCCTTTGCTGGGAACGGATCGTAGTGCTGTTGTGCTGTTTGTTGTGACGTTTGGTTCGAGACAGTTCTGTTGCAATGTCTTCAAAAAGAAAACGCGTTGTTCTAAGTGTGTCGGATAAATTTATTATAGTAAAGCGATTGAAAAGTGGTTCTAGTGGAGCAAGTTTAGCTCAAGAATACGGTGTTGGTATTCTTACACTCTTACATATGAGACGCCGACACAACGTTGTGCGTATTTTAAGGCGAATATGAATGGTTTTATGAGTGTAGGATGAGTTTAGATGAGTGTAGTCTGGTTACTAACTGAGTTCAACTGTTCCTCAGAAAGGGCAATTTACTAATAGCCCAACAGCCAGGGCAACTAAGGGACCTACAGCTTTACGTGGAATCCGAACCACGTAGTGCTGGTCTGATTTTCAGCTAATTGACAAGCCTGATGCTCAGTTATCTCCCCCACACAACATCCGCACAATGATTACCACCCAACATGGACACCCCAGACTTCTCTAGTAGTGTCTACACCGATAGCAACCACCAAGCGGACGCCATGTCGGTATTAAGAGGACCGAGCATCCAACCTATCGCCTACAATCTCCAAAACACTTTGTCCCCATGTAGATGGGTTACAGCACTGCGCCACCAGTGCCGACAATTTCAGAAATAAAAAAGAAGAGCGATTCTATCTTGAAATTTGCGTGTGTGCTTGACAGTGCTGATGGAAGCTTGAACAGAAAAACAATGAAAACTGCCAAAAACCAAGATTTGGACACAGCAGTTTATACATGGTTCATGCAGGTACGTGGTCAAGGACAGCCTATAAGTGGCCCTTTGATATGCAAAAAAAGCGCTTGAAATGAACAATAAGCTCGGTGGTGATGCTGATTTTAAAGCTTCTACTGGGTGGCTGAAGCGTTTTAAATCCCGCCATGGAATACGAGAAATAGATATTCAAGGGGAAAAATTATCTGCTGATGTTGCAGCAGCTGAAAGTTTTAAAATTTCATTTAAAAATTTGATAGAAAAAGAGGCTTTTAACCCTGACAATGTGTATAACGCCGATGAAACTGGCCTTTACTGGAAAAAGATGCCGACGAAATCTATAGTTTCTAAAAATGAAATGTCAGCACCTGGATTCAAAGCTAGCAAATCCCGCATAACTGCAGTGGTGTGCGCAAATATAACGGGAAGCCATAAGCTTCCATTGCTTATTATAGGGAAGTCCAAAAATCCACGTTGTTTCAAGGGAATAAAGACTTTGCCTGTCACTTACAAAAATCAAACCAATTCATGGATGTCTTCTGATATTTTTGTTGAATGGTATGAAAAGGTATTCATCCCAGAGGTAAAAAAACATCAGCGTGAAACTGGAAACCAAGTAAATGTGCTTTTATTGATTGACAGTGCTACATGTCATCCCTCAACTCTTTCTCTTGAAAGAGAAAATGGAAAATTTAAGGTAATTATTTTGCCTCCCAACGTTACATCCATACTCCAACCAATGGACCAGGGAGTTATAGAGTCGTTCAAACGTTTCTACCGTAAGGCATTATTGCGTATCGTTCTTATTGGCCAAGAAGAAGACAAACCTATCTTCCAACTCTACAAAGACATTAATCTGAAGGATGCTGTGTACATGGCAGCAGAAGCCTGGACTATTGTCAAAGAAACCACTCTGAGAAGAGCTTGGGGTAAGCTTTATAAACAGACGAGGCCAATGAACAATTGGAGGAAAATCCATCTTCTACTCAAGAGGTTCCAAACAGCCAGTTTGTTTCGGAGGTAGCTGAGCTTATAAACCAGACACCTGGTTTTGAGGAATGTGACCAGGAAAACATTCATGAATGGCTAGAATGTCACGAGAGGATGACCCTGAATATGAGGTTCAAACAGATGATGAAATAATTGCCATTGTTCAAAGGCTTAATGAGGATGACAACGAGGAGCCTGATGACGACGAAGATCATGTTGAAGAAAATAAAGGACCAGCACATGAGGAGGCTTTCCACTGCTTGGAGACGGCAATGAAGTGGTTGGAAAGACAAGATGAAAGTGATGCTCTCCAACTGCTCAATTTGAAACGCTTACGAGATTTAGCAGGAAAAAAAAGTGTCAGGGCTAAAGCAAAACAAATTTTGGACTTTTTCTCTAAATAAAAAGTATGCATTGTACTGTATCTATGTATAATAAATTGTTCTTTAAAAGTTATATCCATGCATTCTGATTGATTTCATAATAGAATTACATGAATAATTTTAGTTTGATAATTTTTTAGTCTTTTAACTACTAAGAATTTCGTTATATATATAATTTAAAAATTTTGTCTTTTCATGTTCAATTATCCGAATATTCAGCTATCCGAACACCCCTTGTCCCCAATTAGTTCGGATAGTCGGCGCTCTACTGTATAAGCTTTCTTCACATCCTAAAAGAAGGCTCCGAGGCTTAGCGAGTAGGCTTGGAACTGCAAGTTGGTGGATTGTCCACATGGGATTTCATTATGTCAAACATCAGCATTTTCAGACTCGATTGTGGTTGTGTGCTCAAATATGGTGTACCGCTGTGGAGCCTGCTCTCAATAGGCAGAGTACGGTACACAGAGGTGTACAGTGTACACTCTAGTGTCCAGAGGTGTACACTGTAAAGAGTCCACTTCAGCTCCCAAACTAGGCTGTGATGTCATGCTGCTTACCGAGTCAGCACCTGACATATCATGAGTGTGAATATGTTTTGAGATGTCTGGGTGACTGTAACGTAGAGTTTTGATTAGCTGGAAGGCAGCAGCTGGCTTCAGCAATCCCGCCATGATCTAATACAGAGGACAAAGGTCCAGCCTTCATTAATTTGTAAGCAAGTTTTGTGTAAGAGATGGCAGCCTCTACAACTCCCAATGCCTTGCCTTCTGGCTCCATACTGAGAATGAGGTTGGTTAGATAGTTTAGTGATGCAAACACATAAAAAATCAAGTTTGTACATACAGCTCAAAGAACTTTTAAACAACATTGTCCGGCTAGTTAGTGTAGCCAACAGCATTTGAAAGGGAATATTAAGCTTAACCTTGCGAATTACCTTGAGTTGCTCCCATGGACACTCATGCAAGAACCGAAGATTGTCGTCAAATGTTGCTCCACCACAGTTCTTCAAAGAGTATAGATTACTGAAAGTAAGCTACAGAAGGAGAGTTTTTGAGGTTGGCACTCAGGTGGCAAGAAGAGACTTGTGAGCATCTTGGAATGTTGTGTTCATCAATTGGAGGCCTGTTTTAGCTTTGGCGGCTTTTGTTAATGCTTCAGATACTTCCATCTTAAAACACATTCAGTGCTAAGGCCAATTTTGTTTCACGAAATGTAGCTGCATATATAAATTAAAAACTTACCCCAATGACTGAAATTTCTTTTTTCAAAAACTAATTTTTTATTATGTAGTGTCAATTTATGACTGTCAGAAATAGTCTGTATATGTGGAAGGCTCAAAAAATTAATTTTTATGTATCGTCATAACCATTAGCCCCTGGTGAACAACTGCTAAAAAATCAATGTCCAAGATTTTTTACACCACTTTATTTTATCCTTATTTACTAGTTTAGTAATCTAAGGAATTAAGTAAAACAAATGAAAATGATTAAAAACTCTGTGGGGCCTACTATCAAGCGAACCCGGCAAAGGCTGGACAAAGACTGATTTAATAATCTGATCGAGGTAGTATGGCCAACTAGACGGCCACGTAGCACTGAATGTGTTAAGAATCGAAGACTATTTGGTGGTTCCAGTCCAATAATGTCTCCGTCTTCATTTACAGGTAATCGGTCAGCAATCCCTTCATGATTCATATTCTCATATGATAGTCTGAATTATTTTATCCATTATTTTGTTATATAAAAAAATATTGTGTCAATCATCATTTAAATTTTAAATAGTTAATTCTTTTCGTCACAGTTTTAAAGAGGAATTTTTATTTAATCTACACTGTTGTTCTATACTACTGTTATTGAACTATTTGTTTTAACTATAGGAATAAAATGTTTGACATTTATTCCAATATATAATACTAAAAAATTAATTTCTAACCAACAAAATTTTACTGTACAACAAAAGAATCATCAACATCTACCCACTCTTGATGATACAAATTGCCTAAAACCTGAATAGTTACATTAATGTGTACTAAGACATATTACACATGCTCTAATTTTAATTTTAGAATGCATTCAATGTGTTACTGAAGGTTCTCAACCAGTTAGTTCCCAGCTATTTTTTTTATATATATTCACAACATGATTTTGTTTGCTTTTTTATTTTAACTCCAGCTCCGATTAAATTACCAAATCTTACTTTAGATAAGTTAATTATATAATTAGTTCTTAATTCATAATTATATTAAAGACAGTTGAGTAATTGTCTTTTTTTTATTTTTAGGTTCGGAAGCACTACCATAAACATATAGATCATGATAAAGAAGAATCTGAAATGTGGCTGGATTTCAATGGACAGCCACTGAAATGGTATATCTTCCATAAACTGTGTTTACCTACGTTAAAAAATGTACTTACATTTAGGTTTGATAAAATATTTGTTTGCTTTTTTTCTTTTTATTGTTAAGGAGGTAAAAATTCATTTACGAATGAGGTTTGGGGCTCTCCATTTTGTAAAATACCCACTTCTGCTAAGCCTAGCCATCCAATTAGGAACCGTTATCATATCAATTAGGGCTAGGCTTATTTGGTGTTTGCCCTTAAGGCATTCCACAGTAAAAACCGCTAAGTTACCAGTCTAGATCTGCCTTCTTTTTCGGGGTATGGCTGCATATATATATATATATTGGCTACAGTCTCAACCGATAAATGCTATTTTTTGGAAAAGATAATATAACATAATAAGTACCGGTAATATATAGAGTGTAATAATAGTATGAAAGAATAGTAAGTATGAATGTAAATAATTACAACATTTCTAAGAAATGTTACTGTCAAACTGTGAAATATTCAACAGCTGATTCATGTGTGGTGTGAAGGGGAACAGTGGAATAACTCTGGGAGGAGCAATGGATGAGAAGATGCTCACAGTTCTGGCAGCAACGTTTTTTGTTTATGGTTCGATTGTATACAATTTGGCATAGTATATTTATAAAATTGGTCGGTAGCGAAGTTGTTTAAATCCCAGCTTCATAAACTAAAGGTTCTCAGTTCGATCCCAATCAGAGTTTTACAAATTTTGAAAGGGATCAGCTAATCACCACCGGCTGTTCATTTGTCATTGGGCTACTAATCAATGACACTCCTTAGTTTGTAATAATGACTACATTCGCTTATCAACAGTCCTCACACTCATTTGAAATCTATATTCCCCCACATCTTATAACCGGCGTCTTAAGTATATAATTTTTAAATGTAGAAAGTGCTATATTTTGAGTTTTAATTTTGTAATTTTTTATTAATATACAGTGAAAACCCGATTATCCGTCACCCTATTTTCGCCAGGTTCTGTTATCCGTCAGTGTCTGGGTTCGTCGTGCCACGATATGACAGTTGCGTATAACTTATCCGTCTGGAAGACGACAATTTCTCCCTGCATCCGTCTAGCCCTCATAAGCCTAGTTCCAACAGCCTGTCATCCGTAAGGCCTCGTCTGCTGTCTACCAGATAACAGGTCGTTGGAACAGCTCGCCTGTGTACGGATAGGCCGTCCGGGGCTGCCAGAACAGATCCCGTACAACATGGAGAAAGAGGCGGCACTACAAAGGCCTGTGGTCGGAGATGAGACACAGGTCACAGGTTGTTGGAACGGTCCTGTCTGATGATATACAAACGACACGCTATCCGTGTACCGACATAGGGCCGCCTAATTTCTACGAAAACACTGGCTGTGGGAAGTGGGCTTTAATGTATTACACGGTACTGCAGTTTAATTTTAAGAATGTTGATAATTAATTTTTGTGTTCATTACATAATGTACAAGCTAATGTCAAGACAAGACAAAAGTTCTTTATTCACACAGTCATAGAGAATGGTGTTGGCGTCAATAATTTAGATTTAATAGGTATAAGTGCATAAGGTAATGGCAACTTAAGTCAAAAAAATAAGAATAATGAGTCGTTATATTGCTAAGGGATGTCTATTTCATTTCTTCGTTCCAGGAACTCCTTTTCCGAGTAGAGTGGGTGTTCTTCAAGCCATTTCAGGAGTTGTTTCTTGAAGCGCTTCCCAGTGTCCTGTTTAATGTGATCACTCAGCTTGTTAAAGAAGAGTGCTCCTTTGTAGGTTGGCTTTTTCTCGGCAAGACTGAGATGGTGTATGGGGAGTGAGAAGTCAGAAGCGTTTCTGGTATTGTACTGGTGGTAGTCTCCAAGTTTTGGTTTGTCTGATGACATCACCAGCAGAATTACCTCACTAATATACAGTGCCGGTACTGTGAGTATTTTGAGGTCTTTGAAGGCTTGCCGACAGCTGTCTTGGTTTTCCAGGCCACCTAGGATCCTCACTGCCTTTTTTTGTTGCAGAAATACTCTCCATGTTAGCATTTGTTGTTCCACCCCATACTGAAATGCCATATCTTAGATGGGCCTCGAACAATGAAAAGTATGCTGTTCTTGCTGCAGTTGGTCCACATATTTTCATTATTCTTCTCATGACATAGATACCTGATGCAAGCTTTTTACACAATGCTTCGATGTGAGCATTCCATTTCAGGTTCATGTCAAGTGTAATACCCAGGTATTTTGTACTTTCTTCTGTTTTAATGCTAGGTAGACCATCTTGTTCATTTCCTCTTATACTGTATTTCATTTGAACAGTTTTATTATCATTTAAGACTAGGTCGTTTTTACTGCTATACTGCTTGGCTAAGTTGAAAGTCTTGAGTGTTTCTTTTTTAAGATGTTCTTTGTTTTTGTTAGCCAGCGTAAGTACGGTATCGTCCGCATACATTACAGTTTGGCAGAGGCTATCCATATATTGGGGGAGGTCATTTGTCAATAACAGGAAAAGGACTGGTCCCAGAACCGAGCCTTGGGGCACTCCTCGCTTCATCAGAATTGGTGTTGACTGTACCTTGCTCATCGTTCCATTCTGATTGCATTTCAGTTCCACTAGCTGTTTTCTCCCGCTAAGGTAGCTTTTGAACCATTTGCCTGGTATCCCCTTTATTCCGAGGGATTGTAATTTCTTGATAAGTAGGTGGTGGTCAAGGCAGTCAAAAGCACGACTAAAGTCAAGGAACAGGCTGATAACTGAGTTGCCTCTTTCTATTTGATCAATAATATGTTCAACAAGCTGTGTGATTGCTGTTATGGTAGACCTTCCTTTCAAGAATCCATGCTGGTTATCTGTTAAGAGCTTGTTGTAGTTTAGATGTTCTATTCTAAGTTACATTAAAACTAGGCCTACTGTTATAAAAGCGTAATTGTGACCTGCAGTATATACATTCTGTAACATGTCTTTTTTCTAACGTTTTCATTCTCATTTCGTTAATCAATATTTACTATACAGCATTAAAATTTAACGTGTGTAAGCACTAATAATAAGTTTCCAGTGATATAAGTGTGAGTGGGTGAATTCTCTATAATCTGTCTATTCTCCAATCCGTCACGGCCGCAGTCCTGATCCCTGACGGAAAATAGTAACTAATTTTTAAAAATAATATCAGAAAGATGGCGTCCTTCTGCATGAATACACATTGCAAGTCTCTCTTCAAAGTTTTCCATAACTTTGTTCAAAGTGTCCTGTGATACAGCGGCAATTTCTTCACTTATTGCAGCCTTCAATTCTTTGAGTGACCGAGGTTTACGACGATAAACTTTGAATTTCAGGTGTCCCCATTAAAAGAAGTCGCAAGGAGTCAAATCTGGCGAACGTGCAGGCCAATGGAGATCGCCGAAACGTGAAATCACGTGACCAGGAAACATTCCTCGAACGACAGCCATAGATTGATTACTCGTGTGGGCTGTGGCTCCATCCTGTTGAAACCATGTTTGTTCCATATCGAGCCCCAAAGCTTCAAGATTTGGCTGCAAAAATGTGCGTAGCATTGTCACGTATCGTTCAGAATTAACAGTGACTGTTTGGTCACGCTCTTCAAAAAAATAAGGTCCAACGATGCCAATTTTAGAGACCCCACACCATACTGTAACTTTAGGACAATGCAGTGGTTTTTGATGCATTTCCTGTGGGTTGTGAGCTGCCCAATAGCGGCAATTCTGCTTGTTTACTGAGCCATTCAAGTGGAAATGAGCTTCATCACTCAGCATTACAACATTATTGTCTTTTTCAACGACATCAAGCATTCTCTCGCAAAAAACTCTTCGTTCGTGAAAATCACGTTCATGGAGCTTCTGAACAATCATTATCTTGTATGGGTGGAATTGTAACTCACATGTCAGGATGCGCTGTAGCGATCGACGTGATATCCCCAAGGTCGGAGCTCGCCGTCTAGTCGAGCGGTGAGGACTTTCAAGAACTGAGGCTCTGACACTTTCAACATTTTGCGGAGTTCGCGCCGTACGAGGGCGACCAGTCGATTTACTCTTCAACACTGATCCTGTTGTACGAAACGAGTTAACCCAACGAAGTATCGCGTTGCGATCAGGTACCGAACCATTACGCGCGACATTAAACTGGAAACAAAATTTTCGTTGAACAGTGATGACAGATTCATTTGATTTGAAATAGTGTTCAACAGCGAACACGCGATGCTGCACGTTCCGCTGCTCCATTGCTACTAAAACTGGACGCTTCAACCAACAAAATGGCGTCGCTCGGCGGTCACTGACCGCTCCCCTCCACTGGTACTACGTTACTCAAATCCATGCGTTCTTTTTGCGCCACCCTGTAGTTGGTTTAAAATTAATAAGTTACAATTCAATGTAGTTTGAAGTAAAAATTTCATTGACATTATAGAATAGGTTCATTAGCAACCAGTTGTAGAATCTACTCATAAACTTACTTACAGAGTACTTATCAATACAAGGTTTTAGGCTATTGTAAAAGTTAAGGGACATTACAATATGACAATTAAGAGTTGTACTCAGTCTTGTATAACTTATTACTACAGTACCTTTTTTCCGTGTGTTATAGTTATGGTTATCTGAACAAAATTTAAAATCTCCCTCATTTTTGAGTGCATGGCAAGTGAGATCATAAATGTAAAGATTAATAACGGTTTGTATCTTAGATTTAATGAATAAAGGTTTGCAATGGTCAAGTGTATCCATCATGAATGGCTCGATAGCCTCCCAAAATGATGGTTCACACTTAACCTATCACTGTGTTTAATTCTAAATATTTATTCGTATTTCAACAATTGGTTAAATTTATATAAGAGTGGCGTGTTCTAGAATAATTTAATCGATAAATGTCAAAACTAAACGTTTATTTAGGCTTTTTAATATACTAGATTGTGTACTGATTTTAAACTAATCTAAAACTCAACTAAAAAAGTGCCTCAAGATATTGCAGTCAATCTAAGCATTTCATACTTGATCGTTCATGGATAGTTGATATGGAAAAGATTCTTTCATGTAAAGTTCATTTGGTAATGCTTGATTGTTTTATTGGATTTCCTGATACATTGTAATTTGTATGACCAAAAATGCCTAAAATTAAAAAGATCAACTATCTACTTATACGTGCAGCATTAGGAGAACTACTTTCACAATAATGTTGCTTTATAATTCCAAAAAGTACAAAATTTCTAGTTGTCTGTGTTGGAAAATGAACAGCTGGGGAGCATCAGTTGATTTCTTTCAAAAACCATCTGCCTATGATCAGATTAAGTAATGTTAGAACAAGCAGCTGGGATTTAAAGAACTAGGATACGACCAATTTGAATATTTGTTTATAAAAATGTGTTATACCTTTAATGTTGATGATCTAGGAGTACATCATCAATTTATCTTTCATATTTGATCTACAAATGCTGTATTTCTCTTGTACAATAGAAAATAATATAAAGAGCAGGCTAACATCTTCTTTATATTTTATTTTAGGCACTATCCGATTGGAGTTCTGTTTGACTTGAACAGGGCAGACATTCAACTCCCATGGAACATCACTGTTCATTTTGAAAAGTTTCCGGAGGATGAACTAATTCATTGTTTGTCAAGGTATTTCAATATCTAGATCAGTCATTATATATTGAAATTATGTAGAGAATATTTTTATAAATTAATTTTTTTATGAATAGAAATTTTTATTTTTTAGCGTAAAAAAGTAATTCTCATTACAAAACAAGGTCAGGACGGGCAGTAAATCTCCACATGTACAGTATAATGTTGCTAGTGGCCTTGACTAGAGGTTGTTACAAGATAACAACTTCAAGCAATGTTGGGCATGACTATACCCTGGACTAGTGACTGTTGAGCCATTGCACTCAGCCCTCCTACCCGGTCAGTCACTGGTGGTCGGAAGTCAACTGTAAGCCATTAGTCCTTAGGGTTTAGTGTTAGAAAATCCTTCTTAGCCCTAATTTCACATGGTAAAATAAGACCTCATTGTTTTGTTCTTATTTTAAACAGTATTGTGATACATGTGGACATTACATGGCTGAAATAGAAGGCCTATATTCAATAACTAAGTCAGTTAATCTAAAGCTGATTATTTCTCTAACCCTAGTGTGGCGCAGTACCAAGTTGTTTGTCTTGTCATTTTAGACAAGCATTTGAAGTTACCAAATACTATTAGTTTTAACATTTAGTTCATAGCTCTTTAATTTTCTTATGGTTTAGGTGTTTTGCGATTAAGGTTTGATTACCTTATGATGTATCGATTTAAACAGTGTCTGCGGTGTTAGAAAAGTCTGGGGTGTCCATGTTGTGTGGTAGTTAGAATTCGAATGTTATTTAGAGAAAAGAAGTGAGTATCAGGCTTGTCTTGTCAACTAGGTGAAAATCAGACCAATACTATGTGGCTCGCATTCTATGTAAAGCTGTAGGTCCTTTAGTTGCCCAGGCTAGTGGGCTTTAATAAATGGCTTTTTCTGAGGAACAATCAACCTTAGTTAGACAAAATGACTTCACTTGTTCATTTACACTCATCACATTCATTCGCCTGTGTCTCTACGATCAGCGTTTTAATAATAAATAATGAAAAACAAAACTTTGAGGTCACTTTTTCTTGATTATGCTTCTTTTTATCATTCCATATTTCACAATACTTCAACTATATCACGCCCTTACTTTCTAGCATGTGGCACCAAAAACTGGTTGACCCAGGTACATACCTAACATTTTAAATTCCTTTCTCAAATCAATTCCCATTCCACTTGATATGGAGCTTCTCAGCTGCAGTCCTTATCAGAAGTCAACATTTCTGAATAAATCATTCACAGTATCAGTTTGCCGTTAATGGAATTTCTTTCCTGACAGCTTGAGAAATATTAACAATATCACTGGCTTTAGGGCTGGTTTGAAGGAACTACTTTTGCAAGGCTTGATGGGAGTGTTGGAGACACTGTTTTCTATGGGGATGAGTCTGTATGAATGTAATTTGATTATATTTAGTTAATTTATAAGTTTATTAGATTTGTATAAATAAAGGAAATTGTATTTTCATGTTTATAATTATTGTTCATTTTTATACTTGATTAGTTGTTCTACTTTATAAATTGAGTTTTTTTTTAAGTTTTAGAGTTTATTTGAGACACATCCTTATAAATAATACGTGAAGCCGATTTTTGTCAGCTCAACTCCTCCCTTATTCCTTGACCAATTTAAGCAGTTGGAGTGTCAAAAATTGTCTCTGTAGTTGTGCAATAAGGTCTTAATTCTTCAATATTTTCACCCTGTATGGCATGGGAAGCCCTCAGAGAACGTTTTTGGCCATAATAATAACACGAGTAAAATTTTAATGAATCGAGCAGTAACATCTGTTCACATGTAAATAATGAATTACAGCTGTTGGAGTGTAAACAATGGTGTTTGTAATATTGAGGAGGTTAGATCTTTCATAATGTTAAACCAGGGAAGGTTGTAAGGATGGTTTTATTCAAATTTGATTGTAGGGCTTTGTTAGACTTGAAGGTTTTAATGGTAATGCACATAATGCAGTTATTTTATTTATTTATTTAATCTTCAGCTGCTAAACAAGTGAAATAAACTTGTTTGAAATAGGCTAAGTAATATCATTATGTGTTTATACTAATAAGTAGGTAGCAACACAAGTAATGTGAGTGAGACACTATAAATAAATTTAGTATTGTGATTTTATGTTTTACAGTTAACACTATTATTTTATGTCAAAAATCACAGGCCAAGACCAAATGCAGCGGTGTAAAGAGCGCAGGAAGTGATGAGGTTGGCAAATGAAGCCTGCATGGGTGTCCCCTTGTATTTTATATTGTTTGTATATAGATTTATATAAGGTTGAATGGAAGAAAGGACTAAATAGTTCTAACTTCACCTTTCTATAAAGACTTTCATTCATCTTATTTTATTTAATGCTTTACTGTATCTGCATTAATTGTTGAGCTAGGTTCAATTAAATTTACTGTAACACCTCCTCAGAGTTCTATAGAATATAGTTGGTCTGTTCTTACTTGGGTCCGACAAACACACCATGAACATAGATGCCGCTCGATCCTCCAATTCAGATCCCACCACATCAAGCACCTCCCCTTTGCCTCAAAGCAGGCCCAAATAATTTTTTCTGATATTGTCTGAGGTGAAAAAAAAATTAAAAATATCTATAGTACAAAGGTGAGCGAATAAATGTAACACTTCTTTATTGAAGCTAAATTAGTCAAACATCGAATAAATGTAACACTTCTTTATTGAAGCTAAATTAGTCAAACATCGAATAAATGTAACACTTCTTTATTTAAGCTAAATCAGTCAAACATTCTCCTTTCTTACATTTAACCTATCACTTCTCACTTTTAAGGTGGTGAGATAACAGTATATTAGAACAGATTGAAAATGAGCTCCCTATAAATTATAAGTTCCTATAAATAGTCTTACAATGATAGGTTACTACTATAAACTCATACTAAAAAGAAAAAATAATAATCATCTACAATAAATTGAGGTTAACTTTTCAACCATATATCCATTTAGAGAATGAATTCACTTATTTCATGCTCTTAATTATTTTTGAAACTTTATTTACTTAAAACTACTACAGTTTTGCATATATGTTGTTTAGGGAAGCCATCGAGTCACATTTTATGTCGTGTATTAAAGAAGCTGACGTCTTGAAACATCGCTCACAGATTGTGTCTACCATGCAAAAGAAAGATCACAATCAACTTTGGCTGGGTCTGCAAAATGGTAAAAATATTACTCTTATATCTTATCATCTGATTTGTTTTTTATGAACTAAAAGCTTCTTTCCTACAATCTCTGTAATTTGACCTTGATTCTTAACTTTGATTGGTCAGTCTTATCTTTTTCAAAATTGTATTCATCAGTGATAACAAATTGGAAAATTTTTTATGTTGTGTCTGACTTTCTACCGTGTCAATAAGTTTTTATTAAAAGTTCCATTTTGTATATAAATTGTTTCTGTCTTTGTAACAGTTTTAGAGTGCTTAAAAGAGGTTGGATAATTGCAAGTCACAAAAAGTCCTCTGAACATCATGCATCAGTGATATTGAAGGCGCTGATTTCCATTGAAACAGCACAAGTCATATAGTGTACATATCATAATTAGTAATTACGACAGGTACACTACATGACTTGTGCTGTTTCTATGGAAATCAGTGCCGTCAACATCACAGAGGTATGAAGTTTAGAGGACTTCTCGTGGCTCCCCGACTGTATAGTGCATTAGATCAGGAATCAGTACAATATGAGAGATATGGCATCAGGTCCATAGGGGGTAAGTCTACCAACCAAACATAATAATACATTTGTTGTGCCTTGATCGTAGCTCCTCTTGATCTAAGATAATACATCTCTTATTGATTAAATTTTTTTAAATTTATGAATTAATGAAAAATAAGATATAACTCCTAACCAATAAGTTTAAATACATTATATCAAATATCAATTCTAAACCAATAACAAACTCTTCAAAGTAATTTAGCATCAGAACAAAGAACAAAATACTGGTTAGTTAAATGGGTACTTAGTTAATATTATTTTGGTTCATTTTTTGGAATGAAATGAAAATGAAATAAAGAAGCAGTTGACATGTAACAAATACAAAAAAAAAAAAAACATTTTTAGGGACTAACGAAGCAGTAAAAATATGATGATTGATTATTATTTTTTTTATCAGCATAACATATTCTTTTGTGAATCCCTCTAGTCTGAGGATGGTAAATGTGGTTTGCCAAAATCAATCACCATAGTATTTGCGGTTTTTGTGCTTATATTGTATTATTTTTGTGCTTATATTGTGATATGGTTGTACATTTTTTACTTGTACCATAATGTATTTGTGCATTTTGTATTTGTATTGTAATTTATTTGTGCATTTTGTGCTTATATTGTAATATATTTGTGGTGTGTGACGTTCACTTGTACTATGTTTTATTTTGTAAATTATGCTATTATATTAAAGAGGCAAAAATTCAGACTAGTTGCAGACAAATTGACTTGTTCGAATTAGGTGTTCACGTTCTGACATCACAAGATCTGATCTTGATATCGAGAACCATAAGTTAAGCCCTCCCAATTCGACATTCCTTATCACTAACTGACAGAGCAATAACTTATTCTTAGCTGATATTAAATTAATCAAATTTGCTAATTGTATTTCATCAGCTGATCACTATCTGCTGAGATGACTCAAGTGTAAACTGCAAAAGTTATTTCTCAAACTGAGATCTCAATAGTGGTGGTATATTTAAAAAAAGGAATTTTTAATAAATATACTACAATGCTCTACTAGAACTACAAAATTTCAATTATGTAAAGTATTGTAGAACTATAAAACAGAACCAATATAGCATGAAAATGTACAATATTAACAGTTTTAGTACAGTTTTACTTAAAAAAAGATGTTACATAATATAAACTTATAACAATAATATTATAAGAAGTACAAATTTTATTATTTTATTTAATTATTTATTCATAAGACGCCGATCGTCAAGATATGGGCGAATATGGATTTCGAATGAGTGTGATGAGTGCAGATGAGCGAATGTAGTCATTGTTACAAACTAAGGCCGACTATTCCTTAGAAAGTGTCATTAATTAATAGCCCAATGACAAATGAATAGCCGGTGGTTATCAGCTGATCCTTCTCAAAATGTATTGACTCTGATTGGGATCGAACTGAGAACCTTTAGCACATGAACCATGTTATATATAGCGAAGGTTTTTTTGTCAGTTACCATTTACTGATTTTAAAATTATATGAAAGCTGAGTTATACACTTGGAAAAAACTCCTTAAGTTATTAGATATTAATACAAATATAAAGTTATCTGTCACAAAGCTAAACAATTCGTCAAGCCATTTAAGACCTGCCTTACTGATTTTATTTATGCTAGCTAATCTCTCCGTAATACAGCGCAGGGAGATCTCTGTAACCCTGTTATCCATTGTTTGGATACACTCCCTGCAATCACATGACTGATCTAATGTCAATCTTCATCAATATTTCCAGTATTAACACTGGTTACCATCACAAGTTACATTTGCCCACGCCAGTTTGTAACCGATTCAACAGTGTCCATAACTACACAAAACTAAACCACATTCACAGTCCCTAAATGATGAATAATATTTGTGATTTTGTATGTATATTCTAGTAAGTATATGTATGCAAACTTTCACTTGTTTCGTATTTCTAGGAATCTAATGTGCTAATTAAAAAAAAATGTGTTTAACTAACTGGAACACTAGGTAGTAGCAACAGTTTAGACATAGTCCATAATTATTAAGTAAAATTTACATATCATGTTTGAATATATGATATGTACCTCTTTGGTTTTAGTAAATTTCCACATGATTCTTGCATGTAAGTTCATCATTTCAGAAATTTATTTTACCAATTATTTTATTGTGTTTTTTAGTGCAGTCTTCTTTTAAAAATAATTCATTACAAACCACTTATAAAAACTGGATAGTATTAATTTCAGGGTCTCCTAAGTTATTCAAAAATATTTCATTTATAAATTATGTTTTATATTTCTTGGATATATTACAACGTGATCATTCTGAATATTTTACAAACACTCTATTAAAGAAAAAAAAAATTTGACAAGATTTAGTCATTTTGTAAAACACTAAAAAAAGAGTAAAGTATTTTTATTTGTGGGTAGTCTTTAATTAGATCTTAAAAATTTTTGATGAGGAGCAACATGGTTTCCGCAAAAATAGATCAACACTCACAGCCCTTGTAAGTTTTACTGACTCCCTAATTGAATCCATAGACAAAAAAAATAAAGTTGCAGGAATATTTATGGATCCATCTAAAGCATTCAATAGCATCTCACACAGTAAATTAATTAAAAAATTGCAAGATTTTGGAATAAAAATAACTATTTGAATTGGTTTGAATCATACTTATCAAATAGAAAACAATATGTTGAGATTGCTATAACTCAGAATAACATGATATCAAAATTTAAATCTAAATTACAAGCAATTCAATATGGAGTTCCCCAAGGGTTAATTTTAGGGCCTCTATTATTTATATGTTACATCAAAAATATTATGCCGTTGTCTGAGTCACGGAATTAAAAATAAATTGTGACTTTACGCAGATGACTCAAATCTCATTATGTCAGCAAAAACCAGCTTAGAATTAGAATTAGCCTCTTTCACTGAACTATCTGGAATTCAAAATTTTTTTATACATAATGGTCTTATTTTAAATATGAAAAAAACTAACTTTATTTCATTTGGAACAAAACAAAATAGAAACTTTCAAATTTTAGGTTAGGTTAAAGGGCACTAGGCCAGGAATTAGTATATTAGAGAGATAGGACATCAGCAAACTTACCTTAAAAGACAAGTTCACTAACATCAGAATAGTAGTCACAAACACAAAATACACAAAATCTCACAAATTTTCAACACCACAGGCATTTTCTTCAGGTGAGTAGAGGGAGAGAGAGAGAGAGAGAGGCATTTTCTTCAGGTGAGTAGAGGGAGGGAGGGAGGGAGAGAGGGAGAGAGGGAGGGAGAGAGAGAGAGAGAGAGAGAGAGAGAGAGAGAGAGAGAGAGAGAGAGAGAGAGAGAGAGAGAGAGAGAGAGAGAGAGAGAGAGAGAGAGAGAGAGAGAGAGACTCTCTCCCTCTACTCACCTGAAGAAAATGCCTGTGGTGTTGAAAATTTGTGAGATTTTGTGTATTTTGTGTTTGTGACTACTACTCCGATGTTAGTGAACTTGTCTTTTAAGGTAAGTTTGCTGATGTCCTATCTCTCTAATATACTAAAAACTTTCAAATTTGTATTGATAATGAGTTTGTAAATGAAGCAGAAAAAATCAAATTTTTAGGTCTGTATGTGGATAAACATCTCACCTGGGATTCACATGTTGACCACATAATCAATAAAATTAACTCGGGTATCTATGCTCTAAAACGAGTATCTTCTCTATGTAGTTTATCAGTGCTTCAAACTGTATTTTAAGCTCATATTCAATCTCATATATCCTACGGGATACCTGTCTATGGAGGGACCTCAAATCAAAATTTAAATAAAATTCTCAAACTTCAAAAAAAAAAAAAGCTTTAAGAACAATCTTGCGATTAAAAAGTGATGATTCGGTTAAGGGACATTTTACCAAATTAAGAATATTGACAGTTCATAGCCAATATATTTTTGATACAGTCACTTATGTAAAAAATCACAAACGTAATTTAAGAACTTTGAATGAGGTTCATTCTTATAACACCAGAAACAAAGCTACCATAATTTTACCTCATCGTAACCTAGAAAAGTTTAAGAGAAGCACCACTTATTCTGGAATAAAATTTTTAACTATATTCCCAAAATAATAAGAGAAGTAGATGATCTAAAAACGTTTAAACTATTGCTTAAAAACTTTTTGTTGCAGAATGCTTTTTTTTCCTGTGTTTACTTTCAAAGGACTTAACCTAAGCACTTTTTTAAAAAAATAGGCCTGCTATCTGTGTTCTTCTATCCCAAAATCTAAACAGTTCATGCACTCGCCCTTCGTGAAAACTAACTTCTATTAGCGTTGTTGCTGTTTCGACGTTGTTACTTCTCTTCTGGAACATATAGACTTTCTAAACTGTCACTGTACTACAGCAAACTAAGTTGACTGTTGTAGTTATCTTCATTTTCTCAAGAAACTACCCAGTTCTATTGGAACTCTACATAGAATAGAATATAGAATAGAATATTTTTATTCAAGAAATATTACATGCAGTGGCCCTGCTAAGTGAGAACTCACTTATCAGCAGGATCCAGAAATTACATATTTTATACATTACATTTAGAAATAAAAAAAAAAACAGTATAATATTAAAGAATATACAGTAATGAAAACAATACATATCAGTGTGTATAGTAGTGGCAGATGGTGGGTATTAAAACTTAACTAGTTAACAATAGAAGTGGCATTAATAAATCTTAAGAACTATTGTACATTTGGATGTGTAAAGAGTATCAAATCTTACTCTATGGCAACGACAGCTGATGCCCCCCCACCGCAGCGACCACAGCTGTTAAGCAAGCCTGTCACCACGGGAGCGGGGGCAGCCAGCAGCAGCGTCACGTTGTTTACTACATAACCAATAACAGACTCAAAGATTAAAAATCAAGAATCCTAAAAAGAAATCACAAGAGATATTATTCGTTTGCATTATTTTCAATTGCCTTTGCCCATTTGTGTTATATGTGTTCAGTGTTTGTGTGTTAACCAGTGTCAAATTAACGAATGTGATGTGATGGGTTGGTGTTAATAATGGTTCATCCTTGGTGGGCTTTCATGGCTTGTGTTACTAACTTATATCTTAACACCATTAACCAGATAACTACTTTTTAATCAACCTCAGTGCAGTTTTACATGTCATAAAAAACGCTAACATATTTTAATCATTGCCTTCTAACAGATATTTAACACTAGGGGAGATCTACTCTAGCATGGATATTCAAGGTAAGCATGGGACACCAGCTAACTTTAGCTTCAAGAAAACATATTCCAATGAGATCTTTCATAAGGTTTGTAGGCTACACATAAAAGATTTATTAAAAATATGGTGTAGACTAAGTAGGTAACAACTGTAAAGCCTTAGAAAGTACAGGATGTCATCATATTTAAAGCATAATAGGCCTACTGTGAAGGGCCATTTATGCAACTACAGAGGCAATAACAATAAAACTATAAGTTAAAAACAAAAATCAACAGTGTTTATACAATGTAAATGCACAAAGAAATATTGGGTCTTAGTACAGACCTGGAAAGTGGCTGTTAGTGGGCATAAACAAGCCAATAACAAGATAACAATAAATATTACAATTGGAAATAGACTATAAACTTAAGAGATTAAAATAAAATTACTAATTTTAGATTATGAAAAGGGGAAGAAATTAAAATAATAAACTTACTAACACTTACAACGCATTCCCCATTCAACAGTAGACTATAGGGCCTCTTCCTTTTTTTTTTTTTTTTTTTTTTTTTTGAGTAGGCCTTAAATATTTAGTAAATAGGCCTATGCCTTAACAAAATAAACAGGCTTTAGTACACTATAAATAAATATCAACAATATACAAAGAGGTTAACAAGGTAGGCCCACATAGAACATCCTACTTATATTACTCTTGTTTATAATCTCAGCAGTATTCAAATATAATACTTATTATTAATTATTTATCGAAATTTTCAGATAAATTTGATCAGTTTTGGGCAGTGAACCGTAAGTTAATGGAAGTTCCTACAGGGGAAGAGACTTTTAAATACATTCCATTCCGTTGCTACCATTTGAACAAAGATAACTGCATGGTCCAGAAGCTGGTGAAACCGACCAATGAACAAGGCCATCGCAAGACTCTAAGGTGCCTTATCCAAGAAGTGTTTCCTGAAGAAGCCAGCTCTAGTAAGTTATAACTAACCACTGTAACTTATGAAAATTACCGTGCCAGCATAATAAGAACTGAAACAATTTATTTGCTCTGTATTATTGTTGTATTAAAACTTAAGGACTCTAATAAAATTAATTATTTTTACAAATTTCTTTTCAGCTTACATACAGTACAGCATCGATTATTTGAGGATTGAGTTATCTGAGTAGTACAGTATGTAAATTTACAAATAATTTGAAACTTTAGAAAATAAAATTTAATTTAAGCAGTGTAAAAAGAACATATAGTAGTTCCCCTATAATGCGCTTTTATGAACCGTGGTATTGGGTATAACACACGGTTTGTCATGTCTCTACATTCTTGGCCCATGACTCATGCAGAATATTTTTGAGTTCTATATCAAGACAGAATACAGAATCAAGACAGCGTGTGAATAAATTACGTGCTGTACGTTTCATAATTTTATTGTACTGTACTATAGTTTAGATGAAAATAAATTGTTGTGTAAAGATTATACTGTGTGTAAAGATTATTCTGTAATTCTTCAAATTACAATACTGAATATATATGATTTTGATTGGGAAAGAGATAGTGAATAAATAAGTGCTGTTAGGTGCCAAAATAATGGGTTTATAGTGGAAAGCAAGGTTATTGCTCCCCGCTCTCATACAATTTAATGTTACCCCGTATGATATTTTTGTATGGGAAAGGAATAGTGTGGCTCTCTGCTCTAAAGATAAAATACATTATTCTGTCAAACACAATGTAGCACTGTACTATAATTTTGTTTGGGAAAGAAATAGTCCAGTTCCCTGCTTTGACTACGTAATACCTTGTCAGAATTGCTCCATCTAAGACATCTAAGTAGTTATTCTCTAGTTTATGACACTTTCTATTCCACAGTGTTTTATTCTTTTTATTTTGTACCAACTGTACATATATGGAAGAGAAGTAATGTCCATGCCCATTGATGTGCTCGATATAACGGTTTAAAACGTCCAGTCAGCTTAACTAGTATTCATAATATTGCCTCAACATTTTGTCATGGAGACCTTTCTTAAATTCTCCCTTTTTTCAATCAATGTTTGGCTGCTGTTTTTCACCTTGTTTTTGTACCGTATCTTTGCGATGTGATCAGCCTACCACTGATTAACTTGTGCATCCATGTATGTACAGACAAAGTCACTGGAGGGTTTGTCTTACTCTGGTAGCTGGTAGTTTATGTCTTCTTAGGCAAAATCCAAGAAATGCCTCCTCTAGTTTTTGCATATCATCAGAATGTGCTGCCATGCTTGTTCTTGTGTTCAAACCACAAGGAGGAAACTATCGGGGAATAAGTCAGTGATTGGCAGGAGCCTGACACTGAGAATTAGGAATCAATGATGGAAATTCTGACTGAAGCAAACAGTTCAAATGTGTGTTGCAGACAAGAAAGAGGCCAAGCACTTTTGGAAACTCACAGCACTACCTAATGTCCACAAATTTTTATTAACTTTTTTGTCAAAATCTTACAATGAAGTCAGGATTTAAAGAAATCTGCTTGGATTTTGTTTTGAATACGTTTAGTGTCAACTTATTTTGATCAAACCATTTATTAACAATTTACTGTACAACTAATTATCATCTTTTCTCTAACTTTTCAATTTTCCCTCCGAACAAACATAAATTGCTCAAGTAACTATAATGGCAAATTAATTTACGTTTTAAACAACTTTTTAAATAATTAAGCTTTGTGAATTGAAACAGCTTATTTTGCATAGTCAACTATTGTTTCTTGGCAAATTTATTGCTAGAGGGAGCATGTAGATCAATATCTTTAAATACAATATAACAGTCTCTCTAATTAAGGCAGGATTAGGCAAAGGTTTCCATACTTGTTGGTAAATTTAATGCTATTTCTCTTGGGCTGTTGTTAACCCTTGAACCAGCCATTAGATTTTTCTGTACCACCAGTTCATTTTTTGCGCTTTTGAAGAATTTTTTTCAAAAAATCATAAAAAGTAGCAAAACTACAGTATATAAAAGTACTTGTGTTTTGGTCTTATTTTATTGACCATAAACAAGACTATCTGCACGTGCTCTCTCCCTCCCTCCCTCAATACCACCTTTAGGGTAAAAGAGCCAGGCTTATTATGCACTCTCCTTCTCAGGTCCTCGTTCTCTATCAAATCCCAGGTCCTTGATGAACTGTGAGAGCTTCTTGACAATGCTTTCCTGCCAGTCTACTAGGTCTGTTTCCCATACACCCCAAAGGGTGTTTCATTCCTCCTGCCCCATAGTGCCAAGCAGTCGAATATGATATGCTGAGCAGTTTCTTCCTTCTCATCACATTTCCTGCTTAAGAGATTCTGAACTGGTAATCCCATCATATACATATTACCTCTGATACATAATTGCCAGTGGCCGTTAAAAAATCAACCACTCTTAACAAATCCCTTCTACTCAGGTCCAGAACATCTGATAGAAGGTGCCTGCATCATTCTCTTGGACTGAAAACTTGTGAGCATAGAGGTTAGTCTCTCTAAAAATTACATTCATAAACCCATCGGACATAAACAACTTGAAATATTCAATTGGTTTATGTTTAAATGGGCAGTCGCGTGGGCCAGGATTTCTGACAGTGAAGTCCGAACTCACATCTACTTCTGGTACATTGCCATAAACCCTAACCCACACAGAGATAGGAGAAAGATGAGGAGGTGGGATGGCTTGCAAAGCATCACCATCCTCGTCACTACTCTGATCAGAATCTGAAGTGGCAGTGACAGCAACAGTTTGTTGTAGGACTGACGGGACGACTACTTCTCAGCCATATTCAGCCTGCTCTTCTTTTTCTGAATTTCTCTTTGTTCAAAATTTACCAAACTAATGTTTTTATGTATTTAAAATAATGTAGGGTCATTGAACGGCTGACTACTGGCAGAGAGATAACAGAGCACGGCACGTGACATCACTGGTCTGTTTGGGCATGTCTTTGCCCAATTTTGTATAATACCCCTCAAAAGTTGTATAAATGTCTGTCTTTTATGTATACAACAAACACAATGGCTCCGATGTCAGTCTATTGTAAAAGAGGTTAGGAGTGCTTTGTTATCAATTTAATTACTTCTTAATGTAACGTAAGTTTTATGTTGTATATTTATATTAGTGGAGTTCCGTAATAGAGTAAGGATAATATATAATTTTGAAACTGCTGAAATGGGAAAAAAATCATTGCTGAGGATAGTTCCTAATGTTGACTTCTTGTGACTTTTAGTCTTAAATCTAATAGTACATTTTTTCTTATAAAGTCTACATGTTCTGTTGCAGTTCGAGTAACAACTCACGGAGTAGAGCCTCCCTGGGAAACTCCTCTGCAATGGATGAGTGAACACTTAAGCTACCCAGATAACTTCTTGCACTTGTGTATCGGATATTCATAAACATCAAATTGGGCACAGTTTTATTTAAAACCCTCATATTTCAAAACATAATAATATTGAATGAGGTCATAACAGTAAACGTTGACGAGTAAGATCAGAAGGATCAATCGATTGATAGTGTTACGCATGTAGACAAATAATACGGTAATAGATTCAAAATGTAAAACTTTTTCACAACCTATTAAATCAAATATAGGTGAAAATATTATAATTGGTACAGTAATGTACTATAATCTGAACCCAGTCCACTCCTTCCTTACAACTATCGGTTCTCAGAAATGATATAACAACACTGCCTAAAATGTCATTGGGCTATCTTGATGCGATTTACAGCAATACAATTGATAGCTATTGTACTGATGTAAATATTTTATTAAAGTTCTTTGTATTCTTCTGAGATAGTTCACGTTGGGTATTGTTATTAAGATACAATGAATTTTATTTTTGCTATGTATGTCATTCTTGGGAAAACTTTTAACTTTCAATAAATCTAATAAGCAATCTATTAACTAAAGAAATAACAATAATCAAAATTTTAAAAGTAAAAAATTAGAAGATATACGACATCAGCAAACTTACCTGACTAATCAACACAATTGTTTACTTCATCAAAATGAAAAGCTTCGACTTATACATGAAAATTTAACATTGATAAAATAAAAAACTTAGGGACTGACAAGAGCTATCCATGAATTTGAGTTATGGAAGTTCGAGTTTAGAAGTTCGAGTTACTTAATTTCCTCTGTATATGAACCTCAACATCACGAATTTTGCCCATTTTAAGCTCATTACCACAAACTTCGCTATCGCGAATTCCTTGACAGCAAGAATCATTTTCAGCCCCCCTTAGATTTGTAGTATCAAGTTTCTTTTGAAGTTATTTTTCACAAAAAATTTCAGTTGATTAATTTAAGCCCTTCTTTATAGGGGCATTTAATGAACTTAGATTTTACTAACTTTTTTATTCAAAATTAATAATAATAAATTTTATTCCCAAAAATTGTTACAATAATATTACAATTATCAGTACAGGAATAACTAGCCATCATATCCAGTAAAGGATGGCTGGCACAGGTTGTATTGTACGTTCCTTATCTAAAACCAGTCTGAATATTTCCTTACAAGAATAGAGGAGCAGTCCACTGCAGTGAATGACATGAGACCTTGATCTTATGTCTAACAATAATATATACAGAGCATTTGCACATAGAAAAGGACATTGATTACTTAGGTACCTAGTTTATATATAGTTTCCAATACAAGCTATTTACAAAAAAGCTTAAAATATAAAATGTGCTTGCTGTAAATTAATTCCTACCTTTAACACCTATCAATCTTGAAATATAAACAATCAATTTATTAATATCAATTAATAAGTACCATTAAAGGAAAAAACAATTAAATGCGTTTTCAAAACTATACCACTCAGAACGACATTTCTGAAAAAAAAGTGGAATGTTGTTTCTTTAATTTAAATAAATTATGCATTTAAGGTCCTTCAAATTGGGAGAGTCAGTGACTTAGAAGTGTCAGACGTCAGGACGTTGTACCTGGGTTAGAGATAGAGTAGGTTTGAATCCTTCTCTTGACTGTTAGTTCTCCATACAGACCAATAGTCTAAGGCAGGGTCAATCATTACGATTTCATGAAGCCTTATTACTTTTCTCAAAATAATCTAAGGGCCGCAAGTACATATACTGTACATACAGTTTTTCGTATGTTTCTAGCCTGCATTTCGTCTGTCTCCCAGCTATCAATTTAGTACTTAGTGCATTATAACAAAGACAAACAATTCTGAAAATTTTTTGTTGGCTTATAAAAATACCAAAGCGGTTGTCACTTAAATAATTTATTACATTTCTACAAAAAAATTAAGGGCCACCTAGTGAGTATCCCTGGTCTAAGGGAATGGGCAGATAAAGGTTGACAAGGAGGTCGGTATCTCCTTTATACAAAAAATTTGTCTTATTCAATAGTGAAATACAGTGTATGCGAATACGACAGTAGTATTTGCCGAAAGAAGGACTGTAACACTCTAGACAGGTGACAGTGGCACATTTCGCAAACCACTTTCCCCACTCCTGACTGCTAACAGAACCTCTTGGATTAAAGAGTGGTAGTTAAGTTTCTACTATTTACAAAGGCAGGCTTAAAAAATGTCTGGTTATTTGTGTGTTGTTAAATAATACTTTGATAAGTTAACTTTATTTGCACCATTTAGGCTACTTATAAGTAAAACTGTGGGTTTTGTAACATTGTGCCCAATTTGTATGTTTCTATTACCATTATTATTGTATTTATATGTATATTTTGTTTTATATTAATGTGATTAAAATAATTTGTAACAGCTAATTACTGTTGTACATGGATTCCTGTATGATGCTTTAAAAATTATTTTAAATGACTACTTAATTCTGCACTGTGTACTATATGTTTTATTTTACTCGTGGCATTTTAATGAAAAAATAGACAAATTGAATTGTGGTTTATTTGAATATTATTTAGGATGTATGTCAAAAAGAAACTTAATAATTTTGGCCCAAGTATAAAGTAGAACTGTCGAATAGCACAGTTCTTCAAGGTTATTTAGATGCCACTCCTATGGATATAAAAACAATCCTAGCTATACCTCAACTTTTGCAAGTAAAATTACGAATCCAGTTTTAATCTAAGAAGAAACATTTTTCAACGCCAGCACTTGTGAGATGTTGCTGTAGTTTGGACACTACTTGGTCTCTTGCAAATTTGTATGATGCTCATTTCCACTTAATAGATCAATAAACATTAGTATTTTTTGTTATAATACCAATTTCTACAAACTTTTCTTATGATTTATTAGATTTATTTACATGGTCTAAGCAGTTTAATAAGGTAAACAAATTATTGTTATTCTTTGGAATGATTTATTTTGTTCAAATCGGGTTAGATTAAAGGGCACTAGGCCAGGAATTAGTATATTAGAGAGATAGGACATCAGCAAACTTACCTTAAAAGACAAGTTCACTAACATCAGAATAGTAGTCACAAACACAAAATACACAAAATCTCACAAATTTTCAACACCACAGGCATTTTCTTCAGGTGAGTAGAGGGAGAGAGAGAGAGAGAGAGAGAGAGAGAGAGACACTGAAATGACTTCCACTATTGCTGGGTAGGTAGCTGTGGTGGGGGTGTTCATCCATAGAGCAACACTCAGGTGTAGATTCAGTTGTATATATAAAAATATATATGAAGTTTGCTGATGGGGAAGGGGTTGAAGGGAAGTGGTCTATCTTATGTTCAGATTAGGTGGGTCACGGGATTTTGTTATCCATTGGTGTGCTAATTCCATCCTTCGGAGTTGGGAACTATTGGCATGGGAAAGAAGGGATCTGATTACCTTAGTGGTGTAACACTGATCAAAATTTTGATTATGGAGAAGAGTATGGGCAGAGACAGGTTTTTCAGGATTTTGGACTTTGCAATCATGTCTATGGCCATTCATGCGTTTTCAAAGGGTTTCACTGGTAAGGCCAATATATTGGGCAGGACAGTGCTGGCACTGGAGTTGAGATATCAGTCCTCAGTCTAATTCTCTCAGTCCGCTTCGACACTCACCAGTTGACAGTTGTGTGTTCTTCGCCAGATTTGTTTGCTACATCAGTTCTTATAAAAGATGATACTACATTATTTGTTGCTACAGTATGCATTTTTATTTCATATTGTCAACAATACATATCTACAAAATGAGAATGAACCAGGACCCTCAAATTCTAAGAACTAGGTTGAGTTTTTTATCATTGACAGGAAATTTTTGTTTGTATTTTATAGTACTGTAATTTAAACTTATAAATACAAGTTTTATATACTATAAATTATGATTAATTATTGAACTCTATGTACCTTTTTCTCATATTAGGGTTATTTCACTTAATTCGGACTTTCAGTAATATGGACTACTTAGAGCCCCAATTAGTCCAGATTAAAGAGGTTTTACTGTAAAGTAGAAATGGCATACGTTGTCGATTTCCTGCAACGGTTGCAGGCAGACAACGGTTTTGCCTGTGGTAATTGCGCTGCGACAGCCAACTCTGCCATTTTGTCTCTTTGTGTCGCAGGTGAAACACTAAGGTCAAACTATGGTAGTTGTTGTGTTGCATTGACATGTATTATTGGAATATTTATTTAACATTACTGTTAACAAAGTTGTGTAATCAATACAAACAGTATTTTTTTTCCATTGTATTGAATTAATTAAGTTATTTATTATTAATTATTATGTTATATTTTTATTATAATCTGTTAAGCAATGGACATCTTAACTGGTGCATAGAAATTAAATTACAACTACTAGTAATTATTTATTTTAACATTTTTAACGCATATTACAATAACGTTAATAGAGCAGATCAATTTAAAAAGCGAGGTAAAACACTGAACACAGCAGAGCTGACAGGTTGCAGAAGGGTGATACGTAAATGCACCTATCGGATAGTTTTCAGTCGACAGCTGCAGCTATCAAGTTAGGATACATTGAAGTACCATACTATCAGTTGCAGTTGCAACTGTTTACATCAACGTTTAGCTGCAGCTACAACTTCCCCCAACGCAATGCTACGCTGCTGTTGCCACACATGCACGCATACGGCAGAAGTCGTTCCAGTTGTGAGTTGACAACTAAAGCCAAATTTCAGCAGCAACTGTGGTTTCCCTCAACCGTTGCAGGCTGTAACGCCACGCAGTCGTTACCACTCCACTCATGCGTGCGCATACAGCATCTCAGCTCCAGTTGTTACTTGACAACTAAAACAAAGTTTCTGATGTAACTATGAGTTTCCCTCAACCGCTGCAGGCTGCAACCGTTTCTCTGCAACCGCTGCAAAACAACCGTTTCATAAAATTTTGACCATCTCTACTGTATAGTGATTGTAATAAACAGTCATGCTTCAGTTTTGATGAATGATTCTCAAATGATTTTGATGTATTTAGCCAACATGTCCAGACCAATTTTTCACTTTTTTTGAAATTTATTTTTTTTTTTTTAATTTGTATGGGCAAAAAACATAAAAAATGGATTCTTCTGAAAAACGGCAAACGGTTTTGATTAAATTTTCAGAAAAGATGTGAATTACAATTTAAAATATTTTAGAAAATAACTGCTTGTCTCTAACTTGACAAGTTTTTGAGTTATGGCAAAAAAACATATTTGGGAATCAAACTGGTAATTTTCAAAGTTTTGATTTTTTATTGTTTAATTTGGGGGAAAGTTTCTGCCAATTCTTTGGAACCATTTATTAATTGTGGAAAATAAAAATTAAAAAAGGGTTTATGTCAGATGGCAGTTAAAATATTGGGTCAATCCATATGAAGTGGTACAGAAATAGTTGAATTGGTTGCTGCAAAAGTTTATTATTTTTCATATATTTATACCTAAAAGTACCACTCATCAGAAGTACAAAAAGTGCGTTATTTAATTTTTAACATTTTTATTTTACCGATGGCGTCCATTTTGGCTTCGGCAAAACACCTCTTTTTAAGTGAATTTCGAACTTTTGCGGAGAAGCACATATCTCCTCTTCTATTCATCCTAGAACATTCAAACAAAAACCAATCTCTTCAGAAAAGTCTTTAATTTAAGTCCTTACAGGTATGTCCCTAAACTTAAGTATAAGGGCCCGAATATATCTACAAAGTTTATCATGAATTTTTTCAAAATTCAATTTTCACACATTTTTTCAAGAAGGCAACAGTTAATTTATTCATTATTTTTTTATGTGATACGTATATCGAGGTACTTTAAAGTCACAAAGTTTAAAATTGTGAACTAGCATAGTTTTTAGAAAATTTTTTTTAAACATAAATTTTTCAAAGTTCTAGGATAAATATCTTTTTTGGGCATGAAACAAAATTTGAAATTTATCCCAGTTTTTAGTACTAGAACAGAGGAACAACCTACAAAAATTTGGTTTTGTGGACTTTATTATTTACTATGTAGAAAAGTGCCAACATTAAAAAAAAAATAAAGCAATATCACTCCAGCTACTTACAATGCCAAACATAGAAAAATATTATGCTTTGTTATGCCTGAAAATATATAAAACAATGACACACATATAGTTATACCATTTATTAATATACAAACTTTTGTTTTCATTACTGATGAGCATTGAGTTGATGCGAAATTTCATCAGACAATGCTTGATGTCGATAAAAAGATTGTGTTCCAGGAATTTTGAGGCATTCTTTGAATCAAACTTCAAGTTCTGTTTCATTCTTTGTTATATTAAAAGTCAATCTGCCGTTAAAAGTATATAACTTTTTTAACAGCCGGTACAATGTTTTTTATATCTTTTTTTAAATGAATGAAAATATTTTTGGAAAGTATGAACTACTGCAGTTTTTGTGCTGTTGATGGTTGCTTATTATACAAAAACTGTGGTTTTTAACCACTCCCGAGTCCTCATCAAAATACTGTAAGAGTAAACAAAAGGATGAACAGTAGCCTGCTTATTTATCCAATGCTAATAATATATATACGTTTAGTTTTTTCTCTGAAAACTCTAAAGGTATCGAGTACTTTTACGTTGACAGTGGGGAAATAAATAAAGGATGAAACAGAACTTGAAGTTCGATTCAAAGAATGCTTCAAAATTCCTGGAACCCGATCTTTTTATCAACTTGTGCTTGTAGCAGACAACAAAGTCAAGTGCTTCAAAACGTCTAAATCCGTGGACTTCATAGAGTTTATATAACATCAGAGAGAGTGATGTTAACTTTGGAGGAACATGGTACCATTGCCTGTTTGTGACAAACAGCGGTGGCTTGGAAAATTCCATCTGTCAATCAAGAGTATAATGACTGTTTTGTTCACTTTTATGAACCTGCTGGTCCAAGAACTTCCTACAATGCTTGTGTGATGAAATCTCGCATCTACTCAATGCTCATCAGTCATGAAAACAAAAGTTTGTATATTAATAAATGCTATTACAATATGTGTGTCATTGTTGAAAAAAATCTATGATAAACTTTGGAGATATATTGGGTCCTTATACTTAAGTTTAAGGTCATACCTGTAAGGACTTAAATTAAAGTTCAGACTCTTCTGAAGAGATTGGTTTCTGTTTTAATGTTCTAGGATGAATAGAAGGGGAGATATGTGCTTTTCCACAAAGTTCAAAATTCACTTAAAAGAGGCGTTTTGCAGAAACCAAAATAGACGCCATTGGTAAAATAAAAATGTTAAAAATTAAATAACATACTTTTTGTACTTCTGATGAGTGGTACTTTTAGGTATAAAAATTTGAAAAATAATAAAAATTTTGCAGCCACCACTGCTGGACCACTACATATGGATTGACCCTATAAAGTCCTAATTGCATTTTATGATAATAATTCATAAAAATTATTATCATATGATTTCTCTGTAGGAAGTTAGATAGTCCCAAATAATAAATTGAGCCTGCAAACACCAAACTGTAGCAAATAAAGAATATAGATATAGACCTTTGAACTTTTGTTTTTATCTGAAAGCGCCATTTAAATGAATTATGCGTTAACACTGTAGTATTGATATAAGCAATGCAATAATAACTAATTTTAAAGCACATTATTAAGAATTTCTCTTTGAGGTTTTGATTGGAGTTTTTTTTCATTCTTAATATAATTATAAACGTTAAAATGCATATTATTGTAACTATGGCAAATGTGTTAGCAAGTAAATCTTGTATACATATTTATTTTAGATTAATTTTATAATCCTTTAATATACTATAGTAAATCAATACAAAATATCATACTAAGAAAAACAAAATGCTACACTAAGTTAAATATTCATATTTAGTCTTTATTTTGACTCTACAAAATAAGATTTCCAAATTTTATAAAGTCCCACAATGTATTATTATTTCCAAAACATAATTTTGTATTTTATTATTAGCTGCCTTACATATTAAAAAAGACGTATAGAGCACTATTTGATGGTTTATATTGTGAAGATTGTAAGAGATACGTTCTATCAACCTCTCTAATAACAACATGGTGTCATCAACTTGGATATTTGATGGTTTAGTATTGTGAAGATTGTACGTGATACGTTCTATTATCAACCTCTCTAATAACAACATGGTGTCATCAGCTTGGATATTTGATGGTTTAGTATTGTGAAGATTGTACGAGATACGTTCTATCAACCTCTCTAATAACAACATGGTGTCATCAACTTGGATATTTGATGGTTTAGTATTGTGAAGATTGTATGAGATACGTTCTATCAACCTCTCTAATAACAACATGGTGTCATCAGCTTGGATATTTCAGGAGAAGTCATCAAGAATCAGCCAAGACAGCCAAAAATCAGACCAAGATTTATTTGTTTGTTTTCATTTTATTTATTGTTTAGAGATCATTCTATTGTTTTAATTTCATAATATGCTGTAGGCACCTTAACTGCTCTGATATAGGGGGTGAAGACCAATAAAACGGCCTTTCTAAGAGTCAGTCGATGTTACTTAATAAAAGACTTAACTGAGATTCGAGTTCCATGAATATTTACTAAGATTTGTGGATGTCGTTGGTACTAAGGCCTTTTTCAGTTCGATATCACCATTGTTCGTTGAGAGGGTGTCAGTGCCAAGTGACTAACCATTAGTCAGTCAGTCGTCTGTAAATAGCATGCCTGTTGTACTTCTACCCAATTTCTGCATTAACAATAACTGTTCTCGATACATGTTGTAATGTCACATTGGTAATCTTAAAAAAAAACTCAAAATTGTCTTTTATATATTTTAGGATATACTGTGGAATACTTCGTAATGCTAATAATAATAATAATAATAATAACCCTCTAACATGACCAGGTTTAAGAGAGCACATATCGTATGTTACCTTCAATTCAAGTGTTTCTTTTTTCAAATTTAGTTTTAAAGTCCATTTCAATTTTAAAAGCTCCTCTTTAATACCAGAGACATCTATTAGAAGTTTATTTTACAGTTTTAAACTGATACATGTTGTGTTGAACCATCGTAAACAACGTTTAGCAAGTCTAAGCCTGAACCGATTTCTAGTTTTATTTTTCAAACCATCTTTATATTTTTTTATGACATTATAATATGATCTGTATACAGAAGCATATAACATGGTTCTCTATACAGAAGCATATAACATGGTTCTCTGTACAGAAGCATATAACATGGTTCTGTATTGAAAGCTTATTAGTGCTAGTAGATCACAAGGATTGAGTGCAGATAAATGTATTAAATATAGGTTAATTCTGCTAATTCACTGTAGATATACCGTGTCAATCATAATTATGATACAAATAAAAACTATGCTATCATGCATGCAGATTTAATAGTCTTAACATAAAAAGCAAATAATGGATGAACTGCCAAATAACATGCAAAATATGATTTTTAACATGCTTTTCTACAAAAAAAAAAACTGAAATTTAAGATAAATTTGAAATATTTTCATGACAAAATAAAATAAGCATGAGCTGCTTGTTTTATAACTTGTAGCACTTTGTGCTTGTGACCCTACTAGAGAAGTCTGTTAGATAGTAGTCAATGTAGGGAAGAGAACTGAGTGTCAGGCTTGTCAGTTAGCTTAAAATCAAACCAACAGTATGTGATTCGGATTCCATGTAAAGCTGTATGTCCCTTAGTTGCTGAGGAACAGTCAACCTTAGTTAGTGACAATGACTGCACTTGTTCATCTACACTCATTTGCCCATATCTTGATGATGACATGAGTGTCTTACTGATGAATAATAATTAGTTCTAAATAGCTCATGCTTTTTCGTTAAAAAAAATAAGATTTTCTACGATTTTTTCAACAATATATTTTTACTGTTGTTTATTTATTTATTTAGAAAAACATATTTAAATCATTAATTCTTTATTTGTAGTGGATAATCTGACTTAATGTTCCCTGCTGTGATGGTCTCAAAACAAACATAATCTCTCAATTGTATGAATACAAAAGGAGCATATAAAAGCTTTTTTATAACTACTCTTAATTCTTCATGTTTTCCGGCTAGTTTTTAACAATGTTGCAACCTTCATAATGCAAGAGATGTATTAAGAACACCACATATTTTTTCTTCTATTTCATTTAACAAATAATATTTTAGAAATCAATCAATGAAAGTATCAGAGTGATTTGATTAAACTTGTTTTGTTCTTTAAAAGAATAAGTTGCTTATTAATTGCTTTATGTGATAATTTGTAAAGTAAAATGAATAAAAGTGTACGCCTTCTCAATATACAGGGTAACTAAAAAAAATGTAAATACATTATGAAGGGATATATTTATGTGGTAACTTGTAAAGTAAAATTAAATATTTATCAGTGTACGCCTTCTCAATATACAGGGTGACTAAAAAAAAAAACACACATATGAAGGGGTATATTTATTTGAGAACTGTTTAGATACATAGTATATGTGTCGTTTTCTAATGTAAACTTATAAATGTTCAAAATTATAACCGTTACCTGCAATACATCATCTACCACAACTTGCTTATACAAATTGGCGACTTAATGTTATTTAACTAGTAAGGGATCTTGTTAAACTTCAGCTATGTTTATCTCCTGCCAAATAAAGCTATTTTAAATTACACTTGACACAGCTGTTTTAAATTATCAGCTGACATAGGTGTTTAAAATTATCTGCATTGGTGAAACACTTATCAGTTCAAATATGTACATTTTCTTTAGCTCATATTGTGGTAGTAGATGTATTGCAAGTGGCTTTGACTGGAGGTTTTTTTTACCATGCCAATGGCATTTTGAACATGATATTCAAACGAGGTTCCGACACTATCGCAAAGTAACAGAGTCAAGCAACATCGAGCGTTGCTGTCCCTTGGATGGGTGACCGTCTGAGCAATCCCGTTCTTGCACACAGCCCGGTCACTGGTGGTGGTTCGGAAGTCACCCTTAAGGTGTTAGTCTCCAGGTTAAGTATTAGAGAGGGCTTCTTAGCCAAGACTGCCTGGTAAAATAAATTAAACTACTTGCCAATTTTATTTATAGTTTATTGATATAAAAACAATGTTATATGTTACTTATGCACTCTTGTTTTTTCCTATTTCCGCTTTTTTCTGGATAAGTTTCAACATAAATTTCAAAACATAACTTTAAAAATAATAATTTTTAGGAAAAATCAATTGATTGCTGTTGTTCTAAATCGTCCCTGTTTTTGTTTAAATCCAGCAAAACTAAAATAATTCAAGACGAAAGTATGCATCAAATAATCCCCAAACTCAGTCCCTCCTTCACTTGAAACAATTTCCGTGGCATATTTTATTCTTATTCACAATATTATTATTACGTTAAGCTGGAATACTTAACCAAAGAATGGTAAGGTTAGAAAAACCATAACAATTGTTTATATTATCATTTCTCTAATTAGTCAGTCCAATCTCCCAAAGGGCGGGAGGACAATCCCTAAGGTGTACTACTCAAGTACTCCATTCCTTGATCTCTGACCAGCTCTGTTGGATAGATGACGTCAGTAATTTTGCTTCAAAATAAAAAAAAAACACTAATACAAACGTTAAGATTACAAGATTGGCAGTGGTTAGATTTCACTCGGGTTGCTTGTAGGATTTTAACTCTTCTTGGGATTAAAGGACTTAATTAATAATCCAGGTCTTCATTCTTATTTTAAAGTGAAACAGATTGATATGACCAACACCTTCAGGCAGTGTATTAAATGTTTTGTAATCCAGCACAACATGTATGACATTGACCCACCCATTCGCCATTTTTTTCATTATTATTATTATTTAAAGGCCTAAGTCTATACATTACCTTTGTGTGTGGCTGCACAGATAGTAAACAATCAATTTTAAACTTAATTATTTTTCTACATATAAGAAATACTTCTATTTATTTTAATAATAACTTCTAAAAATAGTGAGAAATAACCAAAATGTAGAAACTTTTATTAAATTTTGACCAGAAGCATATCCAAAAATTGTGAGCTATTACTATAATTGACGAGATTTAATCCTATAAAGATTAAAATCTGGTCCATATCTTTTTCAACTAAACTGTATGCAAATTTTTATTTGGTAGTAAGTCATTTCCGAGCATTTACGCTGCTGTGGCTTATACAAGACAATGTATATAAGGCGATTCTGTCGCTAAGACAGCTTATTTTTTGCTGGAACTTAAAACCTCATTTTCAACAAGCTTCTCTAAGATTTATTAACAGTAATTATGGACTAATTTAGGTGCTGTAATACTAAGATAACTGATTGACCGCAAGACCTATATAAGTTTTGTTTGAATTAGTACAATAGTTTGGTTTACTGTATGTGTTTGTATGAAACACTTGAAGATTAAGTAATTGCATACCTGTTATCAGATTTTATTAACTGGAAGCCATTAGAATCAATAAATAAAAAGTAAAATAAATCTACACAGAGAATACACCATTAAAATAGGCACTAGTGGTGCAGTGTTGTAACCCAGGTACTTGGGGACAAAGTATTATGGGGATTGTAGGCGATAGGTTCTATGTTCGGTCGTCTTAATACAAACATTGCATCCTGTCTATTGTTGCCATCGACGTGAACAATATTATAGAAGTCTGGGGTGTCCATGTTTGATAGTAGTCAAGGTTCAGATGTTGTGTAGGGTAGAGAACTGAGTGACAGGCTTGTCAGTTAGCTGAAAATCATAACAATACTGCTTGGTTTGGATTCCACGTAAATCTGTAGGTCCCTTTGTTGCCCTGGACATTGGGCTTTTAAAAATGGCTCTTTCTAAGGAACATCGACCTAGTTAGTAACAATAACTACACTTGTTCATTTATACCCCTCACACTCATTCATCTCTCATATTCCCCATATCTCTCCGATCGGCCTTTTAGTAGTATTGGATAATAATAATGAATAGTAATGAACATGCAAATACAACAAATTGGTTTTTCAGATTTAAAAAATGAGCTAACAATAATCATTAACTACAAAATTCGACTGTTTTATTAATATTAAAATACTTTAATGAGTGAAATTTGAAAAACAGTCATCCACTTCAAATAAAGATTATCGTACTGACTTGCTAATTTTAACTGAAGAATGGACTTTCCATTAAGTTACTACTATTCTTACTACATTGTTCATTTTTTTAACTGAATAATGTTACATTTTTTATTTCAAAAGAAAATTTGTAAAAAATCTAAAGAAATTAGACATTTCAAATAATATTCTTGATTAGTATATTACGCGTTATGGAAATTACAGTACAAATGAATATCACTCAGCACAAACTTAATTACTTTAAATAGGTAAAACATTTGATATTTTGGTTTACCGAAATTGGTCGCCATAATATCTATATTTTTTGTACTTATATTGTAACAGTTTGTGTTTTGCAATATTCATATATATTGCATTTTAAAATTAACGTATCTTAGAGCTTCAAAATTCACCATTTTGTGCCCACTATTCCAATACTGATGTTTTATATTAGGCATAATTACAAAAACAAATCTCCCTAACATATTATAGAAGAACAAACCATTTATCAATTACTATTTACTAATTTATTACTACCTACCATTTCAACAGTGAAACTTCCAAAGTTCATGTTTTAAATTTAATCTAACAAGCAAACCCACTAATAAAAAAAAATACTAAATAAGCTTTTGTTAAAGTAGGCCTATAAGGATTTTCTTCAGTAAAATTCTACTAGAACATTAAAGAAGACAATGAAATAAAATATAAACAAATGAGACAACTCCTATTAGTGATATTAATTCATACTTGTTTCAAATTTATTAATGCTGTTATCTGACATGAATTCTTACCATACTGTATTTTAGAGATCTATAAGGATTATATTTGCATATTCCTTAGAAACATAAAATAGTTATCTAATTTTAATTTATTTAAAAACACTATCAGAAGTATTGGATTCTCTTGTGGGTTAAAGCAGCAAAAATAAACATAAGAATATCTGTATAAAATATATATTGAATTAGATAAAGCACAATATTGTACATTTTTTTAAACATAACATGTTTAGTAAAAACCCTGTTTTATAGAAGTCTATACAAAATGTTCAATAGTTGTAAAATCTGTACAGTATTAACATTTGTTAAAAAAATAAAAATCTTAATATACAGCTTATTACCATACTTCATAAATTAACTGTTTTTAACAGCTTACAAATAATTAACAATTTTTTAATAACATCTCATGAGATTTATAACAGTAATTCAATACGGATTAACGTAATGAAAATCATAAATATACTGGTATAGCCTGTTTAATAGCTACCTGCTAAGAAAATGTTTAGAGGTTATTTCATCTAACAATATTTCTTAGACTTTACTATAAATAATACAGTCTTTGAATATTTGTTTTGTGACATTAGAAAATTGATCTTCTGATATGAGCGATACAAAATAACTGCATATGTCAACACTTAATAAACATTAGGCCTTTTGTAATTTTAAAAAGAAGTTAAAATTTCTTTGCAACTCAGTTTTTTTCTCAAATATAACAATAAGAATATATTTCCAAATACAAAAAAGAAAACTATGTTACAGAACAAATAAGTTGTATTATTTCTAAATTATAACACCACTTTTACAATAGCATGGTCAATTGTGAGTAAAATTAAAAATATTATTTGAACGAATAAATCAATTTAAACGAAGAAAATTGAAATAAGGGGTTTATATAAGATTAGTTGACTCGTCCAACATCAGAAGACATAGTTTCTAATGACAGCAGTGGTCGCCTTAAATTACATTTTGAAAATGTTAGTTGTTTCTTAAATAAAATTGTCATTAAAATATATTAATGAAAAGGTAAATTACCTATCTGAAGTTCAGTGCATGTTAACAAGAGTATATGTCTTGAACTGCATATATAGGATAATGGAATTTAGTTACTAAGAAATCCAGATATAGAAATAAAAACACATTAAAAAGTACACAATGTTATTAGAAAGGCATATACAAAATTTGACAACTGTAACATCCATGGCTTTATTAACACATTTTTTTTATAACTGTTTCAATGACTATTTTTGTTCTAATTGACATTTTATAGTTTTAATACAATATTTAGCCTTGAATCTGAAGACATCATAAACATGAATCCAATTAAAAATTACATTAAAATTATGTTTGAACGTTCATAGAAATAAACTTCAATAGGATTACATTTTATTAACGCTTCATCTATATATAGTTGTAACTTAAAACATTTGTGTACAAATTAAGATTACAGAGCTAATAATGATTTTATAAAAGATTGTTTACTTTTATTCTAAATACTGTAAATACCAAATTTCAATAACATCAGTATTAATAATGAACATATTAATAAACAATTACTTCCACAAGACTGTTGTGAGAACTGCTTCTAGTTTAGGTGGGCTTGATAAAATCTACATAGTACAAGATAAAATACCATAAAAACTAACATGTTAAGTAAATTAACATACCTACTATTCCTACATCTTAAGTGAAATTTACACATTACTGTTAATGTATTGGCTACATTACCACACATTCTATTGGTTAAACTCGCTACGATTATATTGGCACCAGTATTGAGCACTAGTAAATTTAAGGCACTGTGTAAGGAAGGCAAATTAAAATATTTAAAAATAAACTTAACAACAAACATGTACAAAAATGAACGATAAATTCTAGTTTGAATATTCCTTCAAGTTTTAAATCCCCAAACTCGCCAGGAATGATTGTAAGATTTGTTTTTATATGATGAACTACAAAAAAGAACTAAAACGTAATAGTTAACAAAAAAGCTTCACTGAATTTTGCTTTATTTCTAAGGACTTGCTCTGTGGGATTGTTTTTTATCTACCTCTTAGTTACAAGCAAATATTATAGGAGATTGTAAACAAAATTGAAAAAGAAGTAACTTAAGACACAAAGTACCGTACTTATAAACATTAACTTTTAAGTATCTTCTGTAAAAATGGGTAGTTTGAATTTTTTCTGATTATATTCACTATTTGGTTGTACTTTTAAAAATTGTACCCCTAGCCATTTTTGGAATCATTTTGACCCAAATCCTGTACATACATTGTATTACTGCAGTACTTCCACCAACACTGAATACAGAAACAGTTGTGAAAGTTCACAATAACACAAAATTTCCATCCTTAAATTAGATACTTGGTTTTCACATACTGGTAGTATATAGCTAAGTAATATTCATTTGACATATTTAATTACATTTTTGTTTATGTTTATAGTAAAAATAACTTAGCTTGAATTGATGAATTACAGATTAATTGATCACCAAAAGTGTCCTTTTAAAGCTGCAAATGATTTTTAACGCATATATCTCATTTAGTTAAAACTGTAACTTATATTTTAAAACCACTCAATATATAAATAAGTTATAATTTTGTTTGGTATTATTATCTATCATTACCTCAATTTAAAAACATTATGACATAACTTCAAACAACATGGGCATTAAGGTACAATTATTTTACGGATAAGGTACAATATGTCCAGGATAACTACTGACAGTTTAATGCCAAATTTGTTAAACATTATTGTTTCTATAAGGCCAGGTTATTCTTAAAACTTAATATAAATAGCATATACAGATTACAGAAATAACAATTTATTTGCAACTTCCCCTTTTAGGCCTTTAATTTAATTAAAGTCAGGCACTGCCCTGGTAAAGAAACTGGATGTTTAAATGCAGTATCTTGACACTACAAAATACGTATTTGACACAGGTCAAAAATATGACCAAGAGAGCAGTACTTGAGTAAAAAAGTAATATTGATATTGACAGTGATATAAATAGCTACTTTACTATTTACACAAAGTGTTTCAGAAAATAAGGTACCATTTAAAAAAATATATTTCAAACATTTTTATAGCATTAAAACTTGTTAAATCGTCTACATTAAATTTAAGTATTGTCAACTCTCATTTTTTTTTAAATCATCTCTTTTGTTGAAATGATAACTGTTCAGTTAAATAAATTAGACAAATCGTGTAGCTGGTTGTAAAACAGTTTCAAAATAAAATTATCTTTATAAAATATTTTTTAAGCTGGCTAAGTCTACCCTAGTTCACACAAATAGGTTACATATGTCATACATGACATAAAAAATAGGAACCTATTTACAGAGCCTAGCTGTAGACAAAAAAATTAATCTTCAAACAACTTTACCATTATATTAGAACATTGCAATATTTTAAATTTATCCATTGACCATCATTTATATTTTTGAGTTTGAATATAGGCCTAATGTAATTTACATTAATTTTCCAACAAGCAAATCGTACTTAAATATAAATATTAAATAAAAAACATCACAAGTAGAACGTTCTCTTAAAACTTCCTGAAGATAGACAAAATAGGGTTAATGTTTACAAAGGCTAAATCAAAATTAACGCTATGTGAGCCAATAATTTTTACGAACTTACAGAAAAAAATATTAATGTTTTATAAACAAAAAATATAACAAAACTGTCAATATTATGTGGAATATCTCACTCTCAACAGCCAAAACTTAAATATTTCTCTGAGTAAATATTATATAAGTTATATTGTACATTTATTTAGGTAAACAATTAATTATTTCTAATATAGGTCTCAAGTATTTAAGGCATTAATAGGCACAGTTATTGTCTGATTAAGACAGGAATTTTCACCTATACATTCCATAAACTTTGATTGGGCTCTCGCTATAATCATGACTAAACCATTTAGGAACATTTTCGATAGGATAAGAAGGATAAAAAGGAGTACTCCAGCATGGTAAATAATGTGGATCATATGTTGGCAGTTCAGTGGGATTTAAATAACACACAGGAGGAGATGTTTGATAAGTATACAAGTCTATAGTACTAGATACCTCTTGTGGTGTCCTCGGTTTCACAAGACATAACGCTGTTTCTTGGTAAGAGCTAACTTCAATCCTTTCTTCACAACATACAGCATTGCAACATCCAGGCGAAACTCTCTTTGATTTAATATCACACAACATTTCTTCAGCTTTTCTTTTTTTACAAGACAAATCCAAACAATCGTCACCTAGGCCTACTTCATTGCGCAAGCTGTTCTCCAACTTAAGCCACTTTTGCACTTGCCTTCTATGAATACCAAATTTTCTGGCTATGGCTCTTTGATTACCATGACAAATTTTATCATAATAAAATGCGTCTAAGACTTGCAATTTAAAATTTGTAGAATAAAATCGTCTCTTACTTAGTGCTGCACACGTAAAATCTAATGCCTGGTCAGTTCTATCATAAGAATCATTGCTACTAACATCATCCTCGGAACTAGAGTCACCGTCTACATTTATTTCTTCCGTGTCAGAAGATGAAGATGGAAGCTGTGTGTTGGCAGTGGCAGGCGTTTCTAGGCAACCCGCCGAACTAATCTCAGCTCGAGCACTGTCGTCGCGCTGTCTGGCTGAGCTAAGGTTCAAGGCCACTTCGTCCTCGCTTTTGTTAACCCTATTTTCTGAAACAGCTTGAACAGTCAGCCTTAAATTAGATTCCATTTGTAACCACTTCTGGATTTGTCTTCTATGAATACCATATTTTCTAGCAGTCGCTCTTTGATTACCTTTACAATCAGAATCAGTCCTGTAAGAATTTAACACAAGTAATTTGAACTGAGGCGAGAAAATCCGCCTTGAGCTCATACCTTTGCCGTCGGATTTTCCTTTCTTCTCTTCAACTCTTGTCTGCTTTTCCGACGTCGGAGGAACAGTCCCTTCTTCCCACTCTTGTTTGATTCCATGCGCCATCGCACTACCGTAAGACACTACCATAAGAATAGATCTTTATTCACAGCAACAGAGAGACACTTGCACTAGCACAGCGAGAATTCCAATTTCCTATCTCTCTCACTCGGGGCTATCCTACATTCCCCTCTCAGATCTCTCCCACCACTCGTCGACCGCACCAGACTGAGCGGCGACAGCCAATTCACGTCATCCAGCCACGCCACATGTGTGAATCACAGTTAAAAACATATACAACATTTAATCTTTCAATATCTTTACAATTTCTTTATCCGTCGAGTTAAGTACGTGATCAAATAACAAATCCTCGTAAAAGTTCCAGAACAACGCAATGTAAAATATATTATTTTAATGATAAACGTAAGAATTTCTGTGAATAAGATATGGGTGAGAAGGGGAATGGAGAGAGACACAAAACAAGTTTCAAGCGGCGTTGCCACGTCTCTCTTTTACACCAAGTATTAATGTGATTATTATAAAATTGGCAACTGATATTGTAAAACATTCACATTGTAACATTATTACTTTTAATGTTATAAATAGGAAATTGAAAAATGAATATTTAAAATTAATGTAACATAACGACGTTGACTTTGATTGCCCTTGAAATCTGGCAACACTGCGGCAGCCATAGCAGGCGGCCGTGCCAGACAGTGTGACGCCAAGATCTCCCCTCCATTCCACCTGGCGCATGCTTCTATTCTCCTCTCACGCCTCGCATCTTCCCTTCCCACTCCCACCCTTTCCTTCGTTTTATTATGTTCCATTGCCGTTTACGATACTTCCCACCAGAATCTAACTCAAATGTTTTCATCCATATGTTTCTAAAATTCTCCATTCGGTTATGAGAATGTAGCTTCATAAAATAAATAGACTTAAATGGAAACTTGCGAAGTGGCTAAAAAATAAATAATACACAAATTTGTGATATTCCTTAGATCATAATGAGTACCAATTCTCAGTTAGGTTAGACGTTTGTTTATTATTATTGATGTTTTAAACTCTGTAAGAATATGCTGTTTTTACAACCATGCCAATTCCTTAAATTTTGGTTATCTTAATTTTTTGTATAAAATGGTTACAATAAATCCTATTTTCTACGGATTTTTTTAATTTTAATGTTTGTGTCTGTATTGGGTTGTCATTTTAATAGAATAATCGTACTTTGTGAGGCACGATTAAATGCAATTTGTATTTTGTCCTCTAATAATTTTGTATTTATAGATTGCAAACGTTATCTGCTTTTTCAGCAGCCGCCGCTTGAAAGTTCGTTATTATCTTTTTGTTATTTTGAACCTCAGTTCTTGATTAACAATGTTTTCCTGTTATCTTGCCTCAGTTACTCTCTATTTTATTGATGTTATGAACAAAATCCATGCAGTAATAATATGTTAATCACCTTTGTAATAATTCGGATATTCTCTAGCAATTAAACGTAGATTATTATAAAACAAAACCATTTTTTTTTTATAAATTATTACAAAATCACTAATAAAAAACACTTTTTACTAGGCCTTTCACCAGCAAAGCTGGTATCATCAGGCACCACAAATTTATTTTTGGTTATAAAGAAAACAAGACAATAATGAATTTGAAAAACATATGTAAATAATTAAAAGAATATAAGAATAAATATATGGTAAATTTTTAATAATATATATTATATGCATTATATATATATATATATATATATATATATATATATATATATATATATATATATAAAAGAGGGTATAATTTTTTTTATAAAATGTGATGATGATAAAAGAGAATTTTTTATAGGCCCACTTTCATCATTCATGAAAGATGAATCGCTTTTGTTAATAAAATAGGTTTCCCAGGCATTTAAATGTTTTGAAGATGAAACTGATTTTATTATTTTTGAATTTTCTTTTGTGATGTTATGGTTTGTTGTTAAGCAATGTTTAGCAACTGCTGACTTTTCTTCTGTATTAAATTTAATGTGTGAATAATGTTCTTTAAATCTTATTTTTAAATTTCTCTTTGTTTGTTCTATGTATTTTTATTCACAATTGTCACAATTAATTTCATAAATTCCAGATAGATTTTCATTTTTAATTTTGTCTTTAGGATTATTTGGTTTTTTTAAAATTTGTTTACAGTTTTGAATTAAGGAATTATAGTTGCATTTTTCTTGAGGGAATGTTGAATGGTTTTTGGTTGAATTGTTTATTGAAGGTAAAACTTGCCTAAATGTTCCTCTAAAAGAAACAATGAAATTATTTGAAAAACGGTTCACATCAATAAATTTATGCAAAAGAAAAAAAGGAAGAATATTTTATATTAGTTAACACCTGTATGAATCAAAATATATTTCAATTCAATGACAAACTCTATCAACAAACAGAAGGTACTGCCATGAGAAATCCATTGTTCTGTTTTGTAGCCAACCTATTCATGAGCAATTTTGAAAAAAAAGCCAGAGAAACATACCATATTTTCCTCAATATTGGTTTAGATATGTTGACAATATATTTGCAATATTTAATACAAATCAAAATTTAAAAACGTTCATAATCAATTAAACTCTTTACTCAACAATAGAATTTATTTATGAATCTAATTCTAAGTTACCATTTTTGGATGTTTTAATTGCAAGAAGCCCAAATTCTCTAAAACTTGATTTAGATATTTAGAGAAAACCAACACATACAAACAGATTCATCACTAATGATGCATATCATCCACCAGCTCAAAAAAGAGCTGCATGCCATAGTATTATTTATAGATTACTAAACACACCCTTAATTCAAGAAAATTTTGATAAAGAACTTTCATATATAAAGAAATATTGCTATTTACAATGGTTATATTCCTACATTAATTGATACTATGTTAAATAAATCTACTAAGAAAAAGATTTCCATTATTAGAAATAAAAGAAAAAGAAGAAAATTACTGGGAAAGTTTTTTCAACCTTCAATAAACAATTATCAAAAGCCACTCAACATTCCTTCAAGAAAAATGCAAATATAATTCCTTAATTCAAAACTGTAAAGAAATTAAAAAAAAAAAAAAAAACTAAACAATCCTAAAGACAAAATTAAAAATAAAAATCTATCTAGAATTTATGGAATTAATTGTGACAATTGTGAAGAAAAATACATAGAACAAACAAAGAGAAATTTAAAAATAAGATTTAAAGAACATTATTCACATATTAAATTTAATAGAGAAGAAAAGTCAGCAGTTGCTAAACATTGCTTAACTTTCAAGTTTCTATAACATTTCATTTTATCAGCTGTTTGACAATTTTTATTATTTTACGATTTTTGACCTTGTGGCTTTAGCAACAAACATTTTATAATTAAATATATATATATTTTAGAATTTTTCATTGTTACTGATACATTATACATCATTTGAAGTTATAAAATAAATGAGACTAGTGCTGCAGAATCAAAGTTGATCAGAGAACATAATACACTGTATATATGCAAAATTTAGAATTTGTCAAGATTTCAACAAATGCTTACCAAGGACTTATTTATGAAGTTAAGTGCATGAAATTTTGCATAAAAGTTTGTAATTATACAAGGAACATAATTATAACAATGATTTATAATAGGTCAATGCAATTTTTTATAGTTATAAGGGTTCAAAGTTAATTTTTAAAAACCATTTAGGTATACATTTTTAATAACATAAAAAAAATATATATATAAATTATTTTAATTTTATAATTTTATTTTTTTAACATGAAGAATATCAAACCATAACATCACAAAAGAAAATTCAAAGATAATAAAATCAGTTTTATCTTTAAAACATTTAAATGCCTGGGAAACCTATTTTATTAACAAAAGTGATTCATCTTTAATGAATAATGAAAGTGAGCCTATTCAAAATTCTCGTTTATTATCATCACATTTTATAACAAATTATACACTCTAATAGATATACATTATTAATAATTTGCCATATATTTATTCTTATATTCTTTTAATTATTTACATATGTTTTTCAAATTTATTATTGTCTGGTTTTGTTTATAACCAAAAATAAATTTGTGTTGCCTGATGATGGCGAAAGATCTAGTAAAAAGTATTTTTTATTGGTAATTTTGTAAAAATGTATAGTAAAACAAAGAATACCCATATCAACTTCATCTAAAATTAACAACAAACCAATATTCAGTAGGCTGACAAAAATCAATAGAAATAATTCAGTTTCAATTCAATTAGTTACAAAACTATCATTTGTACAAAAATGTAAGCTTAATTGACTAATTAAACAATGGTTTGTGACTACAAACAAATACAAACCAATGTTTAAATGTTTAGAATAAAAACGTACTATTATATAAATAAAGTAAATTTCATGATAATTAATTTTAAAAAATCAATAAACAATCAGATTAATGTGAAATAAACAGAAACATCCAATAGGCAAAAGCCCTTGTAGGATGCACTTCATAAAAAATAAATATGAAAGGTAATCTAAGAGCAGAAGACCGCTTCCATAAACTAAATACTATACGATTATTCTACATAAATCAAATAACAAAATATGGTTGTATGTAATTGGTATAAAGGGAGCAAACCTCAGTTGTAGTATATATTTACATACAATAGTTGTGCATTATTATGAAATTATTAGCTTTATGATTACTGTAACTATTTGCCTTGTTTACCTAAACTAACACTTTTCGCTGTTGGAGCCACGTTTGTATGGTCAGTATATGGTCAAATATTATAGAAATAAAGATATTTAATAGTTCTATAATATTTTATATAGTAAAAAGTATCATTCAAATATGAGTCATTTATCCATATTTTGGAGTCATTTCTCGTTCATCATACATATATTAACTACTAAAATTAATGTAAACACGAAATAGCTATTTGTTGTCAATCAGATGATTGGTCATTGAATAGAAATACCTTTCAAATTGTATACTTTCCGAATTCTAAGGTCTGTTCAACATAAACATATCAGCAAAGGAAATGGATTTCAGCAATTGAATTTCAGCATTAACTTAAATTTAAAGGCAGTTTACCAATTTTTCTCTAAAACATGTAAACAAAAGTATGTCATCACTAACATTTTGATCGTTCCATTTAATTCTATCGAATATCACTAAAGATCTTACGGAATGTATAATTTTTCTACAAGTTGTTACAAACGCTACTAAATGTATTTGTAAAGTACACAAAAATCCAATTTAGGATTAAGAACAAACTGATCGTAAAGAGTAATTATTTTATTTTTAGTAATAGACATTTTTTTACTTTAACATTTTTATAGAATCACTAACTATATTCTCCAGTTAAATAATTGTTTAAAAAGGGTTGTACACAATCTATGTGAAGGGGGTTCAGGATGCTTCAAGAACCCCTCCCCGTCAAAAAATTACCTACAGTACTAAGATTATCAATTTCTATAAAACAAATAACATAGCGTTGTGCTTGGTAGATAAAAATTATCATAAATTCGATTATTTCTTTAGTAGATTCAATTTACACATCTCTGTCACATTTAATGGTATGTTCTACCGGTCATATAACTAAGTACAGTATCAAGTAAATAAAATATTTATGCACTTTAAATAAGACGCATCAACCAATGCTTCAATTAGTAAGAGTCTGCAGATGCTGTTGGCCATGTTGGTTTTAATCCTATAAGAACAATGTTATTTTCGAACAGGAAACGATCACGCATATGCAAAACAAACAGTTATTTTTAACGAATTTTCCAAACAATTTGCATTTGATTAAGAACTAAACTGCGTGTTGAAACTGCTTTGCGAATTCCTAATTAGTTTTATAGACATAATTTTAAAAATATTTAGTTTGAAGTTTTTATTTTTACCTGTTTTTCAAAACTAGGCAACTATATAGGTATTCAAATATAAAAAGCAAACTCAATGCACAATATGATAACGTTTTTAAAATGACACTTCATATACAACTTTTGGTCAATACATAATGAAAAGTAGCCTCTGCAGACTCTTAATTACGGTCGCCCTGAGATTAGCGGTCGGACAAATCGTTTACATAATATGTATCACTATAAATCATATATTATATGATTTATAGTGATAGTAGTTTAAATTTAGGAAAACCTGCATGTAGGCCAAAATTTTTTTTTCATTTCGTATGGAAACATACATGTACTGGTAACAATATAATCGGATTCATTACATATTTAATTTAATTCTGACTTTCAAACTTACATAGATTACTTAAAGTGATGAGGAAATAGAAAAATAGATTCTGATATGAGAAAAAACATAGTTCTACTTACATTACTTGGACATATAAAGAGAATGAAGCCCACAAGGTTAACGGAGTAAATGGCAGAATTTTAATTGATTTCAGGCAAAAACAGAACAGATTAAATGGAATAGGGTAATATAAGAAGACCTAAAAACAACAGGTATAAGAAAAAATTCTAGACGGTATGTATTTTTCGTGATGGTGTTCATTACTGATTTATTTAAAAAGCTACACATCACTTAGTTTTTTTTTAAATGTTATATTTCGGCTATACATTCTGAAGCCTTTTTCAAAAATTTAACAACATAAATAGTTTTTTTTTTTTAAATATAAATTAATTAATAGATCATATGTTTTTAAAATATTTAACAGATGATTTGATCAATGAAAATTGTTAAATATATACTACATATAAATTTTGATAAAAAATTGATTAGTCACTTATTAATTTTGAATTTTATTTAATACTTCTGATTTAATAATAGGCTGGTATATTGAGCATAAGGTGGCACTAGGTTGTGAAATGCAGCTTTCTACAGCCATACATGCTGCTTCTTTTATTGTTCTTTATTTCCATTTACTTTCTTTATATACTATACTTGCTGCTGTCCATTGCACCTTATGCTCTTCCGCCAAAACATGATCTGAAAGTTTAGAATAGTTTTCAATTGATTTTTTATGCTGTTTTTGTGTTCTTGTATTCTCTTTTTTTGAAGGTCGAGCGAGATGTTTGTCCAAAATAATTTAAATTACATTGACAAGGAATTTTGTAAACAATATTTTTGGTTTCTTGATTTTGATTATATGGTTTAACTTTTCTAAGTAAATTTCCAATTTTTGATTTTGTAACAAATGAAGTTCTAATATTAAATTTTTTGTTAATTCTTCTGATTTTCCTTTGATATAAGGTATAACAATTGTTGTTAAAGGTTTTGATTCTGTATTATGTTTATTTGTATTACTTAAAATTTTTTGTTTGGTTTTTTTATAGGACCTGTTTATGACTTTTATTGGGTAGTCATTGTTTTTTAATTCTTGATATATCAGTTTTATTTCTTGGTCTAGTCCTTCTTCTGTTGATGAAATTTTGAATGCTCTGGTGAATAGTCCTTGTGCAATTGCATGTTTAACGTGATGTGGGGTGTTCAAATAAGAGAATACAAGAACACAAAAACAGCATAAAAAATCAATTGGAAAACTATTCTAAACTTTCAGATCATGTTTTGGCGGAAGAGCATAAGGTGCAATGGACAGCAGCAAATATAGTATATAAAGAAAGTAAATAGAAAGAAAGAACAATAAAAGAAGCAGCATGTATGGCTGTAGAAAGCTGCATTTCACAACCTAGTGCCTGGTGAACACTGTGTCGATTGTACTTGGCTTGGCCCGTGCATGAACAATAATAATAATATAACTGGAATAATTTCTTTTGTGTTTTAGAATTTGACCACATCCTTCAACTCAAAATAACTCTCAAATAAGTTCGAGTTCTTTTCCTAAAGAACAATTTACCCACGTTACAGTCAGTTCTTTCAGCTATGGCCGCTAGCGGATTATAGATCTTTACAAACGCACGAAAGTAGGGATGTTTACCTCTTCTTCCGACGAATCCGCGACACAGGAGCGCCTCTTACCTGGCTGAGGGGTTGTCATAAATAATTTTCGCTAGGGGTGCGACTCAGGAGCGCCTCCCCATCCCTTTTCGGAGGCACTCCTGTGTCGCACCTAAAACTACCTGTCCTCGGCATTCTACCTGTTTCCTACCTACTATCGAGGCCTCCTGAATGCCTACCAATCTAATATCACAACGCTACTATGATACTGACTTTGTTAGGTGCACTGCATATTTTGTAGGAGTAAGTGTAACATTAATTCTTAAGGGGATATCCTAAAAGACCAATCAAAACTATTAATGTACTGTGATAAGTATACTTAAAAATGTTTCATTTTATTTGAATTAATAAGTGATTTAACTATTGCAGACTTGTTTTAAAATAAGTTTGTAATCGTACAGATAAAATACATCCACGCTTGTTTATGCACACTTGGTCTTCGGATGTAGATAGCGTCACGTTTACCACATCAACTCCCGAAGACTAAGAAAATGATGTATTTATAGTCATCTTTTTAAAAAAATTGTAAACTTGATCTTATTTAGTTTTATGTAAAAGGAACACGTAGACACTCTTCCTTTGCTCATGACTTGCCCCTTTAACCCATGAGTATTAATTATGAAAATATTAACCATAGTTTAAACAAATTCGTAAAAGCCAAGCAATGGTTTTTTTTAAATTATATTAATTTTATTACTCGGCAAGTTGTTTCAAAGAAATTGAAGAGTTACAAAAAATGTCAATAACTACAAGAAGGCTTGTAAATAACGAATAAGTATTTCTTAGTTTTAACTCTTAATAATTTGCATAACATTCTAAAATAATAAATATACATTTAAATTTAAACTAAATAATTTGGGTTACACTTACTAATATTTAAAACTTAAAATTAAAAAAAAATACGTAAACTAAAACAAAAGATACTATTTACATTCATTCTGTAGGCTACAATATTGTAAAACAAACAAAATATAAAATCATTAACTTACAAACCTCCTTTTAGCTACCTACTTAAATCTAATAGTTTCTCCTTCTTTTGATAAAAAGTCATTTATACTAACTTCCCGAGCTAAATATCGTTCATACAACTGTTGTAGTCGACGCTGTAGCTGTTCAGTGTTTTTGTTTGATGTTTTTAGTTGAGTTTGTTGCAGATCGTCTGTTCTCTCCAGTGCGTCATTTCGGTGTACGGCCTCGATAACCGTCCACGTAGATGGATTTTGGTGGCCTGCTAAGTTCTTAAATCGGTTATTCTACGCCTTACACATATTGTTTGTTCTGTTTGAGTCGGAAAGAGTCGCTTCATGCATATTCCAGAGTGATGGTGGAAACATGGCTGGTCTAGGGGTTTCTCCTGCTTTACCGCTCATATAGTAGACGGGTTTTTGATACTAAGAAAATATGTAGTTTGTACCTCCCCTGATTTTACCCACCCTGGTACCGTTGACCAAGTTGGACTTTGCGCAGCGCGACCCGATTTTAATTAAAGTAAGCATTGCTAAATTAATTATTTAAGGCTGAAGTATGCATTGCTGAAGGAGTGCGTCACATTGAACAGCATTTATAATACATGTATACAACTGTTGTTTGAAAGTGATTTATTAGCATTGGATTGTTCATGATATGTAGGTAATATTTGGAGATTTCTAATGCTTTGAGTGATTAAGAAACAAACACTCAAAGCATAGGACATCTCCAAATATTACCTACATATCATGAACATTTATACAACTTGTGTTTCATGTAAAATTAATGTCGTTTTTAACAAAAGTGCTATATTTTTAGGAACCCTAAACATATACAAGCTGCTTCACATAACTAAAAACAGCTGTTTATAATGACTATGAAGTTATACATTTGTTAAGTAAACTTTATACAAATGAAACCCCCTAAACAAGCATTCATGAAAAAGAGCTGTGTTCTTTTATTTTAAACCCTATTTTTAAAATTGAAGTATCTTTGGATTTGTTATTAAATTTCCAAAATTAGAGTAGTGTAATACTTTTTCAATACAAATTATGGTTTTATAGTTATTTAACTTTTAACATTTCTTATGGCTGCTATTTTGAAACTGATTGAGATAATTTTGTTACTTTTTTATTTTAGACTACCCCTAAATAGGTTAGCAAAAATGTCAAGTTTCAAATCATTAGCTCAAACAATGTTTGAGATATAATTTTTTTAATAAAAAACACATACAGACAAAGAGACACTTATATTTTGTATTATATCTAAGAGGTTTATAGGAACCTTTTGCTTGTTTTTAGGTCTACTATCATATCCTAAGGTTGTGGTAACCTCTCGTGAAACACCGTGTATATTTTTATTGGTAATTTAAGAAAATTACATAAACATGGAAAAGTATTTAAAAAATCGCGTGGACAACAATTTTTGCTTTATTACCAATTAACATTTTACAATTATGCTAAAAGAAATGGCTGAGAATGTCGGTACTGACATCAAAGCCATAGTATTTTGATTAAATATAGAATATTTTTCATTAATAAATACCAAAATACACTCTCCACAAAAATCTGTAAGATGTCCTTGGTGGTGTGTATCCTGTTTAGAAGGTGGGATATTTTTTCTTAGTAATACTAATGTTGTCCCTAAGGGAGTTCCATATTTTAGGCGGAATACCTAATGGCGCATTCCACGCGGTAAGACAAGAGGGTGGAAAGGGTAGAAAGTTCTATGAATTCATCACATCACATCCTGCCGGCCATGATACCATCCGGCTGTGGTTTAAATCGAGTTTACAACAAAGATATTGCTTATCTTAAAACATATCGCTTTTCCTTGTGAAAAACTTTTGCTTAATGTTTAGTTACTTTATTTAAGAAGAAATTATTACTTTAATATACTGAGATCTATGCCAAAAACTTTATTATGTACGTAAGCCTAAAACTTAGATTTATTAGTTACCATAATTGTATTGTATAGTTGTTTGTATTGTGTTCACTGTTTTATGACACATAATAGATACTAATAACTTTAATAACATGTACTGTACGTGTAAATTATCAGAATTTTCAAATAAATGTGTTATTTGCTTGAGGTATTTCGCCTACAAGGTAGGCATTATTGGACAAAAATCAAATGAAATAAATTAGTTTCCATAATACGATAATTTAACTGACATTAAATATGGTGTAACTTATTTAAAAATTAAAATTGAGCTTCATATTTGAAAGAAGATAAATAACTAATTCGTCAGTTTTATCTAATTAAATAAATAATTTATTGTGCAGGTGTAAAAATGTTCTGAGACTGGAAGACAGTATAAGATATTTTATAATTTAATTTGATTTTGACGCTATGCATATTGAATTATCACTCGCTAATAAACGTCTTTTGATAATTTACGCTATCTAAAGACTTCAAAGATTTTAAATGTTTGTTTGTCATCTACTTGTTGGTTGGTATGAAAATAATGTATTGGATGTGTCTCAATGACGACTGAATACTATTTAAATTAATTTTATTACTACAGTATATGTTAAATGTATTTCGTTTCATTATAAATCTGAAAATATATAATGCAAACAGATTTTCTATCAACTTACTACTCAGTTTAAATGATTTCAATTATTTAATCAGGCCCGGATTACCCATAAGGCCAACCTAGGCCATGGCCTAGGGCGCAAGCTTGCGGGGGGCGCAGGGCAAGGGATGGCAAAAAAATATTGTATATTTTTATTTTCCTAGACGAGCGTCAGAAGCGAGCGTCCGGCGCTGCCTTGAAATAGAAGTGAAGTGAGGGTTGGGTGGGGGGGGGGGGGGGTGGCCGCTGAATGGCTCACGATCACGTGTCACTGCTATCCCACCGAACCCACGCCCTCTGTGAACAGTAGTCAGTAACAAGCTATCAAGTGCGTGTGGTGTGAGGTTAGGTTATCGTGTGATTTTGTTGTGCATTACGAAGTATTCTTCTTGTTGGGTTTTACCCAAGGTAAGTTTTTAAAACAATTCATAATATACCTTATTTATATAATTTGGTTATTGAGTGATGAGAACGAAGTTTTCACCTGCACCTGCTGTGCCTAACCTCCTGCTTCTGGTACAGCGCCACTGTGTCTTGTGTCATTTATAAAAAAAGTTACAAATACATTTTGTGGCTAAAACTGCGAAAAACAATAGTTTGAAATTAAATATTGATGTACCGAGATTAATTGCTTTGCCTAAAAGGGTTTAAACGTTATTAGATGAGCGAACGAAGTGAGCGAAATCCTATCCCTCAAGTACAGTAGGGATAAAAAAGTTACATGTGAGTCTACCGTCTACGTTCAATTTGTTCATTGTTAAGCGTCTTCGCCTGTAGTTCGAAAATTCTAGGTTCGATCCCTGCCATGGACAGTTAGTTTTTTACAAATCATTAGGGATGGACACGAAACGAAACGAAACTTTGATAGTTTCGTTTCGGTTTCATAAAATGAATTAGATAAGTGCGTGTTACTTTATTGCATTTTTGTATGCGAGCATTTAAAAAAAAAAAAAAAAAAAAAAACAATAAATATGTATAGTTTGACTTAGTTTTTGTGACACAAGTGTTTTAAGATTTAAAAAACAAAATAAAAAATCCCACTCGGACCAAGCCTAAGGTAGATTTCTCGAATCGACGAAACCGAAATAGTTTCGGTTTCGTGTCCATCCCTACAAATCATTAGGTTTTTTATATTTCTTTTAATAATTTATAATATTATATAGTATAATACTATTAAGTTATAATTATATAATAGCTATATAATATATAACTATTATTTAGAATTATTACATTTATATAATATTTATAATTATAATAGTTATAAAATCAGTCTTTGATGAATTTATCAAATTTGTGCCTCAGTTTTGCCAACTAAAAAATAATACTGTACTGTGCGTTTATTATGTATGAGTTAGGTAGTCGGTCAGTTTGGACAGGACGAAGCCAAATAGAGTACAGTAAATGAAAATATGAATACATTACATTTAAAGTCAAATCAGTTCCAATTTCTTGTTATATGTGGTACTAATAATGTCGTGGTTTTTATGCAGGTATTAAAATGAGCCAACCAAAAAAACGCCCATCTGGGGCTGAATTCAGAAAAAGAGCTAAATTGAAAACAGAGGAGAGCAAGAAGTTCTCTGGGACAATGAAAAATTGGCTGTCTAAAGAACAAGATAAGACCCAAACCAAAAAAGATGACGGTTTATTTTTGGACACCAGTACTCCTAGTACTGCTAGTACCTCTGTTCATATGCAGTCTTTTACTTCAGGGACAGAAACGGAACCGGACACAAGATCTTTAGCATTTGAATCCGAACCACAGAGAGACCCCGACCCTGAGAGCCCTTCCAATAGCATTGATAAGCCAACACCACTAGAACATGAACCTGAAATTGAACCATTTTGTTTTGATCCTAGTACTGCTAGTACCTCTGTTCATATGCAGTCTTTTACTTCAGGGACAGAAACGGAACCGGACACAAGATCTTTAGCATTTGAATCCGAACCACAGAGAGACCCCGACCCTGAGAGCCCTTCCAATAGCATTGATAAGCCAACACCACTAGAACATGAACCTGAAATTGAACCATTTTGTTTTGATCCTAGTACTGCTAGTACCTCTGTTCATATGCAGTCTTTTACTTCAGGGACAGAAACGGAACCGGACACAAGATCTTTAGCATTTGAATCCGAACCACAGAGAGACCCCGACCCTGAGAGCCCTTCCAATAGCATTGATAAGCCAACACCACTAGAACATGAACCTGAAATTGAACCATTTTGTTTTGATCACGATCCAGCAAACTGGGTTGTAAATAATGAACTACGTGATTATGTGTCTCAACATGGGATAATTCAAAATAAAGGAGGGAATTTCTCAAAGGCAAAGAAGGAATATGGCAACCGTTTTTGGAGTTTTTCAAGTACACATTTTTATAGACATTTAGCAAATGGGGAAAAACAAAATAGAGCATGGCTCGTCTACTCTGAAAGCAAATGTTCAGTTTTTTGTGGCCCTTGCCGTCTTTTCCATTCAGAATCTCAGTCGGAATCATCTTTCGTGAAAAATGGCTTTAGTGACTGGAAAAATGTTACAGCAAGGCTAAAAGAGCATGAAAACTCAGTTTCACACAAAAACAATACAATCACTTTAAAAGAGAGAGGAGAGAAACTAGGAAAGGTTAATTCCCAATTGACTGAAATGATTGATCAAGAAATGAATTACTGGCAAATGCTACTTCAAAGAGTGGTTGTGGTCATAAAAGCTCTAGCTTCACGAGGATTGCCATTTAGGGGGTCAACAGAGTTATTTGGTTCCAACTCGAATGGAAACTACATGATGTTACTAGAAGTTCTTGCTGAATTTGATCCCTTTTTGCGTGAACATATCAGAAAGTATGGAAACCCTGGCAAAGGACATATTTCCTATCTTTCGTCCACTATTTGTGATGAGTTTATTGAACTCCTTGGCAAGAAAGTTACAGACTATATAATAGAGGAGGCTAAAAGCTCTCAGTATTTTTCATTGATTGTCGATTCAACGCCTGATATTTCCCACGTAGACCAACTATCATTTGTAATACGCTATGTGAAACAAAATGGAGAGCCTGTTGAAAGATTTCTCAAGTTTTTACCACATATTGGACATAAGGCTCTTGACATGTTTAACTCTGTGATTGACACTCTGCAGCGTTACGGTCTGGACATACAAAAGTGCCGCGGGCAATCCTACGATAACGCTTCGAACATGTCTGGAATATATTCAGGACTACAGGCTAGAATTCTTGATGTCAGTCCACTTGCATCATATATCCCGTGTGCAGGACACTCTCTAAACCTAGTTGGGACTCACGCCGTAGATTCTTGTATTGAGGCAGTGTCACTATTTACTCTGCTTCAAGAGCTGTATAATTTTTTTTCTAGCTCTACACATAGATGGGCGGTGTTAAATAATTGCAAAAACACGACACTAACAACCAAAAGCCTTTCCACAACAAGATGGTCTGCTAGACATGACGCTTTAAGAGCCTTACAAGAAGAATGGCCTGCAATTATCAGAGCTCTAGAAATATTGGAAAGTGACACAGATCAGAAGGCTAACACTCGAGCAGAAGCTAAAGGCCTCCTAAGCAGATTGAACCGCTTGGAAACAGCTATAATGGTCAAGTTATGGGGTACTATTCTTTTCAGGCTCAATAAGGTTAACAAATATGTGCAAAATGAAGACACTGATGCATTGGCCGTAACAGAAGTTTTCAACTCACTGATATCCTTCTTTGAAGAGCTCAGAAATCAGTTTGATATTTATGAAAACAAAGCACTTGATGTTAGTGAAACCAAAGTTTATGAGCTTGATAACAGACGTAAGAAAACAAGAAAACTTCAAGATGATGAGACTCGAGATGGGGAAGTTTCCTTTACTACTGGAAGAGACAGCTTTAGAGTTAACACATTTATTCCGATAATTGATAAAGTTAAACAAGAACTTACAGCAAGAATGCATGCCTATGAGGAATTTGTTACAAGGTTTGTTGCAATAATAAAACTCTCACATCTCACGACAGAAGAAATTGAAGTTGAGGTTAACAAACTTCTCAGTGTATTTGAAAATGATTTAGAGCCGGCAATCTTTGATGAACTTGTCCACCTGAGGTCGCACATGTCATCAAACAAAATGGAAAATAAAAAGCCGTTGTCTTTGTACAAGTGGATCATAGGAAACAAATTGGAAGATATCTATCCAAATGTAGAAATTTTGCTAAGAATGTTTATTTGTACTCCAGTAACAAACGCATCAGCCGAGAGGTAAGTCAAACAATAACAAACTTTTTACTTTGTATTACAATTTCAATGCTCAAGATTTTAATATAAACTAAAATAACGTAAACAAATACTAAACAAAGTCTACTTTGTCAGCTTCTTGGGATCACACACAGGTTTTCATGGGAAAGTAAGATTCCACAAATTACTCTAACTTTTTAATATACTACGTAATACGTGTTTTTATGAATCTTTAATCACTTCATAAAATTGAATAGTCTACTTTTTTATTGCTTTGTTTTCTGTATAATTTTTTTTTATAAGTGTCACAATTTAATTGTATTTTTAGGTCATTTTCCTGCTTAAAAAGGATCAAGGAATACCATAGGTCAAACATGACCCAAACAAAGCTCAACTCTCTCGCTCTCCTCAATATTGAAAATGATGTAACGAAAACATTGGATTTCACAACAAACACCAAGATGCAGGCAAAGAGAAAGATGGAAATTTCTAAACGTTTAAAAGTCTTTCGTAGTAAAAAGTGATGGTGTTAATAAAATGTAATAACTAATAGTAACAAAAGTAATGTATGTGTTATTTAATAGTGATTTCACACCTATCCTTTTTGTATTTCTTTTCAACAATAATTAAAAGGGAAATATCGTATATTGCCCTGACATTTCAAATATTTCTCCAAATAATCGAGTTAAGACTATACCACTAGGTCCTACAGTAAATATAATTTACTAAACGAGATATGTAATTTAACCAATTTCTTTTCAGTATCCGGAAAGGTAGCGCCCATTTAACTGCGATATGCCCCCCCCGAAACATTTTGCGGCTAGGGGGCGACTAATGTAGATACCTCGGCACTCTGTGTCCCCTAAAACTATGTTGCACTACCTGTGCCTTGTATCAGCCTTAATGCTTTTTCAATCTTATTAACTATATATATGACGGTGTGCACCTGCTTATTTTGTAAGAGAAGTAATGTAAAATAATTCTTAGGAAATATCTCAACAGACCATCAAATCTAGATTATTACGTGATAATTTTACAATAATTTTTCATTTATATAGAAGTGTCAATGATTAACTATAAGCAACTTATTTTAAAATAAGTTGTAATGTAAAGATTACAATACCATCAGCTTTTTATGCTAAATTGTTTGAGTGTAAATATGACTAACAAACCCCGAAACCGAAGATAATATGTACATACTTAAGTATGCTTTTTAAAAACATTGTAAACGCCTCATTATTTAGCTTTTAAGTTAAAAGACAACTAGACACTTCTTGCTCAGGAGATGCCCTTTCGCCCATGGGTTTAATCATAAAATATTACCAGTGGTTTTCGTGCCCAAGCAATTATTAAATTATCCTTGATTTTAGGCAGTTTTAAAGATTGAAGTTACCTGACTCTAAAGAAGTTTAAGAATAAGTTTTTTATTTTAACATTATCAATATCATTAAATAATATATACTTCTAAATCGATAACACTAAATACTTTTCTACCTCATATAATTAAATTAGAGATAAAGAAAGATTCGTGAACTCAAAAACGATTTATTTGTACAATTCATTTTGAGGCCTATCAATAATCGTAAAAAAACAAAATATCAAATCTTAACTTACAAACGCTCTTAACCTATTATGATTAAATTTTCGTTCTTTTGCCAAAAAATTTACCAAAACTTTCGACTAAATATCCTCAAATTAACCGTTTCGGAAGATGAATGTTCATAATTTAATTATAGTTAAGTGTATTTTCCATACTAAATTTGTTATATTCGGTGGACAGCATGGAAAAGTAGAGTTTGGTGCCAAGTTTTAATGTTTCTGCCTTAACATTATGTTGTCTTGTTTGAGTCGTAAAGAATCGCTCATGCAATCCGAGTGATGTGAAATTTTAAGGGGTTTCCGCACAGCCAATATAAGTTTTCGAACAAAATGCAAAAACTTTTTTACCTTCCCCATTTTACACCACCTGTACGTGACAAGTACTTTGGATCCGTCCCAAAAATGATTTGATTTTTTATGGGAAGTATCATTGCTGAAGAGTGCCACTTAGACACAATATAAACATGTATTACAATGTTGTTTGAATGTTTATTGCTGTTGTTGTCTGTGAGGTAAAATAGATCTATGTTTGAGAAAGAAAAAATAAGCTGGACATCTCAAATTTTACTCATTCATGAACCTGTATTACAATTGTGTTTCATGAAATTTTAATGCGTTTTAAAAATCTATATTCTTGGGAATAAAGCAAAAAGGTTACATACTAAAAAGCTGTTCAAAGGACATGAATTTATCATTTGTGATAAACTTTAAGGACAAATGAAAACCTGTAAATCAAGCATACGAAGCTTGTGCAATTACCCAAATAAACAATTCAAGACGGATTTGTTCAACAATTAAAATTAAGTATCGGTAAACTGATCAATAACAAACCATCTGTATTTTTTTAAAATTATTTAAGATGCCTAGGCGTCTAGTTTTTGATGGATTTTGACTGTATGCAACGATACTTGCGGAAAACTTGGAATTAGGTTGTGTCAGAAAGAGCGGGTAAGACATCTTTTAAAGTACAATCATTAATTCATTTTAATCGACGGGACTTTTGAATTTGATGAAAAGTTTTCACAATAATATGACATACATCTGATTTAGAGATAAATAATGAATAAAGAAAAATGGTCCTAGTATTCTTTTTATGCGCTGTCGTTGTTCGGATGTGATAAATGGCCAAAAATACAATTCACCTGTCTGCGCAGTAGCAACAAATTTATGTATTTTAGACTACCCAAATTGCAATGTCAATTTAAAACATTACAAACATGTTTGATATCAAGTTGTTTCAAATAAAAACTAAGAGAAAGAAACTAAAATTTTGGTATTATATCTACTTATAGGAACTTTCTTGTTTTAGGTTTAACTAGCTAACCAAACGAGTTAGTAGTAATACTCTCGTGAAACACGTGTAAGATGTTTATTGGAATTAGCAAAATACATAAACACTGTAAAAGTATAAAAAATGCTGGCTATCATCTTTGCTATAGCTACCAATTCAACAACAAATGCAAAGAAATGGCTGAAATGTCGTACAATGGCTCAAACATATATCTTTATGAAATAAAAACATTAATAAACCAAAAACACCTCCAACCAACAACGCGTAAGATGCCTGTGATTGTAAAGTTAAACAGGTGGGTATTTCTAGTAAATAATTGCCCTAAGGATTCCTTTTTCTATACCTTGGCGCATCCCGAAGACAAAGGGAAAGGCAACAGCAAGAACACCATTTCCGGTGCCGGACCAGGATGATCGGGTGGTTTGTAAAAAGAAAAAAAATATTGCGACCTTACATCATTAAAACATATCTCCTCATATTGAAACAAAACATAATGAAAATGTTTAGCATTGGTCATTTAAATTTAAGAAAAATATTACTTTTAAAATCTGAGATCATTGCATAAATAACATTATTAACATAAACCCAAAGCTTGATTTATTAGTTACCATACAATTGTATTGACAAGAATAGGTTGTTTTGTTCAGTTTAATGACATATTAAATTAGAACAAAACTGTCAAACATGATGTACAGTTACTTGAACATTTATAGAATTGACAACAAAGTATGTGTTATTTGCTGAGGTAATTCGTACAAAGAGTAGGCATGATGACAAGACTCAAAGGAAGAAAATTAGTTTCATTAATTACTAGACTTGTTTGACCACCAATATGTGACTATAAATTAAAATTATACATTTGAAGAAAGCGCATGACACAAATTCATCGCATTTAGTCACATTAAATATAATCTTAGTTGATTCAAGTGCTAACGTGTTCTGAGAGAATAAAATGGTAGATTTAATTTAAACTGAGTGAGCTAACATATTAATTAGTTTAATCAGCTAATAAACTTTTCGCTTTACATTTTACCGCACCAATGACTTCAAAACATTTAAAATTGTTTCAATTATAGTCCATACTACATGTTGGTTGTATAATAATAATATTATGTTCTCAAACATAGAATACATTTAAATTGCCATTATTACTACATTTATTTATTTAATGTCATACGTCCATCTTAATCATAATAATATAAAATAAACAAAATCTTCTCAATACTACATTAAGATTTATTATTTACAAATTGTCACAATATATTAGATATATTATTAATGTGCATAATGGATATAGCACAGATAGCCAAACTCTTAGAGTCTTTAGAATTAATCCAAGCCTATAGGTAACGTCAATAACCAATCATCCACGTGTCATGGATAAGGACATACGGTAATCTATAAGTTGAAAACATGGAAGAGGTGTCATTGACGACAGTGAAATCAGTCGGTTTTAGGTGTATAACAAACGAGGAAAATGTGCCTAATTATCTTGGGCGCAAACCCCACGGTAACATCTTAGGAAGGTCGCAAACACCACTTGGCGCAAACCCCACGAGCGCAAACCCCACGTAGCCCACAATCTCACCATAGATATCAAGACATCTTAGTTTTTGAACCCTTGTCAAACCTTTGTAACACTGGACCCGCGAGGGTACGACAGTGGAGCGCCTCAAGGTCAGGCGCTCCACTGTCGCAGTTGTGCTCTTTCTTGGCTGGCAGTTTTATTAGTTTTTACCAGGCGCTCCACTGTCACTCACCCTCTTCCGACCACCCCTAATTAGCGAACAAGGGTTGGTCGGAGAGGTCTCATTTTTACTTTGTGCTGTTAAAATGAGATCTTTCTTATCATAATAGTTTCATTATCTACAAAAAATTACAGTATAAGGATAATAAGTCCAAATACGAAAGCAGTATGATTTAAACTAACAAAAATACCTCTGTGTATGTTTATACAAATATTTTCTCTGGCTATTGTTTATATTGCATTCCTTTCGTGTTTGGATTCATCTTTTTTATATTTTTTAGTAGATTATAAAACTATTATGATAAAAATATCTTATTTTAAAAGCGCAAAGTCACTAAAGCGTAGTGGAACCACAGAGCACAGAATAAAATTCTTATTCTGCGCTCTCTGAGTGGAACGTCCACTTGTTCGCTAATTAGGGGTGACCTATAATTCGCTAGTAAGGGTCTATAATTCGCTAGCGGTCATAGCTGAATGGATGGACTGTCGTCGTTAATTCTGTGTAGCACTGTAGACTTTATAACGTTTGCATACACTGACGCGGAGAGAGCGGCAGCGGTCGCGATGCAATATTTAGTAGCTTCCTTCCATTTCAGACAAACTTTTTTTATTCTGTGCTTCCATCCTCCGCTACCATAATCGTGAGTGTGTTTATACTTTGTACAATCGACAAGTGGGGTGAGTTGATAGTTCTGTGGCATACAATGTGTATTAATTATTAGACGAAGAAGAGGAAATGTGTCATCTTGAGCTAGAGTTTACTATACGTCCGTATTTTGAAGCTGTTATACATAGATAACAGGCTGTTATACAGTTGCGGTCTTTTTGATAGAATGTCTGTATTTTGACAGGTACGGATAAATCAGATCTATTGTCTTGAATGACACAATTTGGTACTTATAGATTGCAAACATGATCTTTTTATCATCTTCTTTCTTCAAAGTACACTGCAGACAAGTAGTTCTGTTTGCTGTCACTCACTTCTTGTTGAATACGTTTTTTTGTCTTGAATAATTTATTTACCATTTTATTCTACATTAAAATATATTTCCTTTGTCCATTATTACTTGGTAATATTGGCTGGTTATCTATTCATTTAATATACTTTTTTATCTTGTAGTCTTAATGGTTGAGGCGTTATAAAGACGAAGAGTTCATTTAAATCGCCCCATCAGAGTACAAATTAATTAATTAATAAGACTCTTAAACTGGCTAATGAAAACTAAAATTATTAAACTTATGTATTTTTAATAAAATATCTCCCTTTTACAAAAATGTGCAACTATTGTTCTGTAAATTGTGGTAACCCTTTTTTGCGTTTTTATTATTTATTTTGCCAGAACCTAATTTTAATTTGTATATTACCTTTTTTGTGATGCCTCTTTATCCTGCAGGGTTGTCTGGAATCAAATGCGCTATCCGTCACTAGTTTGGCATCCTCAGTGGTACTAAAAACTAAGAAACGTAATAAACATTTTTTTTCACTTTATATCAGTCATAAAACACAGTTAACTTTAATTCATTTTAATTGCAATAAATTCAAATATTTGTCGTTATCCACAGGGTTGGTGGATTGAGGTCACTTTAGTTGAAGCAAAGAAACGAGAGTTAATATTCAAAGGAATACTTAATGCTCTATAAAATAACTATACAAAAATGGACGACAACATGCGTGCTTTATAATAAATTACAACATTAAAAATCTTGAATTCTACGGCCATGGCACAAAATGTAGCTGATAAGAAGAAAATCGATTACAGTATTAGTAGAGTAAAAAGACCAATTTAACGTCATCCCAAATATGGGTTCCCAAGTATGAGCCGAGTGCCGGTTCGGATTTCTTCGGCTAGGGTCGTTTTTGGGTACCCCCACCAAGTCACGAGATCAAAATAAAGAGCTGTGATTGTCTAAAATAGCCAATAAGGTTGCCATATTGCCTTAATAATAATAATTATTATTTTTTTTGTGTTTCTAACTGTAAAAAATCACTTTAACAATTAATAATTATAACAGTATAGGAATTTTGAATAAAATGTTGTATTTATAATGACTATAATTTATAAAAATCGTCATGTCCCATTTTTTAAAAACTTTATTATTTTGTTTAACCGTAGTCAACAAATGCGTGCCATTTTAAGCAGTGAAGCCTTTCAATGTAACATGTAACCTACAAGGTCTTTTATTATATATATATATATATATATATATATATATATATATATATATATATATATATATATATATATATATACTGTACATATGTTTTAGTTTTTTCTTTAGAAAATGTCACACACTGGACTTATAGAGTTAGGCCAGCCATAGAGTATACAATTCACTCACATACAAATACACGAAGCATACGAGGGCCCGGACTCACAACAATAGGTCTTACATTATGTCTGCCTGTATGGTGCGAGGACCGCCTCAGAGCTTATGCGTTTTACGACTGCCTTGGATAACGGTCGGGTGATTTTTTTAATTGAATTTAGGCCGCCCTCACCTCATTGGAATGGGTTTCCATACAAGTGTCCTGGAATTACAGAGTTTAAGCCAGCCATAGAACACACAAAGAGCTAGGAACACTTATTTTTATCTAACTTGTTGTAGTAAAAAACTGCACTCACTAAGGCGCACTTACCATCTTTAGCATCTTGTGGAAGACAACAAGGTAAAAATACATAATCAAATGGAACTTTCCAAGACTCTTCGAGTTCCTGTGAAATTTAGAAAGAAATTACCTTTTCTCCAACCCTTTGGTATATCAAAGAGTTTGAGAAAACTACGAACTAGCTTAATACTAAAAGTTATACTACCCTCCTCCCACAAAGTTTTGTGAAATTTGCGTTCACATCAATTATTCGTCTTTTGAACAGCGCCGTTAAGTTTACTCCGACAAGAAGGGGATTTAAAAACCATATTTACGCTTATACAAGGACTCACAACGAAAAATTATTTAATGATAAAACTATTGTGATTGTCTTTGAACCCATGAAACTCTACCACTGCCGGTGTCGCCATGTTTCTGATTAATTTACTGTGGGCTTTGTTTTTTATACCAAACAATTTCATCATGCAAACGATTTGCATACCATCCATTTACTTGCTGTGGTTGGGAGACATAGATAGAATTATTTTGCATAACCCGATCAATGTGCTCAATTAAGTAAGATTCGACACAGGATAATTGTTCATTGTACCAAGAAATTCAAGGCAGTAAGCTGACAAAGTCTAGCCATTCAGACTCGCTAAATAGAACAGACGTTTTATGTTTAGCGCATTGGACCTCTACATGTTATTGTTGGACCGCTATAGTATAAGAACCATTGTTAGTTCTATTTGACGTAGCTAATGCAAATGTTTTGTTAAATTTGGCTGAATAAACTGATTTGATTTGATGTGGCTTGAAGTAAATATTTGTAATTACTATTTTTAATCCAAAAATGTAAATCTCCTTTTCTCACTCTTGTTGCTTAAGGCACGAGTAATTGAAGGTTCCAGATTCTGAAACTCGATAAATTCTGAATTATCCAACAAAACATATTTCCGATTGCCTTGTTTGTGAATCAAAACGCCCACGTGAAAGTCGGGATCTTTTCCGTTATACGTATACCACTATTTAAATATATTGAATAATACATTTTAACCATTGTTTGGTATAAATAACGGAACACGGTATTCAATTTATTGATTTAAAACATGTTTTCCTCATTTTCAACCTTTAGAATCCCAATACATCGAGGCCGCCCATATACATCGCGCCGCGGCAGTTATGGTTAGGTTAGGTTATTATATTGTAGAATGAACCTGTAATTTGTAAAAACACTCTACAATAGGCTATGCTAACCTAACCTAACCATAACTGCCGCGGCGCGATGTATATGGAAATATTTTGGGATTGCTGACACATAACGGAAAAGATCCGACATTAAATAGTGGTATACGTATAACGGAAAAGATCCTAAAGTCAAACTCTTTTGAGTCCCACAGTAACGAATTTTGAGAACAGTGAATTTACGTTACACACTTTTCTGACTGAGAGCCTGTCAGATCCTGTTGTGGAAGAGAATTTTCCTTGTCAACTAGTGGAAACTCAACAATGGAGATACTAGCCTCTGGAGCCGGAGATGTTGAACTCATTTTGACTAAGCAGCACCTGAAATTTAGCTTTTTTATAGGAGTTGCGACACTAAAGAACTCTGTTGACTGTACCTGTAAGTGGGTTGTACTCAATCAATGATCAATCAACTCAATGAATGATTAAACAATAGGGAGTGGTGCCCTTTTCAAAAGCAACAGAATACTCAAATTCAAGACGGACATCTACAGGATCAGACATAAGATTTTCAGATTGTTTGGAGCAGTCGACAAAAGAAAACAGGACAAGTGTCAAAAACTGTGCGACTCATGATAGGGTGAGGTATACTGGTTCTATAGTAAGATGACTGGAACCTTGCGTACATTTCATACAACAGAGCGTCATCACCACGCAAATTATCATAAGGATAATACTGAGAGTTTAGAAAGAGTTTCACATCTGTAAGTGAGCACTTATCAAAGAGACTAGCTTATCAGAGACTTATCAAAGAGCAAAATCAGTTCCTGTTTCTGGTTAACAATGATGCATCTGTAGTTTTCAAAGAAGCCCAGCAGACGTTTAAGGGAACACAAAAAGAAAAGTCATTAGTTACCTTAACCAACCCTTTGCCAAACCACAGGCAGATATAATAGAAAGTATACGGAAATAGAGAAGTTCCTTATTAAACGTTGACATAGAGTATTTAATCAATACTTTAAGTAAACAAACAAAAACCAACTTCTGAAAATCAGCTGTAAAAATTATGAAAATTTATATGTGTCATTTTTATTTCACATCTGTTATATTTTGTTTAATATATTAAGTCTGTAAAAAAGAAAATTAATAATACTTATCGTATATTTTATGACAATTTCATAAATTCTCTGTGTTGAAAGAACAGCAGGTTAGACATAACCATTTTGAAGGTTACTGCACAATCAAATTTTAATGTATGCACAGTTTTGACTGTGTACATATCAAGGTTAGTTGTTGAGAACCTTATTTCATCAACGAAGATGTCTCTAATTTATAAAAAAACCATTCAAGTAGCTGATAAATTTGTTCCTAAAGCTTTACAACCACTATGGAATCATCCTGCAGGTAACATTACAGTTATATTTCTATGCATTTTTCTGCCAAAACTGAATTTTTGTAGGCCCTACTCTCTTATAAACTCAGCACAGTTAAATGCCAATGATTAATTATAGTAATAGTTTAATTATAAAGTTAAGTGTAAGTCAGTTAACCTAAGTTTCTGTGTTATAGGCCTATTAGAGTGAGGCTTCTGAATGGTGATGGATTGTTGTATAGATACCAGGATATTAAACTTAAATGATAGCAGTAAAAGATTGCTGGTAGGGCAACCACAGAACTTTGATTCAATAGTTTGACACTTGAAATTTCGATAAGCTCTGAGGATGCAACGAATCAATTATTTTCCCTTATAAGCCATGGTCTTTTAAGTAGACTACAGCATTAGGTTCTGTAACAGTAGCATTAAATTGTTAAAGTAGGCTAATCCATCTAGTTAGCTTTTATTTTTGTATTAATTTGTTTAGTGCTTTTCTAAAGAAAATTCAGTACAGTTTCCTTATAAAAATAGGTTTATTTGTGTTTACCATGTAGCCTACATACCTTTTAGTTCCACCTTTTGATATTTTCAACCTTTGTAGTTAATTCAGTGATATGTTACGTTAGGTTTAGGTTAATTTTGTCAAAATCTAGTGTTACTGCTTATATGAATTATATAAAGGGTAATTATGCACCTTCCAGATGCTTCTCAAATATGATTTCTTGTTGAAAAAGTGGTGTAATAGGCTATAAGTTTATATCTATTGAGGAGGCTGATTTCAACTGCGGAAAACTCATTTCTTGACGAAAGTATAACATGTAATTGTCAAAAAGTAACATTTTCAAACATTTAGCAGTAGATTTTTTTTTAATGAAACATAATTTCCGTGGAAAAAATGTATTATCAGAAAATATAGACCTGATTTTACAAACTGATAATTAAAAAGTGTCACCAAAGCTAACATGTATAATTTATCTGTATTTATATATTAAATGTATTTATGTAAGCTATGACTATTATTTGTTCGTGTTCAGCATGAAAAACTAACTTACTGTACAGTACATCAAATTAATATATATATAAAATTACAATATATAACTGAGATAAGTTGAAAAATAACATTCTAAAAAATTTAGAATTTTCAATATTTTTGGTATAAAACGTTATTTCCGAAGAATAAAAAGTATTCTCCCATCAAAAATAGACCTGGTTCTACCCACTGGTGATAAAAAAATCAAGATTGGCAAGGCGTATAGAATGTGCATAATACTGTTAGTTAATTTTTCTTTTATGTTATTACTATTTTATAATTAATTTTATTTTACACACAAAAATAATGTTTTTATTTATTTACACTTATTTGCTTTACAGTAAAAATGGTTAGGTGTAAGAGAGGACTTTTTAGTTCTAAACTCGCCATTCGTAACATAATTGTACAATAAAGTCATTTTTCATTTCATAATCATTCATTAAATATATTCTTAGTCATTAAATATATTAAATGACAAAGCTGGCTTGAAAAAGTTTTATTTTAACTTCCTTTTCTGTCTTAAGAAACATTTTTGAAGGTTTGGATGCTTATTTATAAAACGCCCTTTGTATCTACTGTAGTAAATTATTTTGAAGTGATACATTAGGCTGTATGTATTTTAATTATGTATCCCTTACTAATTTAGATGTAGGCCTATATTTTAGTAGTTTAGGGTTAAAGTTGATTCATTTTTAATACATTTACAGTATCTACATATTGAGCATACATAGTTTTAATTGAAGACATCGTTTGTTTTAGGCCCTAAAACTATATTCTTTTGGGCACCTGCTTTTAAATGGGTAAGTATGGCTACATTTTTTGGTTAAAATTTTCTCATCATTAATCTAATGCAAGTTTAATTTCAAATTATATATATATATATATATATATATATATATATATATATATATATATATATATTTAAAAAAATAACATACATTTTGATATCAAACTCATTGTGTGTTTTTCTTTAACCCTTTGACTACTGAGGAATTACTTCTATTATGTCCCAGAACCGCTGGACCCAGTTGCGCCAGCGCTACCACCAGACACCGAGCCAACTCGACAGTGTGTTACCCAAAACCGCCAAGCCAATTTCAGCCGATTTTGCATAAGTGCAAATAAATATTTGCAGTTTCGCTAATGTTAAAGATAGAATAATGTTTTTTGTGTAATTATTTTTTTAGGATATTTTCTAAAAATATATGAAGACAGTTTTTTTCTAAGGATATATGAAGACCGTTTTGTTTTTATTTGTTTAGAGTCGAAAATAAAAAATAAACAAAATTAAGTTCAAATTGTATAAATTTCAATAACATTATTAATATTGGGTCTCTTGCTAGCCTAGTGGTTAGCAAGTCTGCTTCATATGCAGATGGTCACGGGTTCAAATCCCGGGAGGTCCACGTAGAAATTTGCTGATGGGTTTGGACTGTTGTTCCTTAACAACGTATACGTACACAAAGTAAAATGCCTCTGGCGTAGATAGAATGAAAAAAAAAAGTACTTAAAAATAAACATAAAACTTTTTATTGTAAAGCAACTAATTAAGGAAGTTTCCTGTGAATTTGTATATTATGTAAAAATCGATATAATGCTTACTTATGTAGCCTACTTGCATTATTTTTCAACATATTGCTCGTATTATTCCAGAAGTGTCTGAAATGTAATAAAAAGCTAATTTAACACAAATTAATAAAAACATCACACATAATTACGTTATTTATCTCAAAATATATTTAAATTGTTATACTAACAATCCTAAGATTCCCAGGAGTGTGTAAAAAAGATAATTTTCACCAATAAAACATGAAAAAATTAACTGGAATACTAAGTTTTAAAATTAAATAAAAAGTTTACTTATAAACACAATTTTATTTACAGTATACAAACATATTGACTGGTTGTTTTTATTTTGCACAAAACAACTGATAATCTACATCAATGTCAATAATTTTTTTTTGGTATGTTAATTTATTAAATTAAATAAACATTGTTGAGGCTATTATCCTAAAGAGGGACCATTCCCCTCTTTTCTATGAGGACCATCTCAACAAATTCTATGAGATATGTCATTTATTTATTCAAATAAATAACCAAACTGTAACAAAATTACTAAAAGCCAAGTGGATCGGCTCGTGGCAGTTGTGGGCCGATAGTGTATGGCGCTGAGATCGGCCCATGGTGGTTCTGGCTATGAAGTGGTGAGCAGATGGATGTAGTCGGCCTCTGGCGGTTTTGGATACTAACTACAAAGCTGATCTCATCGGTCCTTGGCGGTCAAAGGGTTAAAGATTTTACAAACACTGTATTGAAATCATTTATTTGTTACTTCTGGTCAAAACCAATCAAATCATCATTTGATTAAACGATTATCTAAATTTTGGCCTTGCACTTAAATTTAAATACTAAATGGAATTTTTTTATAGCTAACTATAGGATTTATCCTAACAGGTCTTATTATAGTTTAATTATGATTTGAAAAAATTAAACTTCAATTTCAATAATTTTATTTTTAGTTTATTAGGACAGATAGGATATCAGCAAACTTACATAAGAATACAAGGGCAACAACAACTCCTTAGAGTTCAAACAAATACACAAACAACAATTTTTCACAAATTTTCAAATACAGGAAAATGTGTTATTTCTGTATTTGTTTATTACTGTAATGTGTAATTAAACTTCTCTTCTTAGAAAAGTTAGCTGATGTCTTAATATACAAATTCCTGACCTAGTGTCCTTTGACCTAACCTAAAACCAATCATTATATTTTTATTAAATGAGGCGTTTCTTTTGTTGCCAAAGACAACTGATATTTTCAATCATCTATCTTTATTAGTTAATTGACTTGAATATTGTTTTGTTGATTATCACATTCTTGTTGTACTGATGGTTTATTATTGTTTTAAAATTGATTATGTTATTGTTTTCCCCCTGCAGTCACTTTATTATTGTGTTCAAATTTCAATTATTGTATTTCTGATATTTATTTATTGTTATTTTTGTTTTGATACCACTGTTCATTATTTGTTGATGTCATAGTGATTGTTACTTTTTTAATTAAATTAGTTGAGCATTGATTTGTTGTTCATTGTTTTTTTTATTATTTAATAAAATTTATTGTGTAGGTATGTTTGCTGATTATGTTCTTTGTAACTTCTTGAAATATGTAGTGGTGTCATTTTTAGTGTCTGATTAGTTTTACAATTTACGCTCGCCCAGTAAGGTAACTATGAACTTACTAAGAGCATTCAGTCTTATATCAAGAGTACAGGTCTTAGAGAGAATTGGTTTGTGTAACTATGAGTCAAAGGTCACAGGTCAACAGCAGTCACAGTGATCCCAAGTTCAATACTAATGTTGGACCAGGTGTTCTTTTCTTTTAAGAACGTTTTTGCAAAGAAAAAGCATGGCTTCCTGCCTGGTAGGTCCAACGTTTTGTTTGAGAATTACATCATTTCAGCTTTTAGCGATGGATTTACAAGTTGAGAGTGTGTACATAAATATTTGCCAAGGCCTTCGGCAGTGTCAATCATATTCACCTACAGGGCCGCTCAGAGGGGGGGGGGGGCAAAAGGGGCAGATTGCCCTGGGGCCACACAGAGTGGGAACACATTTCATGCAACAAAAAATAAAATACTTAAATAATAACTTATATTACATAAGAAACAATTCAGACCTGTATCAAAATATCAAAAGTGATTTTAGGCCAGATAAGTCTTCCAGTTTTAGTTTTAAAACGTTTAAACTAAACTATTGGTTTTATAGCAACCAGGGGAACCTTATGGAGCAAGTTAAATACTGGTCTTTGAAGTTAGTCAGCGGTCGGATTAGTGGCCTACAGCCTACGCTCTGGTTGGCATGTAACTACAACTGTACCCCTCGTTGGTTGTTTTGTTTGCGAACAATTGTAAAGTTGTCCAGCTTGTGAACACATCAAAATATATTTCCAGTTTGCGAACGTATAAATATACTTGAGTGGTGTGGACAGTGGGCCGCCCTAATGAGATGTCCTGTTTTCGTACACTATTTCTATAAAACCAGTCAAAAGACCCACTAACTGGTCCTTTTTGTATTTTGTATATTGCCGGCAAACAAAAAATGCCAGCAAGTGTGCAGTGATTACCTTCCATAGGACTGCAAACCCCCTTCTTTTTTACTATGAGCTGTGTGACACTATCTTGTCCAGAAAATCCTACATGAGAGACCTTGGTGTTGTCTTTTCCACTGATCTGCGGCCTGTCAACCATATTGATCATGTTTGCTGTCAAGCCTCCAGAACATTGGGCTTCATTATTCGAACCTCAAGAAATGGTCTCAGTGTTCAAGCCATGGTATTCTTATATACATCATTTATTCGCTCCATCTTAGAACACTGTAGTGTTGTTTGGTCTCCTTATCATCTTGGGAATGTCAATCGTCTCTAGAAGATACAAAGGTGATTTTAAAGAATTATGGGGGCTAGACTTGGCTATGACTATTCTACATCACCAGTTGAGCTGATTGCTGAATCTTTGGAACTTGCATCTCTTTCCACCAGAAGACAAATGAAAGACACAATTTTCTTCCGCAAACTACTTTTTGGACAGATCAACTTCAATGATCTTCTTTCCAAGATTAATGTACGTATCCCTGGTTCAACTCGATCACAGGACTTTTTCCTTCCCCAACAGTACACCACTGCTTATGTCTTTCATAGCTGTCTGCCAAGGCTTCATAGAATTGGGAATATTGTGTCTACGAGTTTGGAGTATGATTTCTTCCTCCATACTGAGGCAGCACTGAGAAATCATTTTTAGTAATTAAAATAACTTTGCTTGTGTGTTATTGTGCATGTTGTTAAGTGTTCTGGTTATTCAATTGGATGTTTGTTTATAAATTACATTATTACAGTCATATTATCTTGTTAGGACCATCAATTATATGTATCAAACCAAAATTACACAACATGCTGTGTTAGATTTTGCTACCTAAAAGTCAGATCTTGCATAACTCTTGTTAGCGGATAATTGTATTTCATATATGCCTTTCTAGCAGCTCCTGGTAGCGTATAATATTTTGCATGATGTACTTTATCATGCCTTGCTATTATTTGCATCTTGCAAGTTGTACAGTATGGTGTAGTATTAGTATATTTCATACATTTAGTTTTTTTAATAGCATTAATACATCAATTGCTACTCTTGTATATTTTCATACTTTAATAAATAGTTTTGTTATTGCGTGGTTAGTGCTTTAATACTTTGGCATGTATTAATGCAATAGTCACACTTAGTTCATTCCCTTATTAATTCTCATTGTATTTGTTTTGGCCTTTGCTTACATTGATCTTGTCACATATATTTCTATGTATTGTAATGTTTATAAAAAAAATGGTGTACGGTATCCGTTAAAATGAAAATAAAATTAAAAAAAATTTTTTTAGCAGGTAGTACTCGAGCATGTACTATCGAGTATATGCTCAATAAGGACAGTGACAGTTGATTGGCTTGCAATAAATCCATGTTGAACTTTTAGTAGCAGATCATTATACCAGTATTTAAATTTGTATTAAATATCTATTATTATTATTAGCAAATTACAAAAAAAAAAAAAAAAAAAAAAAGAAAAAGCAAAATGGCTCAATAAATTGTCTATATGTTCTTCTTGCTGTTCTAATATTCTTTCACTCTTTTTGGGAAAGCTTGTTTACGTTCTTACGACCAAATTGGTTTGTGTTGTTTTTATTTTGCTTGCTATGGTGTAACTTTCTATTTGTCTACTATATATATCTAGAGTGTCTCTTTCCATCATGTCAGTTGATCTTATGTTTGACTTTTTAAGGCCCCTTTGAATTTCATCCAACCAAGGTGTTTAACTGAGATTATATTTATTTTTTGGTCAATCAAGTTTCTAGTAATCTGCTAATATGACCAAAGAATTTGAAATCGTCTTTTCTTTAGTTCAATTTTGATGTTTGAATAATGTTGTTATTCTGATTGATTGTAACCTAAATCCATGTTTGTCTGTCTTCCTCCTGGAATATTCCAATGATCTTCCTTTCTTCTCTTTTGATTTCTTCAATATTGTATATTCTGGTAAGTTTCAATAATCACAAGAAGTGACCAGCAGAATCCGTAAAAATCAATACCTTAATATCAGTAGTCAGCATGGAGCAATTGTTTAAGTAATGACCTTGTGTTTAAACCATCCAAAACTAAGCTTTTTATACTGGTAAGGTTTAGAGTCCATATATCTGGCCCACTAGATTTAGAAAAAAAGTTGGATAAACTGAAGCATTAAATGTGCTTCTTGATCAAACTCTGTCTTTGAATTGCCACACTGTCCATCTCTGCTCAAAGTTACTAGCAAGCCATTCGCTTTAAAAACTGTGTATTGTGCTCTCTTTGACAGCAATCTTTAATACGGGATGGAGTGGCTCCTATGTTGGCAATCTCCAGAGAAGCGAAATGAAAGCAGTAAGAATTTTGGCAGACCTGTCGTTTCGTGAAAGTTGCAGAGAAGCTTTTAAAGACCTCAGAACTCTGACATTTACTTCAATCTACACCATAAGAATAATCTTTTACGCTACTAAGCAAAATTTATTAAGAAATGAAGTTGTGTGGTTTATATGAAGTGTTTTTAATAAGCACAGCTGAAAGTTGTTTTACTTTACTAGAGTCTTGTAATTGCTGGAATTGGTGATTTAAACCGGCCTGCGGAGAAACTGAGTGTCTCTCAGTGTTCTGCTCTGGCAGCGACAGGACTTATCTGGTCTCGCTACTCTCTTGTCATAATTCCAAAAAACTGGAGTCTCTTCAGTGTTAATGTGTTTGTCGCAGCTACAAATCTCTATCAGTTGTATAGAGCTGTAAGGTGAGTAATACTAGTAGATTTATATACGGTATACTATACTCATTTGGCAACCTAGTGATGTTTATCGATTATATAGTAATTAGTTAATACATCTAAAAACATTATATAATTGCAACATTCAATAAAGGATAAATAACGCCTAAATAAATAATAGTAAATACTTTTTGGCATATGGTACTATAAACAAAGGTGTTAAAATAGACTGAAGAGAGGAGGCATGCATGATGCAGATATTGAGAGTCTATTGCACCTGCCACCGGTTGGATTTGATACTTTAAAAGGCCTATATTAACTGAAAAAAATACATCTTTAATTATGAACGTACAATTTTAAACTTGATATTTTTTTAAAAAGAACACATTTTTCTAGTTCCTCTTGAGATCAGATTTTAATTGTATCCCTTGATTTAATTTTTTTTACACAGGATAAAAATAATTCAACTAAATATCAACTACAATATAAATGGCCCTGGAAGTAAGTATTAATGGCAATTATGAACTTGCTTCAAAGTTTCTTATGCTAAAAATATTGCTATTGCATTACAATATAAAGATGTTCATGTGATAGAATCCATCTGAACTTGATGCCCTCAGAAACTATTTTATTGATTGGAAGCTGAAACCTAATATTTAAAAACTGGTGTAGCCTGCTTCCATCCTAATAACAGAATTACAAACTTGACATTCTGTCTGATGAACTTGGCTCAAATACAATGAGCAGTGTGTCTAGAAGTCACTCTAGACAGATCCCTCACTTTCAAAATCTACCTTCAAAAGAGCTGGAGAGTTAAAAGTTCTGTGGTTATGTGTTAAACACATCAACTTGGAGTAGTAACGCCAAAGTTCTGCGCACTTCAGCTTTGTTACTGGTCTTTACTGCTGCAGAGTACTGAGCTTCTGTTTAGTTAAACAGTGTTCATGTGGGAGATGTTGATAAACAACTCAATGGAACAGTGAGGGTAACAAGTAACACACTAATGGCAATACCTCTCCAGTGTCTCCCGGTTCTGCTCAATACTGCCCCTCTTACTTGAGAAAACTCCTGATGGAAAACCTATCCAAAGAACTTCCTGGCATGAACCATTTCCAAGAGGGGTGGTCTGTGATTAACCACTTTTGTACTGGTATTGGTAGGTGTAACTATTGAGTATGAAAATTGGGAGCAGATAAAAAATCACTTTTGTAACTGTGGAGTGTTATTTTCGATCGTTTCCTGGAGGGATGATTGAACTCAGTTTGGCTACCCAGGATGCCTCTAATTGGCTAAATGAATTGAATGTAGCTCTGTGACGAGAGTCTATTGAATTTATTTATTTTGACACTTTAAGTACTTTGCACTGAATATTTTTCAGCAAAAATACAATTTGTACCCCTCGTGATTAGCTGACATGACAAATGCTGTGTGTTTTATATAGTGTATTTATCAGAGAAAAGCCTTACTCATTAAATGACTGTGTAATGCATCAAATCTTAACTTTTACTCACGACATGGCTGATTTTGGAGACACTAAAAAAATTAGAATATTTGTAAACCAAATGACATCTTATTTTAAAGGCTTTAAGAGAATAAAAGAATAGCACAAACAGATATCTATCCCAGTCCTGTCTGAAATTACAGAAAATCTGTTTATGACATTTTTTAGTTACTCTTAGATAAACTCCTCAAAAAGTGACCAGTAATAATAGATAGTCATGAAACCATATCAGTGGATACTTTAATTTTATCAGTGAAAAAAATAACTGCTGTGTATCAGTATTACATAGAGGGAGTGTCTCACTTTTGTCTACCCCATACCAAATCAGAAATCAACAAACTAAATCCTATATTTCAATTAGATCTACACAGTACACAGCAATGATTACTTCTTCAAAATAACTGCTGTGTATCAGTATTACATAGAGGGAGTGTCTCACTTTTGTCTACCCCATACCAAATCAGAAATCAACAAACTAAATCCTATATTTCAATTAGATCTACACAGTACACAGCAATGATTACTTCTTCAAAATAACTGCTGTGTATCAGTATTACATAGAGGGAGTGTCTCACTTTTGTCTACCCCATACCAAATCAGAAATCAACAAACTAAATCCTATATTTCAATTAGATCTACACAGTACACAGCAATGATTACTTCTTCAAAATCAAGTGAGTATTACTTGTGAATTATTTAGTTGGTTCTTAATATACTTTTAGGACTAACATATTCAGTGTGGATGGTTTTAGATGCTGTGGTCTACTGTTGGAGACACTGCAATGATCTCTTTAGATTTTTTCATTGTCTACGCATTTTAAAGTGACATTCTTACAGTCCTTTACAAAGATTTCTTTTTACATGTGGTTAAATGTGAAAAACTGTTTTGTTCATAAAGTTTGTTTTTTTGTTCTTTTTTCTGACATACATTTCACCGCCATCAAAAACCATATTTTATTTAATGAATCATGAGATACTGTATTGTTGCTGCATGTTTACTGATACCATATCTGTTTGTTACAGTCATCAGCAGTCCATTAAAAATCAAAAGAAGTAGGAAGATAAATTATCTGGTGGTAGCAGAACTATTTTCAGGTGAACATTGTTTTCGAAATAGCTTTTTGTTGAAAGTCTGATTATACTGATATAGATCTATATTTTACCTGTAATGAAGATGCTGTTCAAATGTACATTTCTTTTTCCTCTCCCATGTTCTGCAATTTTTATTTTTAGCAAGAACATTTTATTTATATCATATTCTGTAAGGTATAAGTAAATCTTTTCTTAAAACATGATGAACCTTAGATAAAATATTTTCATTGAGTCTTTTGGTCCTTATATATTTGTATTATGTTAGTAAAAGTGAGAAAGTATACATTAAAGATCTGTAAATAAATCAAAATTATTGTTAATAATGAACTCGTTTTATCAATACTAAAATATAAAATATTGTTACAGTCCGTTATATATATAGTATAAGCCTAATATATATCTTAGTAGAAATATATTTATTAGTTGCTCAAAGTCAATATAACTTAGTGTATAATACTAGAGTTGGGGCGTTTATAACAAAGTCCCTTGAAATTAACTCTGATTTTTATTATATCAATTGGTATTAGGCCTACTCTATAGTCATAGTTTTATTATATCAGTTGGTAAACACTTAGGTGATTAGGCCTACTCTATAGTCATAGTGTTAGCATGAGTATACAACAAAAATTTGTTATTGTTTTAGACTTTTATTTATTTTCACAGGAATTTAGTACTGACAATCAATACTTACATTGTGATCTAACTATATTTTTTATTTTGTCTTTATTTTATTAAACGTGTAGCAATAATTTTACTAAAACATCCTGTTCTACTCAAAAGTAGTAACGGACTACGACATTGTTTTGTTTACCTTAAAGGTAGTTCAGTTACCACAGTTGTTATTTTTAAATAAACATTTGAACTGTTGTAGAAGTTGTTTACTTTCCCTAACAAAAGTAATTTAAAATACAGATTATTTTAAATATGATATCCCTTGTTGGGCCAGAGTATTGTTCATTGTAGTTATCTTCGTCACTAGCTCAATAGATGCATAAAAAGGGAAAAATGAACCCTGTACACAGTGTAAAAGATGTACACTTGCTAATTACAAGAACCTACACTTTAGTGGCGACGCTAAGGTTTTTGGGGCCCCATGTCGATAATATGTTACCTTTATCTTTATGGTACAATAAGGGATGTGTTCATCTTGTCTATGTTACCTGTCATTTTAGTATTGGCAGACATTTTTAACACATCGATATATATATATATATGAATATTGATTTATCGCAAGGCAAATAAATATCCATGTAACGATAATATTGGAAGAAAAAATTCTATATATGGGTTAACCAACTCATTTTATAATTATTGAATTATAGAAATATATTATATTATAGAAATATATTTATCATTATTGACTAGGGGACCCCTGCACGCTTTGCGTGCCAACTCTGGCGCTCGGCCTTCGGCATGTGACACTATTGCCACCAAATAAATAGATTAACTGTATAACGTCAAATCATAATATTAAATTTATTTACAGTATCTCACTCACACTACTTGCTTTGCTACCTATTTATTAGTATAAATACCCAGTGGTATTACTGAGGCTATTTCAAACGTGTTCATTTCATTTAACAGCTGAAGATTAAACTCATAATATTATAACAAAAATGCATCAATAACAGAGCGGCTTTGATATGTGGGATCAATAGTACAATATCAAACATACAAAATAAACATGTTTATTTATTTACAAAACAGCTGTTATTAATTTACTAAAATCAACCCAATGTTATTCTTATGGGACAATATTTTAGGGGTGGTTTCTTTCACTTAGGAGTACTTTAAAAGAGGAAAATACTTTAGTTGTCCTATGTAAGACCTAAAGAAACAGTGTACAAAATGTCAGCTAGGTATATATATAGGTGTCATGAGTAACCGTCCGCGAAATTGCCGCCTGGTTTTGGCCTGTGTAAAAGTTTAACTTTTAACTTTAAATTGTATGTGACGTCACCATTCCAAAATCTACATTATATTAGGGCTTCTCACTGTTGAATTGAAAATGCCTTAAAAATAACAAAAGCCAATTTAAAAAATGGATAGTGTATATAAATTCAATTGTTTATTTAAGATAACAATGTACATTGCATTTTTTTCCAAATAACAGTTTTAAGTCACCCCCACAGTTCTCTCTATACCTCTCGGTGCCCATGCTAACGTCTTCCAAGCAGAGGTGATGGCTCATGATTGCCGCACAGGAAGAAATGCGTTTAGATGGTTTCAGAGGAGTTGTTTTGCTCAAATAGTCAGGTGGCGATAAAGACAATCATGGTGCCATGTACAAGCCCAAATTTGGTATGGAAGTGCCAGGAGATCTTAGAGGCCCTTTGTCAGCGTAAACAAGTGAGACTTATATGAGACTATGGACATGCTGGCATTGACGGAAATGAGAGGGCCGAGGAGGGGGGCAAAGTGCCTCCTTCTGGGACTGGAGCCGGCCTTGGGAATCCCTCTACAAACGATTAAGAGACGAATTGATCGGTGAACCTTTGAGGAACACACTGATAAATGGAAGACTGAGACCGGGCTCAAGCAGTCTCGTGCATTTAATCAAGGACCGGATTGCAGTTACAGCCGAGCTTTGCTGAGCTGTGATCGGGCCAAGGTGAGGGCTATTACAGGGCTGCTGACTGGACATAATCTCCTTCATAGACATATGAAAATTATGAGTTCAACAGAAGACTCCACATGTAGGCTCTGTGAGGAGGATGAGGTGAGCTCCATACACATCTTGTGTCAATATGGAGCTCTTGCATCTCTTAGGTACAAGACTCTTGGTACTGCTTTCCCGGAACCAGAAGATCAGAAGGACTACAGTCGGGGAGACCCTTTCCTTCATAAGGGGGCTGATCTCTTTTGACACTGTTGCTAGGCTCGGGGTGCAAAGGACCACGGATTCTAGGAGCGGTGGGCTTAGTGACAGGACCACAACCCGGTGTATCTAATCTTTAAGTCACCCCGTCTATTCTACAGGTGTGGTCATAAACAAGTGAATCATTGTAAGTATTTCAATGAGTCTCTTGTGGAAGTGGTACCATTTAATGAATCAAGAATTCATAAAATTTTTCAATGATTTAAATATTGAAATAATTAAATTCATCAATAGGGTGGAATTTGAAGGTTTCCCTGGTTAAACCTGTCAGACCTCTATACAGTGAGCTGGTTAGTGAAGAAGTAATCATAGAAATAATCACGAGTTTAACAGTTGACTTAGAGCTCCCTTTTTTTCAATAAGGTGAATAATATGCCACAGAAAATGCATGTGTGTTGTTCAACAAGGCAATGTTGTGTCCAATTTGCACAGCCCCAGTGGCAAGACCACGTGGCAATTTCACTGTCAGGCATTTATGACACCTTTATCAATAATAAATCATTCAGCATATATTCAGTAAAAACTATTGCATATTTGAGTTTTTCAGACAACACTGCAACAACTGATATTTTCAGACATCACTGCAACAACTGATATTTTTAGACAACACTGCAACAACTAATATTTTCAGACAACACTGCAACAACTGATATTTTCAGACAACACTGCAACAACTGATATTTTCAGACAACACTGCAACAACTGATACTTTCAGACAACACTGCAACAGCTGATATTTTCAGACAACACTGCAACAACTGATATTTCCAGACAACACTGCAACAACTGATATTTTCAGACAGAAGCTCGATAACAAGACTTATCTGATATTTTTACACAACTCGTTCTCGAGAAAAAGTTACTTTACTAAATTGATAACAATAATTGTTTTTCAAACAAAAAATTCAGAAACTGTCCATTATTTGTTAATTAGTGTGTTTACATTATATAAAAGTTTTTTTTTTCACTCCAGTGATAATGAAAAAAAAATAATAAAATTTGTAAACTTATTTAGGTTAACGTAGAAATAAAAAAGGAAACCTTTGATGTTATTTTTATTTTATCACAACCAGTGGTTAATTTGCAGTTTATGTTGAAACTTGGGTATAAATAATTATGGATCAGATAGATAAGTGTTCCTCAATATTGAAAGCTCTTTTTTTTATATAAAACTGACATTTAAATAAAAACTCATAAAACTACAGTAACCACAATCAAGACAAAGTACTAAATTCACTCTATAGTGGCAGAGAGATACTCATAATTTGAGAACCCATACCGTCCAGTGTGAAAATATTGAAGAATTATAACTTCATTGCACAACTACGAACAGAAGAAAATTTGTCACACCCGACTCATTTAAATTGGTCAAAAAATAAGGGAAGAGTTGCATTGACAAAAACCAGCTTCATGTATTTTAAGGATCGTTGTATATCTATTAAGACATTTTTCATTTCAATAGTAGCACAGAGTATAGACAGATACAGAAGCCCCACGGTATAGGAAATAATGAAACGGGCAGTTCGTGGTATTTCTCAAAATGAAGGCATTGAGACGGTCGCTAACTGGCACGGCGTTGCCAGATCATAGTGCGGGATTCCTGTTTTCCCACAGTGGAGGGAGGAATACAGAATGGACAGACGAAACTCCAACCGACAGTCAGACAGGGCACTGAGGGCAAGGCCCGGAATAGGCCTACCCCCGCTTACGTTCACTGAGTTGCATTTACTCCGCGTATTTTGATCCTATACATCCTCTTGTTTGAATTTTAGCCAAATTCTTCTAATACATAAGTTATACGTTGAGCAAATGAAACATATTTTATGCACTTCTAAATAAAGGGGATTCTTAATAAACAAGTTTATGAAACATTTATGATAATTTATCAAATTAAATTATGAAACAATTAATTGTTAAAGGAAGATAAAATAACGATGGATGATAAGAAAACCAAAATATTTATTCTGCAGTTAGCTTGGGCATTGTCAGTGATATTACACCACGAGGAACTATAAAATATAACAAGTAATTTAGACATACATATTATACAGAATTTATTCACCACAATTTCTCAATATATCCCTCTCATAAGCTCATTATTTTTATTAATTTTTATTAGGGCTTACTATTTTTAAACCTTTTAATTAGCCAAATTGATTGATTTTTTTACTTATTTTATACCGACTGAATATCATCAATATTTATAGATACTATATACTGTACCTGAGCAGATACAGAGACAAGCAAATTGTATTGATGGCACATGCTTATAAAGATCCTTGAAACATATAATTAGAAGTTATACTTTTAACTATCGATACATTTATGAACTATTTACATTAATAAACATTTGATTAAACCCAAAAACAAAACATAAATTGTTACATAAATACGCCCTAAAAGTGTTATACAATACAAAATAAATACCGTAAACACATAGTAAACATATGGACTATTTTAAAAATTATATATCACCAAAATTTCTCATATCTCGATCTTTCATAACCACATTATTTTTATTCATCTTACTCAACCCTCTATTTTCTACATCCCTTTTCACATTTTTAAACCTTTCAATTTGGCCAATTTAATAGGGCGCTTATTACTGCTTGTAGATAATTTAAAGTGGACAGATTAAGAGACAAAAAAGGAATATTGGTGACACAGTTAAAAGACTGATTTATATCCAAGTCTTTAGAACAGATAAAAGTCTTAAACACAATTACTAAGAGAAATTAAATTATCAAATTATGTATGGAAAAATAACCATACAAATTAGTTACTTCACAAGACAATTTGTTTGTCATGACATTCAAATGGCCGCTACTCTGTAAAGGATAATCCTTTCCAAGTCCAGTTTGCGACAATTAGTTCTCTTAAATAGACCTTTCATTGAATACCAAACTTGGCTTAGATTTAAGATGTTCGTTCAACTCCTCACGGGCCGTACCAGTGAAAGGATGAAAAGTCATTAATGGTATGAAAAAGTAGGTTTTTGTGACCAAGATGATGTGCAAGATTTCACTTTTATATGTTAAGTCATATAAAAGATGTGACAGCGTTTCTATATTTTTTTCACCTTGTATGCACGCTATGTACATATTGCCGACGTTTCAAGAGCATTGCAGTTTCATCTTCAGGGCAACACACTCTGTTACTAGATCCACAGAGTATATGTAATGTACCTGGTGATGAGTATGTCACCCTGAAGATGAGAGCTGCAATGCACTCGAAACGTCGGCAACATCTAATTAGTGTACATAGCAATCAGACACAGTCCTACCCGGATTATGATAATGTAAATAGTTTGGTCTAACGTGGAGTTTATATCAAACTGGTTTCACTTATTCATTTTAACGATTAGTCACCAAATACGAATGTGGGTATACTTTTGCTGCAGGAAATGTATCACATAGATTAGTGAAGTAAGGTGTGTGAATGGTGTGCGACTGCAGCATTCGTCACATTCACTCCGTGAACGCTGATAGCGCTACCATAAGGTTGAAGACGGGCTTTGCTAAACACTTTAACATTTTAATTTAGTATTTTTCAGTTTACTCATGGCATTGTTACAGTTTTAGACAATAGAAGATAATTGACAATGCGGGGACAAGACGCAGAAGACGTTTGATTAATTTATATTAACACATGGCACAAATGGCTCGAGGAAAATAATCTAGGCCTAAATGATGTGTATTATTTAAAAAATTTCTTTCACTTACCACAGTTCTCCACGTACACTTGTGATAGGTGTTTTAGAAACCTTAACATCCGCAGTGATTCTATTTATATAAATTTTTATACTTCCTCTAACATAAACTGTCGTAGTCTTTCTTTTTCTCCATTAAAACACTAAGTTATAACAAGACACAATGATAAAATAACTGAAACCAAACCAATTTTATTCAGAAACTAGGAGACACCCCTGCCCGCTTTGCATGCCAACCCCGTCGTCACTCGCTGTGCTCGTGAGATATGGGTCACCTGCGGCCTCATGGGGGAGCTCGGCCTTCGGCCACGCCAAGACGCTCTGCTACAGGCCTCCCGGGGGAAGGTTCGGCTTGCGGTCTCACCAAGACACTCTGCTACAGTCCCATTTGAGGAACTCGGCCTGCGGCCTCGCCAAGACGCTCTTCTACAGGCAGTTATGGAACTCGGCCTACGGCCTCGCGGGGGAAAGTTCGGCTTGCGGCCTCACCAAGATACTGCTACAGTCCATTTGTGGATCTCAGCATGTCGCCTCGTGAGAAAGATCGGCCCTCTGCCTCGTCAGGATTTTTAACCAGTATGACCATTAATTTTGGTTTTTGGGGCAGCGGAACCCCTAAACATAGACTTTTCTCAAATCTGATGGTAAATTAGTATTTAAGAGAAAAATACTTTTATTTTGATTCAATTCAATTCAAAATTTCTTTATTCATTCATATACAATCAATATAGAAGAATGGTATCAATACAAAATGTTGTTTGTAAAACCTTAACTTAGGAATGAAGACAACATGACAGAAAATAACAATAAAAACATTGAACATACATCGGTCCGTACTTAAAATTACATACCGGTATAATTACTACCACAGACATTTCAAGAGATATTTAATTAAAATTCATCCAGTGAGTATAGTACTTTATTGATGAGAAAGGTCTTTAGTTTATTTTTAAATTCTATGTAGCAGGCAGCTGATGTAATATCTTTTGGAAGTTTGTTGTAAAATTTTGATCCTACGTATTTTGGTTTCTTGCAAAATAGTTGTAGCCTGTGATGATTTAGTGCTATTTCTCCCCTGCCTCTAGTGCTATAATCATGGTTATCTCCAACTAATTGTAAATTATCCCAAATTTTATTTACCGATAAAATAGTTTCGTAAATATAAAGCCCATAGACAGTCATTATATTTAATGATGTAAAATGTTCTTTGACTGAGGTTGTTTTTCCAAGGTTCAGAATTATTCGAATGGCCTTTTTCTGTAATTTTAAAATTGAATTTAGATTGTCGGTAGATGTGGCCCCATAGAGAGATATACCAAAAGATATAATTGAATGAATGTAGGCGAAATATATTGTTTTTAAAGTGTTTGAGTCTAAAAAATGTTTTAATCTAGATAGCGCAAATATTCCAGATGATATCTTTGATGCAACTTTATTACTGTGAATATTCCAGGATAGGAATTTATCTATTTCCAATCCTAAAAACCTTATGCAATCAACCTCCGTTATCAGTGTTTCATTAATTTTTAATGTTGGGTTAATCGGATCTTTTGTTTGATAAGTTTTAAAAGTAATAAAATTTGTTTTATTAGGATTTAACAACAAATGCTTTTCATTAAAATAATTTACTAATTTATTCAAATCCACCTCACATGCAAACTCTAATTCAGTTTTAGAGGAAGCAGATATTTTAAGATTAGCGTCATCAGCGTAAAATATAAGTTGGCTACCATTCATCAGTTCCGGTAAATTTCCCATATAGCAAATAAATAATAGAGGGCCTAAAATGGATCCCTGCGTTACTCCATATTTTACAGTTCTGAACTTTGATTGATATAATATTTTCATGTTTTTATTATTCATATAATCAATTTCAACATATTGCTTTCTGTTACTAAGATATGTTTTTAACCAAGTAAATGCTCGTTTACAAATACCAAGGTCAAATAATCTTGATAAAAGCATGTCATGATTTAAAGAGTCAAAGGCTTTAGTGATATCCATAAATATACCAACTACCTTTTCTTTGTTGTCCATGCTGTCAATAATTGATTCAATGAATTCTGAAGCTGCCGACAAAACTGATATACCACTTCGGAAACCATGCTGACAGCTCTCTAAAAGATTATTTGTTTCCAGATAACTAACTAATCGACTGTACATAGCCTTTTCAAATATTTTTGATATGGATGAAAGTAACGCAATTGGACGGTAATTTTGCACTTCAAAATTATTGCCTTTTTTAAAGTGGTTTTAATTTTGTGATCTTTAATTTATCTGGAAAAATTCCAGATATAAATGATGAATTTATTACATGAGTTATAGGTTTTAATAATACAGAACTAGCTTTTTTTAAGATCATAACAGGGATCTCATCAAAACCCGTACTCACTGAATTTTTCAGACTGCCGATTATATTACTTATCTCTTCCTCATCAACAGGTTTACATCTAAAAATATTGTTATTAGGTTTAGTTCCTGGCATTCTACTAGCAGTCTTAGCAGAAAGTACTAGATTAGGAATAACACAGTCATCAACCAGATCAGCAAAATAGTTATTAAAAAGATTACTAATTACGTAAGGGTCGCATTGTAAATGGTTGTCAATTTTTAAATTGTAATTTTGATTCTTAAATGTTGACTTTCCAGTTTCAGAATTAATAATCTTCCATGTCTCTTTGTAAATATTTGAAGCGTTGTTAATTTTGTGATTATAATATTGCCTTTTAAAGGAAGTCACTTTCTTTTTGAAATTTTTATTCATTTTTCTTAATTGTTTGTGCATGAGTTTGCTTTTTGTTTCCCTAGCTAAAATACTAAAATCAATAATATTTTCTTTTTCAATTTTTAATTCAGTAGGAAATAATTTTTTGTTAGTATGATGCCTAGTAATTTTTTTGGGAAAATATTGATTAAAATAATAAAATAATGTTTGGTGAAAAACGTCGTATTTAAAATCTACTGGAGCTGAATACAAAGAGTTCCATGTCTCAGTATTCAAAGCATCTATAAAACTGTTGATATTATCTTCTGAAAACTTCCTAGAGTGCATAAAAATGATTGAGTTTAGGCTATGAGATTTATTAGTGTGAATAGTTAGAAGCAGGCCGTCATGGTCGAAGAGCTGAGTATTAATACCAGCCACTTTAAAACTTTTTTTATTCAGATTAGTAAAAATATTATCAATAGTGCTCATTGTTGTTTCTGTTACACGGGTTGGAAAATCAACAATGGAATCAAAACCATTTGCAGTAATACATTAAGAAGCCTATTTCTATTTACATCATCATAATTCAGCATATTGACATTAATATCTCCTATAAATACAATGTTTTTGTATTTAGGAGTTAAGGTCTCAAATAAAATGTTGATTTTTGAAATAAATTCTACTTCATGTTTTTTTATAGGATTTCTGTAGAAACCAATTAATAACAATTTGGAAATTTTAGATGGCAAAACTTTATAATATTCTACTGCGCAACATTCAAATGTAAAGTCAGATAACAGATCAGAAATTTCTTTTATTTTTATTTCTTTAAAATTTATACCGTTTCTAGTCAGAATGATAACTCCCCCTCCCCTTCTTTCCTTACGGCCATAAAATGAAGTAACGTTGTAACCTCTTATATTAAGTCTTTCAATAGAAGAACTGACCATTTTATGTTCGGTTAGAACAACTACAGATGGATTGAGTTCCTGTAGGGTTATTGCAAGAGAATCAAGGGAAGACCTTAACCCCTTAATATTTTGGTGAAAAATTGTGAAATCTTTACTTATATGCGCATTTAATTTAGGCCTAAAAAACTATTGCTTACACTTACAAACCCCCACTTGAGTGTATTAGTTTGACATTAGTACTCAATTTTGGGTTTTGGAGCTTCTTTTTATTCAGGGGGGGGGGGGGCAGAACCCTTAAACGTTGTCTCTTCCAAGATATAAAGGTAAAATGTAATTTTTGAGATAAATACCTATAGTTTGATGCTCCACTTGTAAGTTTTATTTTTGTACTACCCTTTTACTGGTTTTAGGAGTTTTTTGTTTTGTTTTAGGAGCATTTACCCCTTAATATTTATCCTGTTCAAAATCTGATATTGTATTTAGTTTCAGGAGAGAAATGGCTTTAAATTGATACATCACTTGAGTAGATTAGATCAGTTTTTAAAATTTTCAGTTTTTGAGCCCCCGATACCACAAACGTTTGAGTTATCAAGCTGAAATTCATATATAAGGTGCGTGTTTGTTACACGTGTAGAACTGTGAATGTTTGGACATTTTACTAAAGATTTTCTTCAGCTTAGGTAATAAAAATTACTTTTTAGTGATATTTTCCATTGGGGACATTGGGGAAGTTTTGGGGTAAAAAGGCTGCCATCTTGTTTATGAGTGAAAAATGTAAACTTTTGTGAATTTTTCTGGAGGTTTCAGACAGAGAGCTTCAATTCAAGTATACCCGGGTAAGACGCCGGGAAATGCCTCAACATTTATGTCAGTGAGTCAGTCAGTCACTACATCGAGCTTTATAGTATATAGTAGATTGACTGAGTTTTATTCAGAATTTTTTTTTTACAGACGGAAAGGATGCAGGAAGTATATTACCACGTGATGGGTGCGCGTTCTTTGAACTTTGCCTCAAATATTATTTTCCATCTAGTTTGAAGGAAACAGTGTTCGTTCTAACATATGAGACACCGACACAACGTTGAGCGTATTTTAAGGCAAATATGAACGATGATATGAGTGTAGTTTGGTTACTAACTGAGTTTAACTGTTCCTCAGAAAGTGCAATTTATTAATAGCCCAACAGCCAGGGCAACTATCGGACCTGGAGCTTTCCGTAAAATCCGAACCACGTAGTGTTGGTCTGATTTTCAGCTAACAGACAAGTCTGACACTCAGTTCTCTTCCCTACACAACATCCGAACCTTGACTACCATCCAACATGAACACCCCATACGTCTCTAGTAGTGTCCACGTCGATGGCAACATTGTGTGGACGCCATATCGGTATTAAGAGGACCGAGCATGGAACCTATCGTCTTCAATCTTCCAAAAACTTTGTCCCCATTCGAGATTTATGTTCCTTTAAACATTTTTTACCCATTTAAAACTAAAAAATAATAGTAATAATCCAAAACCTAATTTTTTCTTAAACTAGGAGATACCATAGCACGCTAAGTGTGCAAAACCCCGTTACTGGCTACGCTCATTTCACTCACTCGTGTAATTTTGTTATTTTTCTTCATATTACATGCTTAACATTGTTTCAATACACTGTTAAAAAATAACCTCTTATGTCAAGTGTGGAACAATGTCAACCGTGCACGTCATAAGCGTTCTCATTGTTAGGGTAACAATGATTTGCTAGTATTGGGATATTAGTTATCTTCCTTAATTTAGATTTTTAAGAAAAACTGTTGACAAATCCCCTCTTAGTATATGTCTATAGCCTATAATGAATGTTTATAGCAAATTTCTTGGTCTTGAGAATTTGTGATTAGTCAGTGTTGTTTGGCTTTAATAATACTTAAAGAAATCATCTCCCAAGCCACGATAAAATTGGAAAACATTTGTTCTTTGTAATAAGATTATTTATGTTTTATATTTATCTAATTTTCAGTTAGTCATGTTTTGAGCGAAAATAGTACCCTACTGATGATTACCTGAAGAAACGTTTAAAATAATGTATTTTTTAAATAGTTGATTAAGCTACATGTATGGAATTTTAGTCTGACAACGCCAATAAAATAATAAAGTATACAAAATAATTGTACTAACATTTATGTAGGCTATTATTTACAAATTTGCAAGTATTTATTATTATTATTACTATCTTAAATACATGCATGATAGTACGCTTTTAGACTTACTTTATTCATTTACACGTGCCTTTACACAGGCAAAATATTTTTCCATATGTTTTATTTACTTATTTTTACTCGTGTGTACAAAATCTAGGTCTCACCAAGTTATGCAAAACTTGTCGGTGAAGACCTATAGTAAACAAGAGAAAAAAAACGTATTATAGGAAAGAATACCTGATTATTTTAATTTTTTTCTAGTAATTACTAAGATTGGGTGATTTAGGGCAGGCACCGAATCAAACAAACTATAATTGTCGATAAAAAATGTTAATATGAACATTACGTTTTAACAGTAAAAGATGTACAGTAATATTAAACTCCGCATATGAATCATTGTTGGACTGCTCATGCCATACACGCGGGACTGTTGCAGTTGACTAGCCTGAGAGACCAGAGACGATGATGCGTAGCGAGGGATTTCTCCCTGGCCGGCTGGGCCGGCCGGCCAGCCACAGTTTGGCAACCGCGCTTGGCCGGTTTTTACCACTAGCACCGCATATGATCTGGCCGGTGAGTTAAGCGAACTCGCGTTTCAAAATTTAGCATTGCGTGGGGCTTCTGTATCTGTCTATATTCTGTGATAGTAGCATAAACACACATTTCAATAATAATTTTGTTGCTTGAAGTGTCACTGAAGCAACAAAATTTACAGATTCAATGTGTACAGACTAATAAAGCCATATGATATCTATATAAATCAACCAAAGAAAATGTATGCAGCCAATGGAATAAGAGATTGTGCTCCTGCATAAAATGAAAATTATTTATTGCACTCTGATTTTTTTTTTTTTTTTTTTTTGAAAAATAATACCCCACATATAAAAATAAAAGTTTTAATACATAGATGTTATGGAAAATTACCTGACCTAATCCTCATAATAACTGCATGCACAAGGTTTATAGAATTTGCTAACCAAATTTCTTCTTAAAATTTAGCCTACCAGTATAATTCATTTTGTTTAGTTTTCTGTATGCCTTACAAATATATTCCAAAATGGTTTGAGTTATCAGATAGAAAGTTCATAAAATTACTGGTCTTGCCAATCTATACTTCAAATTAACCCTTGCAACGCAGAATAAATAGTTCTTTTTAAACTGAAAAAGCGTAAATCTTTAGAAATATAAAAATGTAATTTACCTAACGCTGTTTTTTGTTTTAGCTAGAGAATGCAATAAGCTGTAAAAAAAACAAAATGTATTAGGATATAACTAAAAAATTAATTTTTTTAATTTATAAGAATTCTAAAAATATATGTTTATAATTTTTGTATGTTCAATCTCAGTTTACAGCCTAGATAAAATATAAATAACAATTAATTAAGCTAAAAATGACAAAATATAAAGCAAATAAATGAAATAAATCATGAAAAAGAAATAAAAATAGTAAAAATAGAATATGGTCAGTAAAACTGATGCTGATAGCTAAAACTGCATACAATAGAAACACAATAAATCTGAACTAAATTGATGTAAGGCACGTACATAAACGGTAATAAAACACAACACTAGCAAACTCTGACAAAAACTAAAATATAGAGTCAAGGATATATCCATTTCACACGTAATGGGTAATCGCATACTGGCAGTCAGGTGTGACTTAGCTGCCAAAGCCAGCCCCCCTCCCACTTCGACCGACCAATCACTTTCAGATCACACAAACCGTTGTTTAGAAAGAATTCAACATTCTCCTGAACTCTAGCGGATCCCACTGCAACTACTATTTATTAAATGTTAAAAAATAGGGTTTAGAGGATATAACCGTCTACCGCATTTCGACCCTAATAGAGGCTGGGGATTATCCGTTTCCCGTGTTGCAAGAGTTAAAACTGTCATAGATTCAAAAATCCAGCCATTTTACATTTCCAAAATTTTAAAATGATCAACTATATACGGCCACCACAAAATTATTGTGCATGGTATAATTTTATTTGAAATGCAGATTGTCAGGATCAATGTGGATTTAACCTGATATCATTGAATAATATGAAAGTAAATCTGTTTTGTGACTAAGTTAGATAAATATAAAACTATGCAATATGGTTATAATAATGTCACGGAAGATGTTAACATAAATAATAAACTTGCCAGTAATTGATGATATCTATGTAATTATTCACCTAACATAATGGGAGGCAAAAATCAACCATGAAGATTGTTATCGTTGCACCAATATTATGAAATAATAAACTAAATGAAATAGGATACCCAATAAAACTAATAATTATTTTAGTATAAAGACAATATTTATTTACAAAAATGTACATTTCGAAAATTACATCTGCCTAATATTGATTAGGAGCATTTTCAAAAAAAAAATTACAATACCATTTTTTACTGCTTGTATACAGATGTGTAGTACTCCTCTTCAAGATCATATAAGTCGGCAGCCATATCGTCACGAAGTGTCATTAATTTCTGATCACATTCTGCTTGTTTCGTTCGGAATAACTTTGAATTTTGGGTAATTGCTTCATTGACTGAAGGAAAGTCATTCAGGATTAAATACTGCTTGATGTCTGACACAAGCTTCATGAGTGATTCACCCGCCCTGACAATGTTGGCAGCACGAACGTGCATTTCATACATATCTTGCTCACATTGGGTCATGCGTGATAGTTGAGTTTCATTTTCGCCTTTAGACAGTTTTACAATTTCTGAAATAAGTTGTGAATACATAAATATCATGATTGGATAATTTTATTTTTACATTGTTATAAAGAAATATGTGGTAACAAAATAATATTTTTCATTAGCAATGAATTGATGTATTATTGCTAAATTTGCCTAAATTATAAAAAAGTTTTGTTATAGTTTTTCAAAGCACACATTAAATATATATATATCAATAATTATATATAAATATATTTCCTAAACATTTTAAAACTAAACGAAGAATAAGGTTACATTTTCAAAAGAGCGCTGATGAGTAACTAACAACAAATAAGTTTATAGTAACAGATGATTTTTTAAATACAACTAGACAGAGGTTAACGTATTTTGCAAAATGATTATTAAGTCTTAAAAGACAATCTCAAAATAGGCATGGGTTATGTAACACTTGTAAAACTCAAAATAATTCCAAAAAGCTACAGAAGGTCAGCAACATTGTCTGCCTACTTCAGATGTGTTAGGGGCCATCCCTAAATACGTAATGACTTTATGAGGGGAGGGTGGGTTGTTTCTATGCAGCGTTACGTAACTATTAAACCCCCCAACAATTTGTTTGAATTCATTAAAAAAATTGGATCGTTTTCCCAAAACTACAAGATTTATTTTAAAGATTTAAAAGTAAGTAAGTAGTATCAGCAAGCTACGAGTTGAGTCCTTGAATGGTAAGCTGTACAAGGCTGTATTGTTGCTGTAACAATTACAAAAATATTATTATCGTAGTAATGTTTCTAATTAAATCCGGTAGTGAGCTTGGATTATGGGCGGTAACTCATGAGAGACACATTGTGAGGCGACCTTTTGTTGGCCTGTCAATCACTACGAGACTGGTTTTTGTCTGGCAGTGTACAATTCCGCTGCGCCGCCCAACGCCGCAAGCGCATATATACGTAGCTACTGTCGAGCCGAGCGGTTATCATTGTTCGCCGCCTTACAGCTTTGAAACTGTGTATTTAGTTGTTTTATCATTACTTTAGTTTAATATATGTTAGTTTTTTATTAGTTTTTCAATATAAATAATCCAGCGGTTTTTTATTTTGTGGAAGCTACTAAATACATCTTAATCAAGTGCTATATGTATTTACTTATTTTTTATTATATGTGTTATGTGCAGGCCCTGTCTATCAGTTTATGTACAAGTAAATGTACTCATTTATACAAATTTCATTGATAGTAATAATATTTTTTATTGAGTCATACTGTATAAGTGATCTATGCCTGAGGTTTACTTTCAAGTAAAAGTTTGCTTATTTACATATTCATATATAAGAAAAAAGGTAAAGCAAGCTAATAAAGTTTCAAAATGTTATCATATCTTTTATTTTCCTGTACAGAACAATAAAAAAATGAGCAACTAAAAAATTTAATTTTGATTTTTTTAAAATAAATTAACGCTTAATGGAAAATAGGCATTGTATAAATGGCGCTCTAAGGGTTAAAGAACACACATAGACAGACGCTAAGCTAGATAAGACACATCTTCATAGGAACTTTTTTTGTTCATTTTTACCTATTTAATCGTTTCCTGAAGTTTTGGCCCACACTTTTCAAACACCCTGTACATATACGCAATTCACCATACTTGGGATTAACGATTAAATCTAATCGTTACTTTTTTTATTAACTTTTTAAGTTATTCGTTAGTTTTGGTAATGTTTAACTTCTAACTTTAACTAGCTGAAAATTTGGCTAACGGTTAAAGTAACTCAGTTAGTTTTTCAAATGTGATGAAAGATGCCATTTGGTCCGTGGAGTGTGGACTGGCGAGAAAGTATCTAAAACTCAGGTCAAAGACCGATTGTTTTCCTCATGCCCCAATTGTCACCGGCAAGCAAGGTCACTGTTTTGAAAACGCACCCCCTCCCCTTTAGTCACATTTAACTGCCTTATAAATAAAAAAAGGAGGACCAAATGAGTATACCATTGTTGTGGGATTGACCTGTCCCTGGGGTGATCATTTCACTTGATTAGTTATGTTTAGGGATAAAATTGAGATAGTCATTCAGTTATCTTGTTTTAAACAACGTATTGGGCCTAAGCTTGTTTATCTTTAATAAACTCTAATACTGTAATTTTACCTGTTTACCAATCTATCTGTATAATTAATTAGGAAAATCAGTTACATTTTGACGTTAATGCTATCAATACTTGATTAGTTGATCATTAAATATCTAAATTGTCCTGTTCAAAAGTAGTCGGGAAAAACCATTTAAATGTGAATCAAACCAACATTTCCTCAAACGTTTACTTTATTTTAAATTAGGCTTACTAAGTAAAATCAATCCATTATTACCACGCAACAGAATAAACTATCTTCAAGATTGCAGAACATATTTCAAGTAACAATTGCTTGTTTTGTTTGTAGTTTGGTTTGTTGAGTCTTAGTTAGGTTAGGATTGAGCACAGGATTCATTATATTCGACATCACACGTAACGTTTTGTCTTTATTAAACCAGTTATTTATACATGAAATGTATAGCTGATCTAACATGATTTGTGAGTTGTGATTTTCTTTTTTGTGATCAAATTTAAGTTTTAATTGTGTTATTATTTTACTTCTTATAATTATTTGCTTTTAAAGTGATATTTAATACTCAGTTTTTAATTTGTTATCAATTTATATCCAGTTATTGTCGAATAATAATTATTTGTGCATTCGAATATTTGTTACCCAAACATAACCAAAACATATATTGAGTAGCTCCGAATCAGATATATATCCGTTATTGTTTGTATCGTAAATATGGCATTTCAAGATAAAACTGTTTGTCCCCTATGTGTTAAAAAGGTTCTGGACTCTGATGAGAGTGTTCAATGTGATGGTGCGATGTGATGGTGTTCACCAACCAGTGCGATCGTTGGTTTCATAGAACGTGTGCTAGAGTATCCAAAAATGAATTTACAAAAATAGCCAGTGATAAATCCAATAAATGGTATTGCTCCCGCATCGATTGCAAACCCTCTCAAATCATACCTGATCTGAATGTGATACTCACAGCACTATCTCAAAAGATAGATGATCTCTCCTCCAAAGTTGATCGCCTTAACAACCTGCCTGATAACGTTAAACAAATTCAGGAAGATGTTGGAGCTATTCACAATAAGTTTGAGTTACTTGAGCCTCGTATAGAGCAGCTGGAGTTTAGAGTCACCGATATTGAAAATCTAGTCAAATGTATCAAGTCAAACTCTGATAGTTTTGAAGACACCTTGATGGAAATCAACGACCGTAATAGGCGCCTGTGTAACGTAATTGTCTACGGCTTGGCGAAGAGTTCTAGCACGAATGTTGAAACGAAAAAGGAGCATGACAAACAACTAATTAATAATCTTGTTTCTAGTGTTCATTATGAAGCCAACCTGGATCGAGTGAAGACTTTTAGAATTGGGGTATTTAATAAAAATGAGTCCCGCCCACTGAAAGTAATTTTCCCTGACGAACACCAGGCCAAACTGTTTTCCCAATGATTCTCTGAGAGGAATATTGAAGGTGATAGTGAAGTGAGAATTTCCAGGGATCGGACAGTTCGGGAACGTAACCATCTCCGGAAATTAAGGCAGGAATTTGAAGAGAAAAAGAATGCCGGAGAGAAGGATCTGACCATAAGATATACTAACGGAGTGCCCTCAATAACCAAATCTAAGCCAAAAAACTACTAAAATCCAACGATCTACTTAATGTAACTTTGTATTTCCAAAACGTTAACTGATTAAGAACTAAACTTCCAGCTCTCCGTCAATCTTTGAGTCATATAGTTTATGATATTATTGTATTGGTAGAAACAAATCTCGCAGATGAAATTAATACCTCTGAACTTGGCTTCTTTAATTATATAGTGTACAGATGTGATAGGTCCCCATCATATTGTTCTAAGGCATATAGAATGCTGTGGTTTGTTTAATATTAGCTGGATGTATAGTATTTATCTGTTTTATTATTGTTTATTCATATATGGATTACCGTATCTCTTTTGTGTAATGTTAGATATTTATTATTGTTAATTGTTGCTTGGTGTTGTTATTAGGTGTATAGCTATTATTTTGTTGCAAAATTGTTTAATCTATTTGTAATTTTTGTAATGGATGTTTATGTACTTTATTGTTATTGATGTGTACATCTGTCGATCATTTATTTATTTATTGTTATCTTGATTGCTGTTTTAGTTATGTCTAATTTATTATTACTAAACATTTTTATAGTGATTGGATTGTCGTTCATTGTTATTACTGTTGCCATATTGGACTAATGTTTGTAAACTTGTAAAATTGGCACACATAGTACCATTGGAAATAAAATAAATAAATAAATATATTTCGTTCTGTTTTCATTATTTTGCTATCGGCACTGTCGAAAAGAAAAGATAATACTATCTTTAATATTAATAATATTATCAATGGTAATTAGTTTTGTATTTTTTTAATGATTTAGATAGTTTTCATAATTTTTAATTAACTTATTTCAGTAAGTATAAAACATGCACTCAGAACGGCAAATTCTTAAACATCTAATAAACGTAATTGCTTATCGAAAATAGTATGAATAGATCTGCTGTTCAGTTTTTGTTTACTGCCATACTTTCTTATCAGTGACCCTTCCTTATCATCTCCAGCCTGATAAAAATCACCTGGAGTCAATATGTCACGATATTATTGGCCTTTCTTATTATCTGCGCCAATTAAAAAAAAATGTTTTGTTATCATGAATTTCCTATAAGATAGTTATTGATTTTTTAAAGTGTAGCTTAAAAATGAAAAACTTTAATTTCAAACACATGTCAGTTTCTGTTAATAATTTTAGAAATTAAATTAAATATTTAATTTTTAAGATTTTGGACAGTTATATAACAAACAAAAAATACTGTAGAAATTGCTATAGTCTAATTAATAGTATTGTATAACAATGAAAAAATCTACACTGTTATCTTTAAAAGATTTCACCTTTCATCAATTTACATTCTAAATTCATGAAACCGTGTTTATTCTGAGGAATATATTTAAATTCTATAACCCTCGAGAGAAAATATAATTTCTGGCATAAGTTTAACATCTAGACACCGCTTCATAAACCAACTTCTTCAATAGCATAGGGATCTAGTAATGGTTGTTATTGTGATGTTCAGAGAGGACCAACCACAGAGTTCAATAGACTTGAAGTTGGAATATCTTTACGCAAACCTCAGGTTGATTGGCTGACAGTCGATGACTCGACAACAATGCCACTCTCTGTTTTGCCCTCAAGGGGTATTGACTCACCCACCCACCCATACACGCACAGTAACCTAACCTAACCTAAAATATGCCTATTTATCTAAGATATTATAAATAATAAAAGATAATACAGGTTAATTATTTGTTTATGTATATTTTACTGTAGCAAAACTAACTTTTAACTTTAAATTTCAGTTAATTTTTTAATAATTTAACTTTAATCAGTTAGTTTCAATTTATTCTAACTTTTAACTTCAATTAGTTACTTTTTTAGAGTATTAACTTTAACTTTATTCAGTTTAAAAAAATCATTAACTTTCCCAAGTATGCAATTCACCCTGAAAGTAATTTTTCCATATCTGACAAATGATAGCTATAGGCCTAAATTCAAATTCGTTATCTGCTTAAATCACATAGGCTTACCTTCAAAATTCTCTAACATTGATTTCACATCGTCTTTCAAACGACTGGTATATGACTTTAAAAGAGCTTCTTTGCTTTGGGGTAACGATCTAGTAGTTGACATGTTGTAGATTCTAAAAAGAACAAACGTGATATTTGTTTGAGGGCTTGACTCTAAACAGGCTAATAGAATAGATCACTAATATATCCACGAAAGATTAACATCTATCCCCAAATCAGGAGCGTTTTGCCGTTCTATTTTATTAAATTGTTATTGTTTGAATATATACCATTACACTAGATGAACTGTTTTTGGGATGAATAGAAATTATCTTCTGCTCTTCTGCTGTGGTTGCCATTTGAAAGTATGAAGAAGATGATAGTTTTCTTTTCACCAAAGACTATAGAAGCAAATACTGTCATCAATAGTTGCGTTTTCACCAAAGACTGGAACCAAATACTATCATCAATAGTTGCTTTCTAAACTGTTTGCCTATATACATAAGACCAGCCACAATACAAATATAGCATCATAGACATTCTATTATAATAGGAGGTCTATGGCAATACTAATATTTTATACAGTTTATATCCATAAAATGACAGGTGTGTCGTTCCGCTTTTCCTGATTATAGTGAATTTTCCGGCTTCAAACAAAAATTTTCATTTTCTCAGTTTTGTATCTACTGTGAAAACATCAGCAAAAATCCACGAGGTGACTATTTAATGACAAACCAATTACTAGTTCAGTCGCACAAAATCTCTGCCAATCACAAACTATCTACAGTACTACCATAGACCTTCTATCATAGACCTATTATTATACCTATGCTTCTATTATACCAGACAGTTCCATGTTCCATCCCAGCCAGAAAATTGAAGAAAGTAAAAATTGGAGCAGAGGCAGAGCAACCTAGTAGGAACCATAATAAACAATTTTATAACCCCTGATTCATGCGACCCAACTGTCAATCTCGGAAATTAGACTTGTGACGTAATTTGATGACGTCACTCCCCCCTCATGTCACCACGAGGCAAATACCGGTGTATGTTGTTTACAATATTTTTTAAAGAAGTTTCATTACTTTGTATGTCTTTATTTGTATTTGATTTAAAGTATAAATTTAAAACATTTTGAAATTTAAAGGAAAATTTAAATATGTTGTTTACAATATATTTTTTAATTAGTTTTATTATTTTGTATATTTTTATTTGTATTTGATTGCAAGAAAACATTTTTTTAATGTTGATATTTAGTAGGAAATTTAAAGGGTATGTTGTTTTCAATATTTATTTCAATTTGTCAATTTGTTTACTAATTTTGTATGTTTATATTTCTATTTGGCTGTAAAAATAAATTAAAAACTTTTTGATAAGTATCAGGAAATCAAACTTTTATGTTGTTTATGATATTTGCTTTCACATAGCTTCATTATTTTGTATGTTTTTGTTTTTCTTTAAATGTGAGAATAATCATTAAAACTTAATTTATGATTATTATGAAAGTAATGAGTATCTAATAATTTGTTGTTCATATTATAATATTGCTTACTATTAAGTTATTTATTATGTAGGTTTTCATTTGCCTTCAGGTGTCAGAGTAAATTTAAACATTAATTGAAGATACACATTTACATTGGAAACCTAAGAGACTTAACGATATTCCATTCACAAGTCACAACTAAGGGCAGTCTGTTGTCTGTCAACAGATGTCAATTTTCAAGGTCAATGGAGTGGACTTTTGTATTCTCTTTTCCCTCTCTTCCCATCGGCGTTTTTTACTGGTGTACTGTAATTCCGTACCACTGGAAATCTGTCCCACTGCGAAATTTCTGAGAACAGCCAGGGCGAGTTCTTTTGGGAATACCTACTAGTACCTGGCTCCACCTCCCCGAGCCAATGCCCTTTGAACAATGCTTTGGGAATTCCTCCTAGTCAATCCCTACCAGCTTTCTCTCTACTACACTTATTGCTGTTCTAACTTCACTAGTGTTTAGTTCGTGAGCTCTTTCTGTGTATAAATTACTTGTTCGGTATGGAAGTGACAACGACCAGCCACGGTAAGCCATGTGCTCACTTTGAAGGGTATTTGTATGTCGTAAAAAGAAGAAATGTAGACGGAACTGTTGTTTGGCACTGTTCAAAACAACAATCGAAGAAGGTATACTTAAGACCAAAGACTCCAACATACTTGCTTCAAACGAACATCAGTGTGGAACTCCGGATGATAGCCGCCTGGAAGTACAGAGGACTAGCCCGAGCGAAGAAGAGAGTGCGAGAGGAAGATACTCCGATCCCTACAATATATACTGAGGAGTTAGGTAATCTGCATAATCGAGGTTATGATTTTGTTACGGAAATGCCGGAACAGCAATCAGCTAAAAGGACATTGTACAACCATCGCGCCAGTTCACAAGGAAAGCAGACAGAACCAAAATCATGTAAAGAAGTTGATCTTCATGCAGAACAACTAACTATGGGTGACGGTACCTCATTTCTTGTCAGCGATGATAACAGCGGGGATAGGATCATAATTTTTTGTGCAAAATCAGGAAGAGAAGTTCTGAAGACGAAACAAGACATTTTTATGGATGGGAAATTAAAAAGCTGTAGTAAGCAGTTTATACAGATATATTCAATCCACGCAGACTTTGGAAGTTCGACGGGTGAAACAAATATCTATCCTGTTATGTTCGCTCTCTTAACGAAAAAAAGAAGATATTTACGTCCGCCTGTTCAAGAAAGTCAAATTCAAATTTTTTATTGCATGAAGACAATTACATGAATTGCATCGCAATAGTTTAGGCAAGCTAATGATGGAGAGGTTGCAATCGAAGAGGATGCAGTGAATGAGTGTGACTTATCTAATGATGGAGAGGTTGCAATCGAATAGTAGATAAGAACTGTTTTAAGCACTTTCACATGCCATAATTAGGCTTAGTAGCCTACTTTTGTGTTTCAGTCATTGAAGAGCATATTCAAATGCTGTTTTACCTTTTGTTTTTTTTAAATATACTTAAATTTGTAATTCTTATACCGTAAAACATTGTAGTGTTTAGTTGTATGATGTAAATAAACAATTGTTTCAACACAAAAATTGTGTTTTTTTAACTACCTTTTTAGTAGTTATTGACCTAACCCACACAATTGTGTGAGTCATTTCATATGCCCAGTCTATCGCCCTAGACCTAACCCACACAATTGTGTATGTTAATTTTTAAGTTAACCAAAAACCTGAAAATTAAAAAACCTGTGTAAAACACTTTTAATAGACCCCAATAACACACTTTTAAATTTTAATCAAACTTTTTTGAAAAAAATATTTTCAGGTCTGTAGCCAAGTACCTGGAGCTGATTGCTCAGGTCTGTAAGGGATATTAAGGTATGAATATTGCGTAATTAAGGTTTAATTTTTAATAAATGTCTTCAGGAATGAATATACCTTTAAAAAAATTAACCATCCACTTAGCTGCTTATAAATGAAATATATTTTTTAATAAACATTAGTGGCATAATATTGTTAGGGTTAAAGGATACAGTGTACTTGTATCGACATTATTCCTGTATGCTATGAATATGTTTTACGAATAAAGACATTCTTATCTTATTAGAGAGCTTTTTACTGCCTACTTATATGTTGATGTGGTGGTGTTTGTATTGCATAAGACAATTTATTTCTAAGTATTTCACTCTCAGTGTAAAAATTGACTTTCTCTAATAATTTGACACTCTTTGGCTTCACCACAAATGCCTATTGGTTGGTTTATGTAACGATGCTCATGATGTAGAGGAAGAGGGAAGATAGAAACAAGAGAAAAGGGAGCGTTTTCTTCTTGTGTTTAGGGTTAAATGGTGACGGTGTTTGTCTCCTGTTCAATAACTGTCTGTTAATATATTTCTAGCTGTTCATGATACACAATTAAAATGACGACGGAACAGAATAATTCCTCAGCATTATCGAAACAAGATTTAGCAACATTAGTAAGTAATATTTTTAAGTAATTAGATAAGGTAAAACAAGCAGTCAGGCGTGGAACCCAGGCATCTGTTAATTAGCGTGCTTCCAAATAATCAACTACGATTTAGAAGAAAAAACTGCCTTTTAATTAGTTATGACATATTAAAATGACACATTTCAATTCTAATTTTGGTACAGTATCCCATGTAGTTTAAAATTCAAATTTTAGTAATCAGTTTATTTTTTACTGCAATGCTAAAATAGCCTAACCAAAGCATTTAACCCTAGGTCGTTAGTATTAGGTGAACCAATGTGTGCTCCCACTGCTAGATCCTTTTTTCGGCAATGCGCAAGCTTTTTTTGTATAAATACTAAATATGCTCCAAATGTAAATGCTATCATATCGTTTTTGTTCTCAAGAACTGTACTTTCACATACTACCATCAACACTAAAAAAAAGAATTGGTAAATAATTACTGTCATGAAAAGATTGAACACTTTTAAAATTTTGTACGTAAATTATAACTTATAACCTTAGGAGCATCAAAACATTTTAATAAATAATTCCAAGATAGCCAAATTGTTTACTAATTAGTGCATAATGTAATAATATGTTGTTACATTTTAGATAAACTATTAGGTTTTTTTCTATTGGAAGTGTTTACATAAAATGAAAAAAATGTGTAAAGATACAGTATGATCACTGTAGGTAATCAAATAGTACATTTAAAAATTCAAAAAAATCACCACTGAATAGACAAGAAAAATATGTGTAGGAAAAATAGTCATATTGTACCCATACACAAATTGGTATTTGGAACATTTTGCTTGAAACGGGTATATAATTGGATGTATTTTCATGAGATATCCTTTTTATTCCGCAGAAATAACGTTTTACCGAAAAATTTGAAAAAAACCAATGTCACAACTTTTAATATTTTTGTAATATTTCCGTTAATTTAAATGGTATTTTAAGTCTTTTTTACTTTGATGTGTTTTTTGCGCTGAATACAAATTTGAAAACTATTTTGGTCTATTACAAATATTTCTCGAGATATAACGGAAAAACTACTAGCGCTGAGAATGCGATTAGCGGCCATTACGCGATCATTATATACAAAAACTATTAATCACAAAAACCAAATTCACCTATATTCCCGCCGGAGTGACGGCCGGCAGGCCATCACGGAGGCCAAACTCAGATTTAACGCAAATTACGAATTTTTGTTTAGAAAATAGACAATTATAATAAGTTAGATTATTTCAGTATAAAATGCATATTTCGAGCTGAAAAAATAATTTTACTAGAAAACCAGTTTTATATGTATATATGTGTGTTCAGCATAAAAAACGTGATAAATGAAAAAATTAAGTTGCCGAAAAATAACTATTTTTTCAGCACCGATCAACTTGTCAACTCTTTGTCTATCCAGCTAATTTTATTTTTAGTTTATATCTCGATAAATAAATTATAAGCTAAACTTTTATCATCAGCATAAATTATGCCGTACCTCGCTTATTGGAAATCATGTAAACAAGAGTATACAAAAAATTTTATATAAAATACCCAATGCACCTAAGAGTATGAAATTTGTTTTGTTGGATAGAGTATTTCGTTCTCTACAGACTGATATATGATACGTCTTATTTCGTCTCCTGGTTATTTTCCAGTGATATGAGAAACATCAGGAATTTAACTCCCTCTAGACCTCCACCGGGCGGGAATTGAGCGGGAGTTTCGAGTTGCACATTCTTATTTTATTTCCTTCGTTAATAAAATGGCATAAAAATATTATTAAAAATTGATATTTATAGGACAGATCATTCTGTGTTGATTGGTACCAACTTTTTAGTGATTGCTTGATAATAAACATTGTTTTATTGATTTAATGTAACAGCATAAATTATGTCGTTCCTCGCTTTTGGAAAAGATTTTGTTAGTCATATAAATTTTGTCGTTCCTCACGATGTAGGGTTAATTGAAAATGACGAAATAGTAATAATATTAAAAGAAAAGTTACAATCCTCTTAGTAGGCTTAGCCAAGACTAGATCTAGCCATTATAAGTAAGTTTGAAAATTATGCACTCTCTAGACGCCTCTGAAAATACGATTTCTTGTTGAAAAAGTGGTAAATTACGAGTTTGTAATTTTTGAGGATGTTGATTTTAACCGCAGAAAACTCACATTTTACAAAAAAATTTAAAAACTAGTTTTTTATATGATGGTGAAAAAACTAACTTTTTTAAAAACTGGAATTTTTTAACAATTTTTTTTAATTTTCTTATTCTTTATGCTGAACAAGAATATATAATTGGGTTTTCAATAAAATTAATTTTTCAGCCCGAAAAATGCACTTTTTGCTTACCTAACCAAACATAACCTAACTTATCTTAATCTTCTATATACTCAACAAAAATTCATAATTTGCATTAAATTCGGGTGCCTGGCCTTCGGCAGTAATACGTGCAAATTTGTATTTGGTGGCCTTTCATAGCTCCTATTAATCTTGTGCATATGGGCATGATGGGTGATTTGTCGCGAACGTAGTTTTTTCGTAATATCTTGATAAATAATTGTCACAGACCAAAATAGTTTTCAAATTCGTGTTCAGCACAAAAACTGCTAATAAAAATTATGAAAAAATCACGAAAAGTAACGGAGATAAATCGAAAAATAACATTTTCAAAAATTAAGAATTTTCATTTCTTTTTCATATAAAACATGATTTCCGCAGAATAAAAAGTGTATTCTCATAAAATATAGACCTGACTCTACCCACTGGTGATAAAAAAGTTAAGATTGGCAAGGCGTTTAGAAAGCGCTTAAATACCGTAAGTTTAATTAAGTGTTGCTTAGGTTTTAATGCTATTGGTATTTATGAATTTTTTAACCCATTAGTACCCGCGCGGGGTGTTCAAAATACCCTTGTGAGGGGAATTTTGTTGTTATTCAAAGTGGAAATTGACTAACCAACCCATCCTTTCAGTACCTTCAAACTACAGTTTAAAAGCCATGCCAAACTGGTTTTCGTTTGTTCGTGGTGAGTTATTGATCCGTAAGTTGTAAAACTTACAAGTTGTACAGTTGTCCTGTCAAAGTTGTCTGGGGTGTCCGTGTCACCTCGCACAGTTGTTATTAGAGAAGCATATATGTACTGTATCTACTATTTATGTTCCAAATGAAAATATGTTTAACCCATTGGCCACCTATTATTTCGGTACTACTTTGGACTAAAAAAATCCTATTAAATAAACATCTTCATTTCATTCACGTCTTTTTTATCAAAATCGTCGTCACTTTCTTTTAAAATGGGATCTATTTCGCTTGAACATATTTCAAAATTGTTTCTCCTAGCCATGTTTCTCTTACATAACTAAAGTAAAACAACAGTGTGATATACTTAAATCTAAGAAAAAACAATATCACATATCAAAACATGAGGTGCAACTGAACATAACCTACAACTACAATACAAACTTTGTTTTCATCAGCTGAGAAATAAACCAGGTATGGTTAGTCTATCTCGGACTACCAGAGTCAAGTATGAATACATTACTGCTAATATAAATACTATACTACTTTTAGAGAACGCTTAGTTATATCAATTGTTCACTCTAATCCAACTAGGTTTTACCGCTACGAAATTGTGTTTGAAAAAATGTTCACGATTATAATTTATAAATTAATTTATGACTAGTTTTACCATATATTTTATTTTTATTGCAAAGTATAACATTTGACTTAGAACAATTTGTACCCATTTGATTACAGTAACTTCAATGCCAAAGTTATTACAACAATAACAAAATGTTATGTCACCATCACTGACATTATTGTATAAAATGTAATATTGATTGTATTTTGTAAAAAATTTGCATATATTTGCAATTTATTTTTTATCATGGTAGTGTAAATATTTTTATTTAAGGAGACCCCTTGGTCAAAAAATAAAATAAAAATAATATTTTTTTTTATTTTGATAGCTTGGAATATTACCTTTACGTAGATATATCATACATAATCGTAGTATAATCGGAAAGTGTAGAAAATATTACTCAAAAGTTACACTGCACTGCCGTTTTAGCCAAACTTTGCTCTTCCTTACGTTCAAGTTTGGGAGTACGCTTATTATAGTACTACGTTTCGAATTGAAGCGGTATTTTTGAGTGTTGTGTTGGCTACATTGATTACAGTCTGCTTTCAACTACTTTTGACAGCTGTGTATGTTTTTACAGTCTGTATTTCAGTTTTGTTGATGTTGTTATGTTTATAAGTGAAAGTGAATTATCGAAGTGTTTTGGTGAAGTTTAGTTATTGATTTAGCTGTAAAAATGCATAGAGTTAAGAGACTTACGAAGAAACGTAGTTTCCATGGTAATAGGTATACTATAAAAGCTTCAGTTACTCCGGATGTTGAATCAACTTCAGATAATACGCCTAACCTCGATTGTGAATCTAGGCCTAGGCCTACAACTAGTTCAGCAAAACCTTCTGCTTCAAAATGTAAAGTAAGCCCGTCTATCATGTTTTATAAGGAGGATAATGACTTTGAATACAATATTGTTGATTTTGTAAAACTAGAAGAATCATTAAAAAGTGTGGCTGTGTGCAATAATTGCCACAGTAGTTTGACAATAGCCAAGCGAAATTTAGCTGGTTTGGCTTGCCAAATAGCCATAAAATGTGTGTCTTGTGACAACAAATCTGTCACTAAAAACTGTGAAGAAATTTACTCTGATGATGAGTCTCCAAAGTTATATGATCTCAACCTCAGGTTAGTTTACGGATTACGTACCATAGGGAAAGGAAAAGCTGCGGCTGAGAAGCTGTGTGGGATTATGAACCTTAGCCCTCCAGTAAACCTTTACCACGTCTACGAGCAGTTTTTAGCCTCTAAATCTGAGTCTGTTGCCAAAACATCTATGAAAAATGCTGTTGAGGATGCTGTTATTGCAAACAACATGTGCAGAGATTTATCTATTGCTGTAGATGGGTCTTGGCAGAAGCGAGGCCACACTTCCCTCAACGGGATTGTATCAGCCACTTCTCTCAGCACTGGTAAAGTATTAGATATAGAAATACTTTCAAAATTCTGTAAATGTAAATCAAAACTACAGGGCTTACATGATGAATCTTGCCAGGCTAACTTCTCTGGGTCAAGTGGAGCCATGGAAGTGGCTGGGGCGGTAAAAATATTTCAACGTTCCGAGCTAACAAACAATGTCCGCTACCTAGAATACCTTGGGGATGGGGATACTAAAGCTTTTATGGAAGTAAATGCAAGTAAACCTTATGGCCTAAATGTAGAAATTAAAAAAGTTGAGTGTATCGGCCATATACAAAAGCGGATGGGTACCCGGTTACGATCACTAAAGAGCAAAACTAAAAAACTTCCTGATGGGACTCCGCTCAGTGGAAAAAACCGACTTACTGATGCAGCAATCCTAAAATTACAAACATTCTACGGTCTTGCAATCAGAAGAAACACTAAAAGTGTAAAAGATATGAAACAAGGAATATGGGCAGAGTACTTCTACGTTTTATCAAGCAACGAAAAACCACAACATGCCCTGTGTCCGAACGATGAAATGACTTGGTGTAAGTATAACTTATCTAAACTTAAAAACACAACATATGACCATCAAGCTCACTTTCATTTACCAGAAAATGTGATGACTTTTATAAAGCAAATTTTCCAAGACTTGGCCAAACCAGAGCTGCTAGAAAAATGTATTCATGGAAAAACTCAAAACGTAAACGAATCCCTAAATAACGTTATTTGGACCTTCGTTCCAAAAAAAGTTTTTGTTACGATTCCTACCTTAAAATTTGGTGTTTATGAAGCAGTGACCACTTTCAATGATGGCCACATAGGCAAAGTGCTGTTATTCCAAGAAATGGGATTGAGGCCTGGCTCTCACCTCATAAGGTCAATGAAGTCGCTTGACAAAAGACGTGTCAGGGAAGCAGACAAAGCGCAACAAGAAATGGAAAGAAAAATCAGGAAACACCAGCATCTACTAAAAAGAAGGTTAGAAGACCAGTATGAAGAGGAGGAAGGAGAGGACTCATCTTATGGAGCTGGAATGTACTAAAAGGTAATAAAAAACATTTTAACCCTATTTTTTTTCAGTTTTTCATCGTTTTCCGAAAGTTGCGGTTTTTTAGACTTAAATGTTTCTATCTCTGGTTCTATAAGGGTTACAGCTTTGAAATTTTTTGGGCTTATTCTACTAATGGTACTACAGAAATGGAACTAAAATAATTAAAATATCTTAAAATTTAAACTGTTAAAAAAATATTTTCATGAAAAATTATTCATTTTTTAAGATCTCAAAAAGAAAAACAAAACAAAAATACTTGGGCTTTTGATACAACAATGATTTTAGTTCCATTTGTGAAGGAAATGACAAGCTTTAGTTTAAAAAAAAAATCAAGTTGATACCTCACATGGTTATTGAGAAACATGCACTTTTGTTAACATGGCAAAGTATAGGACAAATGGGTCCCCTTAAAAAAATTTAATTAAGTTATTTAAATGGTGCACAAGAAGTTGATGTTAATTAAAAAAAACTCAATTTCTAAAATAGTAAAGTAATTATAATCATAGGCTACATTTAGTAAGGAGTTTCAAACACCCTGTGAGGGACTTGACATTACAAATATCCGTACAGGTACTTAAGGATTAAAGACTTAAATTTGAAACTTTGGTTATTATGCAGTTTCTTGCCAATAAAAACAGTTCAAAACTGCCTGAAATGGGTCAAGAATTGGCTACTTTTTTCATTTTCATTTTGTTCATTCATTTTTGCTAATTTTCATTGGATGTACTTTTTATTCTGTGGAAATCATCTACTTTACCTACAAGTTGGAAAAAACAACGTCACTACTTATTGTACTTTTGACATATTTTCAACAATTTAATTGATATTTTGATCATAGTTTTAAAATGTGATGTGTATTTTAGTGTAACCTACAAATTTAAACACTATATTTTGGTCTATTACAATTGTTTTTCAAGATATAACGGAAAATCTACTTTTGCGGTGAATCGTGATTAATGGCTATTATGTAATCATTGTAAACACTAACTATTGACTACAAAAACTGAATTAACGTATATTTCTGCTGGGGTGGCCGGCAGGCCGACGTGGAAGCCAGGCAACTCAACGCAAATTAGGAATTTTTGTTTAGTAAATAGACAAGTAGGATTAAGTTAGGTAGGTACTTCAAACACAAAACAAAAATGGTCAAGCCAAAACTGTGACACAGCAGAGTTATATGCAATGTTTGGACCACGCTACGAACGATGACCCGTGCAATGCTAGACCCATGATATAACAGTTCAGATTGCCTAATGACTATGCAAGGCGTCATCAGCTTGCACACACTGACCGCCGTGACCACAGATAACTAACTACCCAGATGGCTCACAGTATACGGGAAAAGCGTGCCCGCTGTTTAAGTAGTATCTAGGCAACATGCACTATACGACCGTGAATTTAGGATGTGACGTTGTCACATTGGACAACTATTAAATCTTTATTATTATTATTATCAACTGATATTTATTATTGTAATATTTGTTATTAATATGGTTAGTCGAATGAGTTCAATCTGGCAACGCCGCCCAGATGAGAGTCGCTTTAAAGCGGACAGTTGAAACACTACAAAAAAATTATTAACATTCTTTAGCATGGGAATGAGCAATCTGGGTTATTCTTATTTATCTGTGGCTGTGACGATGCAAGACTTCACACGCAGCGAATGTGTTAATGTCAATCTTAACAATGTATTGAATTTAACACCTAACAATATAAATAGTTTTGATTTTTATTTTCTAGGATGTTACCAAATTAACTGCACTGTCCCCAGAAGTAATAAGTAGACAAGCAACCATCAATATTGGTAAGTTTTAATTTTATAGGTTAAGATCAAACTATTGTTTAATTGATGTATTAAAATTATTTTTTTACTTATTCTTTAAAATGTAACCTAAATGTAATTTATTTAACCCTCTGCAAAATTATTTTAACACTTGTATTTATTTAACCCTTGCCAGCCTATTCTCCAAAAGTAGTACCTAGAAATTTCAAGGCATTGTTCAGTCGTTTTACAGGGTTTCATATAATTTATGGTATCTTTATATTTTTTTAATGTATAAATAATTTTTAGATTGTTTTTCCTATAAAATTTACTGTTAAAATAAATATATTTTAATTGTATAGCATTTAATGAATGTACACAACAATCCAAAATTTCCCAAAAGGAAAATTTATTTGTTTTATACTTATTCTTCTGATATAAATATGTCTTATATTTAACATAATTATAAACTTTCAAAGATCCAACTTTTATAGAAGTGCATTTATGATATTTTTACCTGAAGATGACATGCACAGTAAGATGGTAGACATGTGCGATAGTCAAAAACATGAACTCCCATGGTTGATAAAGCACAAAAGTGTATTCACTCGCTGGTGACTTATATCACTTTCTATTATCGATTTTATCACTTATAAAAAGCAAATAAACAATAAAATATAACAATTGTAAAAATTAATGAAATAAGACAGTGTACAAATGTAAACAATGCTGAGTAACAGTAGCGTAACCCCACTCTCGACCGAACAACCAAACAGATGCAGAGCTCAAATGCGACCAAATAAACACTCGATAGAGGATAGAACTATTTTAGGGCTGGAAATCAGCTATCGATTGGTCCAATGTCACAGCAATTGGATATACTATAACAAAGTAATATGAAAAAAACTTGGTGTAACTGTAATGGACTACTCCATTTCCAGTTGAGAAGGGGTTAAGCTCATGTTACTTTAAAAAGTAATGTTTCTCTATTTACAGTAAAGGTTTTGATAAGGGAAAGATTTGGACAAATAATTTTCATTTATAGTTTACAAGACATACAAGGGTAGACTCAAATATTCCTGGAACAGCCCTGCATAGTTTGGATCATGTTTGGGATATTTTTTTCTGTGTATATAGAGCAACGCATTGCAAATGCTCAAAATAGACCTACTATTTTTATGTCAAACTTTATTTATTTTCTTCTATTATAATTTATTTTGTAATTTTTAATCAGGGTTTCTACCGGGCACTGTTGTTATAGAAATTCTCTAAAAAGCCTTTATTTTGACAAGAAGGCGTCAAAGTCATGGAAAAGTCTGAAAAGTATTGTAAAAAGGTCTGTTTTTGGTGGGCTACAATATTATTCCAATATAAATCGTGAATGTTGTTGAATCCAAAAGTGAGTCATATGCAACGGTTTCACCCACATCCTACATATCCTGATATTACATTATAAAAGTCACCAAAAAAAATTGAGGTGTATGAGTTGAGTAGGCTACTTCAGCCAATCCGAAACCAAACACATTTCCAACTATTGAGTGTTAATAAAAAATACTTTATTAATGGTGGGAATTGAGATTTCTTCTGCAATTTTCTGCAAGCTATATTTTTATCAATCGGACATCAATTACAATTGTAATGTAATTTATGAATTCAATTACATATTAAGGATGATGTAAGATGTAAATGGTGAAACAACTATGAATGCATGATGTAGCCTAGGATTTAAAAGTCCCAATCTCTCTAGTCCAGCTTGTAATTTCATAGTTGATTGTTTGAAATACTCCCCCTCGGTCATTATTCTTAAAATTGATGATTTGCTAGTACTTTACATGTACGACTGCGAGTGGTCACCATCAATGATATTGTTGGATTGTATGGTAACAATTAGCAGCTTTATTATACTTGTTACCATAAAGCTAAGTGCTTCTTTTATTTTGCCAACCACTCATACTCCCTCCATACAGGCCTTGACCGCAGGGTTCCGGCTTTATCGCAAGATAACGAAATGAAGCAACATCGAGCGTGGCTGTCCCTTGGATTGACTGTCTGAACAATCCCGTCCTTGCACGCAGCCCCCCTATTCGGTCACTGGTGGTGGCTCGGAAGTCACCCTTAAGGCATTGTTACCCAGGTTCCTTAATAGCTAACAGAGTATAACTACTTCTTTCCATTGTTGATTCTTTTAATCAGAATCTAATATATTAATGTTACAGTTGGTTTGTTTGGTGTAAATGAACTGATCTTAACCCATGAAGGAGTAACTGAAAGAATTGATAAAGGACGATTGTTAGTTACATCTTATAAGTCAATAGTGTGAACTGGTTAAAGAGGATTACTATTGTTTCAGAATGGTCCACCGAAGTTTGAACAAAATATTTAGTAAATATTTGTACATGCAAAGTAATATGTTTAAATGCATTTTACCAAAGCAGATTATTTAAATAAATGGTAGGCCATGCTTACGGGAGATAAGTAAGATGGTGCAGTAACAAAGGTTTGTGAAATGCAGTAAATAAGTCAAGTCCATTAAGCAGCCCTGCCAATAAAATAATCAGCTAGTGTGCTTCCTACCAAAATATCATCTGGCACATATAGCTAGTGTGTTTCCTACCAAAATATCATCTGGCGCATACATCAGCTAGTGTGCTTCCTACCAAAATATCATCTGGCACGTATAGCTAGTGTGTTTACTACCAAAATATCATCTGGTGCATACATCAGCTAGTGTGCTTCCTACCAAAATATCATCTGGCACGTATAGCTAGTGTGCTTCCTACTAAAATATCATCTGGTGCATACATCAGCTAGTCAGCTTCCTTCTAAAATATCTGGAGCGTACATAAGCTAGTATGCTTCCTACCAAAATATCATCTGGCGCATACGTCAGTTGGTAAGCTTATCTTCCAATATTTTGTAGAAATTCTGGGTCTGCGGTGATGACAGTGTCAATAAATTCTGTGCATTATACACCAGATTAGCCAATGCTTCAGTCTTGATACAGAGTCCTTCTGTATCGAGGCCGAAACGTTGGCTGATCTGGTGTTGAATGCACCGAATTTATTGACAAGACCACGAATTTCTAGAAAATTGTGTTGACAATAGAAGTCTATCCAGGATTATCTTCAATACTTTAGCAGTTGGATGCAGAATGTGGGGAATGTTTTAGGTGCTTTTTAATTATTAGTGAGCAACTGACCAAGAGTATGCTAAATATAAATGTATTTAATGCTAAATATGTATTTTTAATATAAATAATATGTTGTATTAGCTATTACTATTTTGTTGATTTCACGACTAATTATCATATGTTTTTTAAATATTTCATCAATATAATGCCTATATTACTTTTGACCAAAATAGTTACTTCTTTTCAGACAGCAAATTATGACATTCCGGAACAAGCTTTACTCTTATTTAAGGTTAATAGATTTCTCATTAAACTTTGTTTGGTAACTCTGCATTTTGTTAATGTATTTGTATGTCAGGTACTATTGGCCATGTGGCTCATGGTAAATCAACTGTTGTGAAAGCCGTTTCTGGAGTTCAGACTGTTCGCTTCAAAAATGAATTAGAAAGGAATATTACCATTAAACTGGGTAAGTTTTTCTGATACTTATACTTGAATATATCTGATATCTATACTTGAATAGAACAAAATTGGCATTTTCAAACCCCAGGATTAAGAAAACTGAAATTAAAAAAATTATAAATCTGTTTGTTTGGTTTGTCACAAAATTTCTCATAGCTAAAGGCTAATTTGGTTCCATGTTAACTTGGTTAGGAGAGCTAAAAAAGTTCACAGAATGTATTATACAATTTAGGAAAAATTAGATTAATGAAAGGTAAACAACTCAAATTTATCTAAATTAACTTTAATGGTATAAATTTAACTTGTCAACAATTCATTAACATTTGGATTATTGATGCAGTTAATATTTCCTTGGGTATACCATAGTAAAAATGCTAAAAAATATTTGGGAATATTTGCCATTGATGTCATTAAACTATATTTTATTCGTGTTTCTGTTCCAAATAAAAACATTTATTTACTGCTTGTTTAGTCAAGTACATGTTATTTGTCTGGGCAAGTTCCTGACCTATAGAGGCTAACTGACAACATTAGCCTTAGGTTACTGAGGAGTGTAGTCAACAAAAACAATCATGGCCTCAACAACATTCTTAGATAAATTAGAGATCAGTTTCGTATAAATTTACATACCTTTTGATTCAGTTAAGAATTCCTTAGTTAATAATGGAACTATTATTTTAACAATTGGGGAAACAATAATGCCACGTCCAATAAAAAAATAAAAACATTATACACTTAACAAAATTTTTTATGTTCTCTGATTAATACATTTTTATTGCATGGCTCCAACAGAATTACTAGTTTCAGGAAATATACACATACACAAATATGTGTAGTATATTTGTATAAATTGAAATACTGTACCTTAAAAACATCGACAATACTCAACACTAAAAATTTGCTACTATGGAAAAAGTACTAAAAGTTAGCTAAAATCATGCTTTATAAAATAAATCAAGTTACTTACACATTTATAAGCATAATAAATCTGTATAAACATATAAGAACTTGGCGTAACCCAATCTATGCCTTATTGTGTTAGACCATTGATTTTACTATATTAAGAGATACTCCATCTATATGGGAGAGTTGTGGCGAGGCCCCAAAACTGTTTTGAGGCTCCACGCTGCGCTGCGCATAGCCCTATTTCCTCTCTCTCACATGCTCTTCCGTCTCTCTCTCTCTCTCTCTCTCTCTCACTTCCCTCCTCTTAACCCATTCTCCAGACAGCCGCCCCGCCCTCTCCTTCCTCAGGTCCCACACACAAACAACGTCCTGCTTAGATAATTGTTTACGTTATTCCATATGGCCAACGTTTATTCGGGTTCTCTGTTTTTATATTTGCTTGCATTTCTTTCGAATAATAAAGAATACTGTGTTGATACTATTACAGTAAAACTCAGTGTGACATTCATATTGAATAAAGAAATATTTATAACTGAATAAATTAAAACACCATATTGATTTATATGATTAACACAACATGTATTTGTAAATAGACACACTTGAATAGACCGCTAACTTATCGGCAATGCTTGCGATAACTACTGCTGATATAAGTAAACATTTTCATATTATATAGCCCATCTGAAAAATCTTTATTTATTGCATTTTAACCATTGATTAGGTGATTAAATCGACTGTTGTACTCAATCATTAGTTTTTTCATATGTGGTAATTGATTAAAAAATAAATTGTTTTCAAATCCAATCAATGACTCTCCTTTCAATTATGAAATTAATCTGCAAATATTCCAGGAATATATAATAGCCAATAGTGAAATATTAAAAAATGTGACATTATTTATTTCTTTGACAAAATAAATATTGAAATAGGCCTATGATATTTATATAGAATAATACTGGGCAAAATATAAAACCCAAATGAGATTCAAATTTCATGATGGGGTTAGAAAAAATCATAACAAAACCACTAATTTACTTCTATACAAGATAAAAATAGCTTTCATCTTATGGCCTGATTCAGACAATCTGTGTATAGGCATTTAATTTAAAATAGCATTATTTTTAATTTTATTACATACATATGTTTTATTATTACTGTCTGTAACATTAACATATTTTTAGGTTCCAAGTAATTGCATGGTTGTTTGTAAAATATTTCATTGTTTGGTGAATGGTCAGTTTTTATTTTTTTCGGAATCATGAAGAGTTGTGACTCTATTATTACTTCTTGAGAAAAACAATTTCAATGTCAATTACAATTGGTTAGGAAATATTATCGCGATAGAATATAACTAGACTACTGATTATTTAGATTCAATTTTCATTATTTTAATCAGGTTGTGAAATTATTGTAAATTTTGTTTTATGTCCCCCTTTGAAAAATACCGATTTATAACATTGATTGAATCAGACCATTGTAAAACGTATGTTTAAGGCGAATATAATTAAAGTTAACACATCTGTTTTTCATACTATTATTTTACTAGATGTGAAAGTATGGATAAACTGCAATTTATTTATATTTTCAATTTCTCTGGAAAAGACACTCTGGAATTACACTGGTAACACTTCACAAGTAGCGTGACCAGCAATAATATAAGAAATAACTAATTTTAAGTAACCACAGTCTAAATAATAACAAAATTAACTATAGCCGCACTCTGTGGTGTTTTTAATTATAACAATTCGAATATGACTTATTTACACAACTGAGAATGAACAGAACAAACAATGCCAAGAACTAACAAAACTATATAAACAAATAACTATTACAAATAAACAATAATATAGTTAAAAAATAATACGTAAATTTGGGTTTTGCGCATATTTTGAACTGTAATATTATGGTTTCAAATTGAAACAATTATATATCGTATTAATGATAAGCATACACTTTCAAATTAGATAAATTAATCCTAAGTAGAAGAACAGGGACCTTTTTTTAATAACCAAACACTTCAACTCTAGAACTGTGGGGAGTAATATAGGCTATACATGTATAAAAATTATTGTAATTTAATAGTAACATTTAAATTAATGGCAAACATACTTATATTAAACATCTGTGGTTAAAAAGATGACTAAAAGTCAAACAACTTATATTATTTACACTTATTTAGCTACACATTAGATTAATTGGGATATAGTATTACGGTGATAACTTAAATCACTAATGAGAGTTAGAAGAGGGTCCAATAACAAAACGTGCGTGCGAGCTGTACTTAAAACGTTACAGGAAAAACAAAGGATATGCGATGATTGTTAGTCTAGTACCGTACACCAAAATAATAAATATTAATAAAAATATTTCCATTTTATTGGTTGTTTTTTTTTATCAAACTCAAGCCCAAAATCAATTCAGAAAATATTTTCTCTTTATCTGCATCTCTTTATATCAAATAAAAAGAAAAAAATGCCAATCCTGTTATAGACTAAAATAGGTTTACTTTACCTTCCGTCAAACAGTTCACAGCGTGTGATGGTGATAAAAACTACATGTTTCGCCGTGAATACAGACGGCATCTTCAGGTTAAAGAAAACAAATAAGTCCAAGTGGGACGCGTCACAAATTAATTAAAACTTAACAAACACACTTCACACACAAGGAAAACAACGAATATTAAAACTTTCGGTAGGCCTACCACACACATTTCACTGTCCACGGTGTGACCCGGAAGCAGATTTTAATATTGTGGTATTTATGACAAATAGTTCAATTTACTTTTAAACAAAAAGGAATATTCATTTATAGTTAAAAATACAACAATAATTATACAATGCAATATTGACAAGAAGCTTTAATTACTTGATAAAAAATGAATAATGATTTCAATAATATAAAGGGTTAATTCTAGTATTAAATGTGAACTATATGAGAGATGATAAGTTAATGAATAATTAAATTGTTATAAATTAATTCTGATACTTCTAATAAGGCATCCTCAGATGACTTTCCTTTGATAAAACCGAATTGACGTGGATTAAGAAAATTTAACTTAGATAAATAACTATGGAGTCTTAATCACGTGTATGGGCGGGGCGGGGTGGGTCAATATCACTGTAGGTGTATGGGTGGGTGGGTCAATACCACTGTACGTGTATAGGTGGGTGGGTGTGTCAATACTACTGTACATGTATGGGTGAGTGGGTGGGTGAATACCACTGTGCGTGTATAGATGGGTGGGTGGATAAATATCACTGTATGTGTATATGTATAGGGTTAATGAATAAGAAACATGGGATGACTTTACGTGCAAAACAACATAATTACAACGAATGTACTTAGTGAATTGTTAAATTAGCACTATAGTTAGGGAAAAAAGAAATCATAACAAAAGCTGCAGAGTTGTTATTTTCAATCCCATTTTTAATACATGATGTTAGAGCTAGCGCCTGATCACTACAATAAACACCACCCACCCTCCCATACACGTACAATAGTACTGACCCACCCGCCCGCCCACACACGTACAGTGGTTTTGACCTGCCCGCCCATACACGTACAGTGGTTTTGACCTGCCCACCCATACACGTACAGTGGTTTTGACCCACCCGCCCACCCATACACGTACAGTGGTTTTGGCCCACCCGCCCACCCATACACGTACAGTGGTTTTGGGTAAATAAAATTCAAAGAAAATTTAACTTAGATAAATAACTATGGAGTCTTAATCATTGTTTTTTTCAAAACCCTTAGAGAATACAGATAACAAGCTGATAGTTATTATGTTATCTAGTTTATAGAGTTATTGTCCTTCAAAATAGGTACCACTGAACTTAACTTCAGGCTCTCAGGAAAAATGCCTTTGATAAAACTACTGTGAACTGGTAATCTCATCAATTATATTTTTCAGTAAATGTACATTAATTTGGTCAGAGCCAGTTAATTTTTTATTTTTTAAAAGCTTAACAATACTCTTAATTTCATCTAAATCTGTTGGAGTTATAAAGAATGAATGTTGATAGTAAGTACCGGTACGTAAAGGTGGAAGGGTATTGGAATGTACAACATCTGGATGGCTAGACTGGATTGCGATAAGGTGATTGTTTATCTTATCAATGACCGAAGGCTCACGCATAACTTCGCCATTTGGCAATTCAATTAGCTCAACTATTTTCTTTGAAAACCCACTTGTCAAGTTATTTATTACCTTCCATTATGCTCAGACACATCACCTTTACAGTTTTCTAATAATGTTCAATAATAATTGTTTTTTGTGTAAAATTGATCACATTATTTAATTCATTAGTACATTTTGCAAAATAATTTTGAAAAACTGTCATATGGTCTTTTCGTAGAAATTTTATATAATTTTTTACGTCTCAAATTTATATAAAATGTTTGGTGTTATCCAGGGACTTAACAATTTAGCCTTTAACAATTTAGAACTACCACCATTTTTCTTGCTACTTCTAAATATACAATTACTTAAAATATCAATAAACTTATACAAACAGTATTTACATCATTTTAGGTAATGTATAATGTTTTAACTAAACATCTGTAACACACTGTTATTTACATTGAAAAAATAACAAAAAAAGTCCCCTAACATTTTTCATATTCAGAAACCCCTAAGGCTTAAATAAAAGATCGCGATTCCTTTCCGTGTAAGACAAACCACAGCAAGGAATAATATCCCACTTTGACCCACTATCAAGGCCAATCGGCGACAGTACAGGTGGAGTGGCGACAGTAGACAAGTACTTCTGGATGAGCGTCTCGATAGAAAGAGAGAGAGAATGGGAGAATGAGAAGGAGTGATTAGTTCCTTTACTGCTCACAGGTTGTGCAACCGAACAGTCGAAACTGGAGGCAATTTCAACCTCTTTAACTTGATTGACGACAGGTTGCAGCACGGTCGCTCCCATTTTCCGTGCCTCAATATTTAACATTGGATGGAACTATCTTCTATGTATAGTAAAATCAATGGTTAGACCTACAGAAACAACGATATTTGATTATAAATATCACATTGTTCACTCACTACCACACTTATTACAACATATAAACACAATAAAGCACATTTTAATAACATAGATAAATAACTAGAATCTATATTTTCCGATGACAACCTCGTCAAGGTGCTGTCTACATTATTTACAAGATAATCAGACGTTTCGACCATGCTTTGATCAGATAAAGTTACTAAAAAAATGTAACACAGTTACAGTTACTGCTCCCAAAATATAACTAGGGTGCAGTTACAGTTACTGCTCCCAAAATATAACTAGGGTGCAGTTACAGTTACAGCTAAGAAAATGTAACTCAGTTACATTTACTTTTACGAAAAATTGTTCAACCATATTTCCTTTATAATGTAGTAGCCTATTGATACAAACAAAAACAACTTTTTAGGAGATCAATACATTTATAATTACAGCATCATAAAGACAACTAGGACAAATCATTATTTTTCCACGATTATGCACTTTCTTTCCACCAGTGAAAATATGATTTCTTGTTGAAAAAGTGGTAAAATGTCACTCCGGCTGGTCTACATAATAATTGTGTAATGACCGCTAATTGCGATTCATCGCGAAAGTAGTTTTTCCGTTATATCTCAAGAAATAATTGTTTTAGACCAAAATAGTTTTCAAATTCATAGTCAGCGAAAAAAAAAAAACACATCAAAATAAAAAAGATGATTAAAATATAATTTAAATTAACTGGAATATGTCATGCATACTAAAATTTGTGACATTGGTTTTTTAAATTTTTTTTAAATATGCGGTTTAAATTCGTAATTTACATTAAATTTGGGTGCCTGGCCTCTGTGACGGCCTGCTGGCCGTCACTGGTGGGAATATAGGTGGATTCTGTTTTTGTGATTAATAGTTGTGTATATAATCACAGAATAAAACAGAGAATAAAAAAAATAAATAAAATGATCATTTGTCCGTGATATAATGGTGTAATTGCCGCTCCCACTCAAGCACATACACAGTGACGATACGCTGATCACGAACTTGTCAACTATCATGCAAAATGCGTGAGTCTCACTCATGCAAAGATTAGTGAGAAACTACAATATAACACTATTCGTTGCTATTTGTCATCCGTAAATGAACAGACGTGACGTTACTGGAAGTTAAACGCAGCACTAACACAGACAGTACAGTAATTAAGTTTCTAAAACTATTTAAGTGTATAGACTACTTAGCAAAAAATTAGTTTAGTTTGTCTTACTAAAAACATGTTCCTAAAACTGTGGACCAACATTTTTTAGTTATCTGATCGGTTTTTGTGTTACTCATGATGATATAATGTTTATGTTATGAACTCTGGGAATATTTTTCTGATCTCACACATTTCTCCCCATCTAATTTGAGAAACCTTCAGCATTGCTACATCTCAAGGTTGACAGGTCTGAGATCGATCGACTGTTGTTCGTAGTACCGACTGACTAAAGTAAACAAACATGGGTTGGAGTTGGGTTAAGCTAAATACCAGGACGACTGGAATGTCGGTGGTTCCTGTGTTTTCCATATTGATTTTACACCAAAAATGTAATGACTAACGAAATACTATTATTTAGTGTTTGTTACTCAACTTTGTAACGAATTATTCTTTACTCTTAACCCTTAAAACGCGGCATCCGTATATATATGCATGTTTACAATTGCCCGTAACGCGTTATACGTAATATTTCGCGAGCTGATAACAATAGTCCTAGAACAGGCCTAATACAACATAGCGAGTTCTAAGATTCAAGGTCAAGACTATTTTCAGATTATTATTCCTTTTCAAGACCTTTGGACTGGTTACTAGGCAACGAATGTAAATAATATGAAGTTTTCATTCATTATTGCCTCTGTCGAGGTAACCGCTAGCGCTCGCAGCGAATATGTACGCATCTGCTAGTCACATGACGCGGCGACCGGCTGGGGCTCAAGTCAGTCTGCAGTTATTTGTTGTCTGTCTCGTGCATTGTACTAACCTCCGGTGTGTAAACAAAGTTTATTATTTCGAATTTACTCTATATTTTTCATTGTGAAGTCTAGTTTTATTTTTGTTGTAAATAGTGTTTATTTTGTGTACATAATCTGTTGTCTTATTGAGTTATATTATTGTATATATTTAGTAATGGCTAACCCCGATGATTCTGACTTCGACGAGTTTGTTGCTGGTGCAGTGGATTGTACATTTTCGAGTGCAATTCATGATGATGACATAAGTGATAATGAAGATGTTTTATTGCATAACATTAGTGACAGTGAAGAAAGTGTTGATTTGGGGCAGCAGCAAATACGAGGTACAACAAACCCTACAGGTAGGCTATGGCTAGATGTTACAAAAAATGACCCAGGACCAAGCAAAACAATCTAATTTACAATATCAATTCAGGCCCAAATTTGCCTTCTCATTTTGATGAAAATTCCTTGCCAATTGAATATTTTGAGCTATTTTTCAATGATGAAATATTGGAGTATATATGCCAGGAAACCAACTTTTTGCAAATAAAAAAAAAAAAAACAAAATCACTCTCCACATGCTAGAATAAAGAAATGGACAGATATTTCAAAAGTAAATTTGAAAGTATTTTTAGGAACGGTAATAAGCATGGGCCTAATGCCATTACCAAATATTGAAACATATTTCTCAACGAAATGGGAATGTCGCATCCCTTTTTATAGAGACATATTTTCCAAGGACGAATTCCTTAATCTATTTTGGAATTTACATTTCAACCATGGTCCACAAGGTCAAGGTGATGCGAGACCTAAAGACTTTTTGATTAGACCTCTAGTAGAACATGTCCAGTCCAAGTGTAAACTATTTTACGCCCCAAGCAATTCTGTCGCTGTTGATGAAAGCACAATTTTATTCAAAGGGACAATTAGTTTCAAAGTTTACAATCCATAGAAACCAACTAAATTTGGTTTGAAATTGTTCGTTTTATCTGATTGTAAAAATGGTACATTTTCAACTTTTTGCCTTACTATGGTAAACAGCAAATTATTCAGAATTCCACTTTGCTAAAAACTACTCAAATCGTTAAAGCATTATGTGACTCTGTAGTAATGAAGGATCCAGCTAATCCAGTAAAAGGTCTTCATGTGTATACGGACAGATACTACACAAGTCCGGAATTGGCAATGGAGCTATTTATTGGATATGGATTGTCATCTGACGGGAACCGTTATGACCCATAGGGTTGGTTTACCTCCTGCTATCAAGCAGTTTCAAAAAAATATGAAGAAAGGTGATGTTATTTCCAAACGTAACAACAATCTTCTTGTTTTTTCCTGGAAAGACAAGCGTGTTGTCACTATGCCTTCTTCTAAAAGTAAAGGGAGTAACAAGGACGTAACAGATGTTGCTAGCAAATGGATAAATAGACCTCCTGTGTCTAAACCTGATGTTGTGCTCGACTATACTGCAAATATGGGTGCAGTAGACAGGAGTGACCACTTTATTTCCTTCTACCAATTTATCAGACGAACAAGGAAATGGTATGGAAATGGTATCGTAAATTGTTCTTTTGGTTACTTGAGGTATCTATTGTCAATTCTTATTTATTGTACAGACCTGTTCAAGAGCAACATCACAAGAAACCTCTGTCGCATAGAGATTTTAGGACAAGTCTTGTTTCTTCCCTTGTTCGTGAACAACTGGCAATTAGGCCAACGCAAAAAAAGCAAGGATGGCCATCCCAAGGGCCCCCTGAAGAAAGACTGAATGGGAAACCCCACTTTATGGGCAAAAGAATGAAAGGAGCAGCTAGATGTGTAGTGTGTCATAAGAGAGGACTACGCAAGGAGACTGTATACTGGTGCAAAACCTGCACAACTAACCCTGCCTTGCACCCGGAAGTTTGTTTTGAAGTTTTTCACACAGCTGCTACTTTCTAAGGAAGAAATTGTCATTCTAAAATCATATTTCAATTGAAAAATTTATTTTTGCAAGTATAAAATTTTTTGCATGCAATATTTATTGCATGCAATAATATTTCGTTTTTACAGTTTTGATAAAACTTTGTAATGAATAAAAAATGAATATAAAAAAATACAATATCGTTATTATTATTATTTTTTTTTACATTGTAGTATCCTGGTTTAGATTTAAAAAAATATAACTTTAAAAAAACTAAAATTATGTATATTCAAGAAAATTAAGCGTTAATTGAAAAATTACAGAAAATTGCTCAGCGTTTTAAGGGTTAAGATATGTAACGGTTGTGTTAAAAATTTTCTGAAAATTGTACTGATTACTTGTAATCGTTACAGTTTGTAATCGTTATTCCCAAGGCTGGCTGTAATGTGGCATCCTCAGTGGTATTGTCACCGAAAAATACAGATTCTAGTTATGACATTGTACGCTTAAGCTTAAATTCTATTATACATAAATAATTTACTGTAAAACACTCAACAACAAACACTGTTAACAAACAACAGTAATGGTGAAGTGACCAGGTTGTATTGGTCGTAACTTACGTCTTCTTATTACATCAGCTGTGGGTCTCCAAACAATGAATTAAATATCACTGTAGACAGAAACTTGTGTAGTGTGTTATGGTATTAGAATCATGCTGGTGATGTGTAGTTCATTATAAGTTTTTTCGCCGCCGCTTGCAGTGCTTAATACCACATCATTCCAGTTTTGCAGCATAACAACTTCGCCGTGCTGGTTTGAGAGTTAATTCACATGATTGTAAAATTAGTTATTTTATTATTTGACCTGCTTTTCTAATTAACAATAAGAGAACCCACTTTCAATTTTAATGTTGTAATGTTGTACTTTCTCAATACAATCGTGGCTAAAGAAAGTAAAGTCAGCCACCCTGAAAAATAAAAGTAAAACAATGTGTCGAAGTGCAAGGGTTTACAATAGTATTTTATACTGTACAACAACTATAAACATTAGATTTATTGGTAAACATTTTAGGATGGTGAACCCCTTCTATGTTTAAACCTGAACAAAAAAATCTTGATTGAAAATTTGAGACCAGCTAATGAGCTGTCAAGTATGGACTTTGCGATCCATACTTCGAGTTTCAGCTCCGCAGTCTGATTGATAATTTGTCGTTTCCCTTTGCTCAGTAGTGCATCTTCCTCCATATTTTTGAAAGTGACTCAACTTAGTTCATTACTTACAAAAAAGGTTCTTTTCACTTTTGAAAGTTACAGAATTAAACTCCCTAAAAAGTGCATCTTAAATTAGGATGGGAGTTGTTGCATAGTTCTGGAAGTCAAGGTAAAAGGGTTTTAATGCTGACAGACGTAATTGCCTTATGTAGTTAAATACTGAGCTCCCGTACATACCACACAAGAGCAAAACTGTCAGGAGTGGAGTAAATCAGAGACAAAGATGTAGTACGCAGTGGCTTGATCCAAAATGATCAAATGAGTTGCTGCTTAATGATAGATAGATCTATCATCTCTCTTTAGTTTTTGTTTTCTAAAAGAGACTTTTAAAACACTTATCTAAATTGATTCCTATATACTGGAGATTCTCGTTGTGTTTACCCTAACAATGTCAAAACAAGCATTTAGATTTTGTTTAGCTACACACTTACACAAATGAAGGAAGGCTTGTTAAATTGGGTTAAATAGGTTCTAGATTCCAAAATAACTTTCATGACTATGTCAAGTTTAAGTGTTCTTTCAGTTTTTTGTATTTCCTCTTGTTGGGATTGAGAATAATATTGTCAGCATATATGACCTTTCTTGAAAATGTGGTGCAAATATCGGCAGTGTATACATTGAATAAAAAAGAAGCAGAACTGCAGTTCACTTTTAAGGTGCTTAAAAAAACTGTCTTTGTGACCCAAGTAACATTCAAATAACGTGTTACTGAAAATGGTTTGAGGGGATATCGTTAGTTGGACGTCAGTAGTAGGTCGTGTGAAGGGTGGCTAGTGGTTGCAGGGCTGGAGGTAGCGGGTTAAAAACGGCTGTGGATCAGGTGATGAATGGTAAAGTGTTGGCTGGTGGTGTATGGTTCTGTGAAGTACTCTGCCAGTATGGGGGAGTCTGCGGCTTTGGCAAGGTAGGTCTGGTTCAGTTGGTTGAGGACCTCGTGCAGGGTGGGGATATGGAACATGGTGTAGAGGTCTTGGGAGCTGTGATCTCGGTTCAGGTGATATGCTAGGTGCATGGCACGTCGCTCAGTTTTCTCGTAGATGGAGAGGTAATTGTGAGGGATGGTGGTGAGCACTAGATGGGCAAACGTGAGTACGGGGCGGATGGCGGCGGTGTAGAGAGAGGAGAGGGTCTTGGCAGAGCACCCCTGGTGTTGGTTGTTGAGGAAGCGGAGGGCGTTGAAACGGGTTGTGGCGGTCTGGAAGTGGGCAAACGTTTACCTCAGTGAGTTAGTCAATCAGTTATTCCATTCAAGCTTTATAGTACTTAATATCAATAAAGTGATATCACTTCCAGGAAGAGATGGGTTGTTGATTTAAGTGGTTTCAGCTTTTGGAAAAGTTTAATGCTAAAAAAAAGTACAGTCCTAGAGATGTATATATATCGTGGTAGGCTTCCATGATTTGTTTCTGATTAAAACATATAGGATCTTCTGTATACAACTGTTCCAATATTTTTTCGATATGTCTGTATAAAATGTAATTAACAAATTGACAGAGTTGTGCTCTGAAGACAATGAACCGATATATACAGTTCTTTTCCAATGTCCATGAAGAGTTTCTGGTGACTATTAAATGAAGAAAACTGTTCTGAAATTAGATTGTCTACAGAATATTTAGAATAGGATTTATTTTTAAGAATGGTGTATTTAATAGGAGCAGTATGAAATTAGCAGGTTCACTTGAGAGAAGCACATACATATTACCAGAAGACTGAAAAAAGATTAAAAAATACTATGTTAGCATGTTACATATTGATAAATCTCTGATCAAGGTGAATCACGAAAAAAGTAGACAGATTTTATATTGGTGCTAGTTGAATACAAGCCAAATTATGTTGTTGAAATATGAAATATTATTGGCTTCTGCTTTCTCTCTTTTTATTTGGTACAGCTACATCACTTTAAATTTTTTCAGAATAAAAATGAACCTTATTATTTATACTAGAGTGTATGAATGAGAACTTTTTATGAACCCACCAATGCCATATTCACATACCCTTGTGGCTGGCCTTAGCTAAGAGGCTAAGGCCCTTGTCTCTTGGCCACTCAGCTGCCTACTCTATTTCTATTGTAACCATGAAAAAAAAAAGAAAAATGAGCTTGTTTAAGTAGGCAAAGGAAACTAGTCTCTTGGTTGGGCATCTCTCCTTTTTTAAAGTATTGTGAAATCTAAGTAGGTCTAATTAGTTTGTTGCATTGATTAATTCTTATGTCTATAATATTTACTTAACTGTAGATTTTGAAAAATACAACATTTTAAACCTAAATAAAAACATTTTAAAGATGTTATTTTACTTTGTAGTCTTAATGATTCAGAAATGTTTTTTTTTTTTGCCCGTAATATCATTAGTAATTTATAATTATTGAACAAATAATAAGGTTATCGTACCTTTGTCGTTTTCAGCTACAAAATCCTATTTATTGGATTACCGGTTTCAGAGTAAGAACTTCATGTTCACATCCATTGTACGTTGTCAAAACAGTCACATTAAAAACATAATACAAAAATTACATATTTAGAAAAATAAAAATAATAAAACATATGATAACATTGCCGGTTGGTATGATAGTTAGATCCGGATTGAGTGTGCAGCTGGAACGATGTCATCCAATGCTTACTTGACTTTGAACAATTTTATTTCTATCTGGCCGTCTGTCTTCTTTCATCGGTTGATTCAAATTTGTAATCCAATCAAATAAAATATTTGTAGAGAATTTTAATTAAGCACAGTAGTTGGTTTGCTCTTTATGGCTTTATATATTTCATAATTCTCAAGAGTATTCATTGTCGCATCTTTATTACATTTATGGAGAATATCTAGGTTGGTGTCAATGTCCTTAACGTTATGATTGTTGTTAACTAAATGTTCAGCAAAACGAGATGTTTGAGGCTTATTAACGTTCTTGGGTAGGTGTTCATTGAAATGTTTTGTGAAAGAACGTAAATATGTAATTTTTGTATTATGTTTTTAATGTGACTGTTTTGACAACGTACAATGGATGTGAACATGGAGTTCTTACTCTGAAACCGGTAATCCAATAAATAGGATTTTGTAGCTGAAGACGACAAAGGTACGTTAACCTTATTATTTGATATATATATATATATATATATATATATATATATATATATATATATATATATATATATATATCAGCCCAGGAGGCTTTAGCAATGAATATAATTATTGTTCTTCAACACTCAGGTAATAAAATTGTTGTAATTTAGCTTAAATGTTTATAGTTCGTCAGAATGTTTTATAGAAATAACATTTTTGGTGCACTGCTTTTTCTTTGTCAAAATGGATATTTTTCTTAATTTTACAGCATGACACCATAATACAAAACATGTTTTTTGAGAGTAACACCAGCACAGTGTCACACAACAACCTTCACCCACAACATTTATAAAACCAGACCTATATTAATTTCATATATATACTCTTATTTCTGTTTATCAATGCTTCCATTTAAGTTTTTATGTAAGCCTATTTACTTTCAAAGTACCAATTTTATGATGCACCTAAAATTTCATAAAATGTGCAGTTTCTAATCATTCCTTGTTTATTTATGTTCCGGGTCCTATCTTTATTGTGTAACATAATCATCATTTGACATAAGACATCATTTGATATCTAGCATGAACAATAGTATATTTCATAACAAGAGTGGAAAATGGGATTTTGCATGTTCGAGACCATATGTTTGAAGTCTGAGACTTGTCCGAGCACTTCAATTGGTCGAGAACATGCAAAACATTTTCACTTGAGTTTTGAACGATATTTTTCACAACACTACTGATTAAAAAATGTTGGAATGTTAACTTTTTATTTAATTAGGAACATTTTATAAAATCAGCTCTACTCATGTATCACTTCCTCCGCTCTACTTTTTAACGACAAGGGCACAGGCACTTCCATTTCAGTTGGCGAAACGATAACAAGAATGTTTTTAAAAGCTTTTGAAGGTTATTAAGTTGTTGATAGTGGAAAATTTTCGAACGTAAACAATGTTACTTTCGACTGTCAACAATAGACAGATGTGGGAAATATGATGTTTCGCTGGCTATAAACACTTAACGAAAATAGCTGAACTCATGGTAGTGTTGTGAAAAAGCTTTTGCATCAGATCTTTAGTAAGAAACTTTTGATGTTACATAGATTGAAATACATTTTACATGTAGTGTTAAATATAATCTGAAGGTGTGATCTGCTTCTATGCTGACCCTTAAACCTTAGAAGTTATATGAAGACTGTTAATCTGGTAGACTTAAGACTGTTTGGATGTTTAATTAACCTCTTCTAAGCATAAACCGGTTTTCTTACAGCAGTAGAAAAACAAGGCTAGGTTGCACTTTTAGATATAAATTGTAATAATCCTCTATACGCCTCTTTACAATGGCGTGTACTGATGGCAAAAGTAAGGCAATAGAACATTTTATCAATTACATAAATAACTAAAAAAATGTTATAAAAAATTGAATATTCTAAAACTTGGTTTTTTTAGAAAATTAATACATAATAGGTATTAATCTCAACATAGGAAATGTTTTTTTTAATTGTTTTGTGTTTCTTATAAACAAATTTTCTTATATTTTCAAACGTAACAATTATGTAAGAAATTGAATTAAATTGTATTAGAAAACTTTAGATAAATTAGCCGTTTACTCAGGTAATATAATGTGTTTAATATGTATACACGTATTTGTTATAAAATGAAAAATCTAGTTTATAATATTAAAAGGAAAAGTACATATTCAAAATATTTTTGTTGATAAATTATAAAAGCTGTAAGAGCCTGTATTTTTGAATTGAAAGTGAAAAGGTTAACAGTCCCTGTTTGCATGCAAAGCAAGTAACAACAGTGTACTAATGTGTATGTAGTTAAATCAAAATATTGTATGAAATACCAGATTATTTTTAGTTTTAAATTCAAATAAATCAAATGAAGAAAGCTGTGATTAGTTTAAAACAGTGTATTTTGCTGTATAAGATTCAGATAGATCAGAATAGTCAGAAAGGGAGAAAACTGACATCAGTAATAACTGACACTATCTGATCAGTAGTTATTAGATAGAAGAATCTGTTGTCTAGAACAGTCTACCTTTGTATGCTTCTAACAATCAGAAACCACACCAGCTGGATTTTATTTGTTTATATCTACACTTAATTTTGTAGCTAATAAGTAAAGTGCAATCCAATGAGTAATAAAATTTAGTTATTTGCTGTACTTTTTGTGAAATAAAATTAAAAGTGTTCTATTTCATATAATAATTTGACAATTTACCAGTTTTTGTTTGATTTATTTTTAGATAACTGAAATATTTCTTAAAATTACTTATTATAGATTAGGTTAAAGGCCAATAGGCGTGGAATTAGTTTAGTAGGAGGGATAGGGCATAGCATACTTACCTTAAAAAAAAGTTCACTAACTCAATGCAGAAGGAAACAAATGAAGACACAACACATTACATAAATGTTAAGTGCCACTGGTACCTTCTTCAGACGTTCAGAATCATATGAGAGTTAATGAGAATATATGTTATGTGTCTGTTTTATATTAGTGGACTTATTTTCTTATGTATAAGTTTGCCGATGCCCCATCTCTACAATCATTTTTACTTATACATTTGTTTTAGTAATTAACTCACACGATTCGTATATGGTATGATTGGTCTTGAAAACCTCTAAAGTAATGACACTTTTCAAGAAACAGTCGGCCTTAGATTGTAACAATGACTACACTCGCTCATCTACTTTCATCACACTAATTTGAAATCCATATTCGCCCATATTTTGGAGAATAAATAAATAAAGCACAGGCTTTAACTTTCATGTCACACCAATATTTAGACAAATATTTTAATGAAATTATTACACTGTGAGTCTTACGTCACTTCGAATTGTTGACCTAGTATGTTTAGGGTTTTAAACATAGATCTGTTTTCAAGGCAGTGTACTTTACATTTGGAACATAAATGCAATGTAAATAGACATGAGTTCATGTAAAAATCAACGATTAATCAGTAGTTTTATCTTAAGTATATTTGTACTAATAATATTATGTTAGGCTTATTTTGTTATAAGAATTAATATTTTTAGAATAACACGAAATGAGATGTGAATTACATGTTATTAAATTAAACGAGAGAAGAAATCTTGTATACTTTGTGATAATTTGAATGAAGCGCCATTGTTATATTCAATAGCCATATAAGTTGTAGCTCTCCTGGGAAGATCAAGTAACCTATTTATAAATCCAGACGACCATGTTGAAAATCAAACTGATAAAAGATAAATCTGTGTAGTTATTATATGTGTTACAAAGATAAACAAGGAGTGAAGTGAAAATTGTTTACAAATGGCTTAAAAAATGCGAGTTTTTTAAATTTGATTTTACTAATCAACTGTTTGGGATGCTGGATGATGCAGAGACTGCTAATGCAAGATATTGGTAAATTGAAACAAAGAACAACTGGGCTCCCAGAGTATTTAAAATGAATATATGAATGAATGAAAAATGTCTTGACTTTTTTGACAAGTGACTTGAAGTGGCCACTCCAAGGAAAAAGATCGCAATAATATTAACTTAATAATTTAGTATAAGGTTAGTTATGAGACAGATAGAGTGTATGGAGATGTGATATCTACAGTAAATATTTATGAAAGAGATTTCGGAATTTAATCATCTACTTGTTAACCCCTCCCTCAATGCAATGCAGATAAATGATCTTAGCTTGAATTTGTTGTTGTTAGATTGTTTTTTTATAAGCAGCACATTTCAAATCCGTTATAAACGTCTATTTGTCCACATAACATTGGCCCAAGTTTTGTTTGTAAAACTTGTGGTACAACAGTATTTTTTGGAGGAATTGAGTTTTCCAAAGTCAAAATTGGACTGGCTGGATATTCTCTAAATCATTACGTATTAATCAAATAGTCATTTGTTTCTACATAGAATCAAATGTTTGGAATAAACAGCTAAAACAAATTTACTAATAAATTAAGGAAAACAACAATGAGCTGAAGTCTTACAGCTAATTCTCACGTTTATTTCAATCTTACCCCAGTTGGAAACTGTTTTCAGGGTGCTGACTTCTTCCTTTTCAAAATATTCATGTTTCTAGAGTTCCTAATCATTTTACAGTTCTTTTCTGTCAATTTGTTATTATAAGTATTTCTTTCTCTCCCATCATTAGTAAGTTGTCATCACCTGGTCTCAATAAAATCACAATGTTCAATGTCATGTTTAGTGCATAAAACGTTTTCCTCTGCAAATTAGCATTAAATGCGAGAATTGTACATTTTGTTATAGGACTCCCAACACAACATTTTAGAGATATAAACACACCACATATCTTTCAGGTTATGAATAACTATTTATTAGAAAACTTTCATAGGAAAAATCGGCCCTCATCACTCATAGCAACAATTGCAGTGCCTCGCTCTGTCCTTGTAGTTAGAAATGGAAAAGATGCACTACATAATTAATCATAATCAAAATTTATCCGACCATATTTTGATTTTCTTAATGTTAATGTCTTGCCTGTTAAATATAGTGTTATCAGCATAAAAACATATCAATCACCTATGTTTTCAGGAGAAAATAATGTTTCAATTGAATAAAAGTAGAATAAATTTAATTTTAACTATTTTAGAGTTACAGTTGAGCTCATCTTGTATTGGGGAGAGGGAAGGGCCTTGACTAGCGTAATAAATGTAAACTAAGCATCCAAACATAACTACCATCCTTACATTATTTCTAGCCAAAATTATATGCTTTATGTAGTATTAAAAGTGTATTATTATCAAATACTTAAATTTGACTTAATTTCATATAAGATAAGTATTACACTTTTTTCTATCTTATACAACTATTTCTATAACATCTATGGCAATTATTCACATATCAGCTATTATTTATTTTATAAAGATTGTGTTCTATTCTGATGAATAAACCTTTTGTCAGATCCTAAAAACCTGCGCCTACAACCTGACTCTAGAATGCACCATATGTTTGACCACCAAAAATGTCCCCAGAGGACTAGGTTTTGGAGGTTCTATTTCAACTACATTTCATCAACACAATACTTTTCAAAACCCAAAAAAATTTGTTATCTAAGAACCAAAAGTAACTGCCATTATATGTGGGTTGCTATGAGGGGATAGAAAGAAGCAAATTTATAGGGATATTTTTTACTTCAAATTTCTTTATTTTCTAACATATAACTGAGTCGGCACTGGTGGCGCAGTGCTGTAACCCAGCTACATGGGGACAAAGTGTTTGGGAGATTGTAGGCGATAGGTTGGATGCTCGGTCCTCTTAATACCGACATGGCGTCCGCTTGGTGGTTGCTATCGGCGTGGACACTACTAGAGAAGTCTGGGGTGTCCATGTTGGGTGGTAATCATTGTGCGGATGTTGGGTGGGGGAGATAACTGAGCATCAGGCTTGTCAATTAGCTGAAAATCAGACCAGCACTACGTGGTTCGGATTCCACGTAAAGCTGTAGGTCCCTTAGTTGCCCTGGCTGTTGGGCTATTAATAAATTGCCCTTTCTGAGGAGCAGTTGAACTTAGTTAGTAACCAGACTACACTCATCTACACTCATCCTACACTCATAAAACCATTCATATTCGCCTTAAAATACGCACAACGTTGTGTCGGCGTCTCATATGTAAGAATGTAAGAATAGGTATAGTACACACTTACTATTTTATCAATAAGTCTAATGGAAAATAATATTTAATAAACAAATGTGAAAAAAATTCAAAAATATTCAAAGAGTGCAGTATAAGTTTTCAGTCAATAATAATTAAAATGTATGTAATGATATAGAAAATTCTGTATTTGTATACTTGAGAATCTACAATTAAAAATGGGTTTACAATAAATGTGAAGTCATATAAAATAACAAAACATAGTAAATTTAAGGGTTTATGATAGCAAATATAAAATTACTAAATTCAATTAAAGCGATTATAAGATATAAGGTCAAGAATTATTAAATTGTTGAATAAGGAAGCTCAATTTTTCAGTTTCCTTGTTTATATTGTCAATTTCCTTTTATATTTTATCTACAGTATTTAAAAAAATTTGCTTGAAGAAAAATCAAGTTGTTAGACGTTTTTCCAGTTAGTTTTTGGTTTTACCTTTAGTGGAAGTAAAGGAAGATTTTCTATAGTCAACATCATTATTTCATAAATAAAACACAACTGATAAGAAACTGCATTAAAATAAGATTTATTTTTAAAAAATTAAAAAATATAAACTTATTTTTAGGCGTGTGTTGACTGATTTAATAATGTTGACAGTTTTAACGAGTATTTTAACAATACAATTCAACCTTTTATCACAATAAAATTAACTATTATTACATATTTCATGTTTTAAATGTATTCTGAAAATTTATTCTCAAGAAAACAAATATGCAAGTTTATAAAAAGCAAAAACTAATGTGAATACACATTTTTATCATTTACAAGCCGATAAGATGACGGAATTGTGAAGTAGCATTTCCTATCACACTGCCTCCCTCCCCTTCTCCAGTTTAGTTTTTTTTTTTTTTCTCAATGCTTCTTAGTACGTATTGTTCAGGAGCAATAACCAACTTGGATATACATACACACATTCTCTTGATGTTTTGAATCACAAACTAACAAACTTTGAATGAAAATGAACTCACACAGTTTCAACACATTCTGCCGCCCAATCTCTGGTCTTGTCTACTACAGCCATTGTTGTAATGCCAGTTAAGTTGTGTTGTGTCACCTGTTTCTTGTCAGCCTCGAGTTCAAAGCTCGAGATAGGTAGATTTATTGGCGTAATTATGTCTTATTCAGGATTATTTTCTTTTTTCTGTCTTATTTATTTACGTATTTACTTTAATTATTTTTCATTATGATATAGGGGTTCTCCTTCAAGATTTCTCCACTTTCCGAAATTGCCTAAAATCGTCCTCTAGCAATTTTGTGTGGTTGGACATTTCTGCACCCGTGCTCACCTCCAATTTTGAAGTTTACTTTTTCCTTTTTAACTTAAAAATTCAGTTCATAAGTAAATTCTTACTTACAGTGTACTGGTTTCGTAATAGAGTAGGCTTGTTGTTATCTGTTATGACACATAAACTATTTTTAAACATAAATTCATAATAATCATATTCCTTTTAATTGAATACATTGAATTTTAAGAATAGTGCTAATAGTGGCTATAAACACTCAAAATGAAATTGGCAACTAAGGAAAAACTGTTTTGGTAGGAATTTTAATGACATGTCAAGAGGAGTGATCACTATTCACAGACGTAATAGGTCCACTTATACATGAACCTCACTGAGTTTTCACCCGCAAAAGAAGCACAATGCGAAGATGTAAAAACGTTTTCATGTAGTATTCTGCAACATGGCTTCTGTGCTGTAATCTCATTATCCCATACCCCAACTTACATTTGTGTACCCTACGACTTCCTGTGGCCTATTAAATCTCTCATGCATGACTCCTACATACAAGTTCTCAATTATCCCACATATATAACATCTGTGGAAGCTATACACAGTTAATGGGATCAGACACAGCTAGAGGGTATTCCAGTAATTAACACACATTCATGAACTTTCTGTTAGTGCCGTGTAGAAAACCAGGTTTCAGTCAGTTACTGCTGACTTGGCTGCTTACAGAAAGTCAAAATACGTCATATACAGGTAATTTCATTTGGTCTCCTGTGACGGGAGTCACCATGTGTCGGATATGATTGACTTTGCTCAAAGTGTTTAGCATAAGGTGACTTATTTGGTTGAGAATTCTAACTTAAACAGGCTTGAACTCAGTAACGTCTACTATGCTTATTAAACAGGCTTGAACTCAGTAACGTGTACTATTCTTACTAAACAGGCTTGAACTCAGTAACGTGTACTATGCTTACTAAACAGGCTTGAACTCAGTAACGTGTACTATGCTTATTAAACAGGCTTGAACTCAGTAACGTGTACTATGCTTATTAAACAGGCTTGAACTCAGTAACGTGTACTATGCTTATTAAACAGGCTTGAACTCAGTAACGTGTACTATGCTTATTAAACAGGCTTGAACTCAGTAACGTGTACTATGCTTATTAAACAGGCTTGAACTCAGTAACGTGTACTATGCTTATTAAACAGGCTTGAACTCAGTAACGTGTACTATGCTTATTAAACAGGCTTGAACTCAGTAACGTGTACTATGCTTATTAAACAGGCTTGAACTCAGTAACGTGTACTATGCTTATTAAACAGGCTTGAACTCAGTAACGTGTACTATGCTTATTAAACAGGCTTGAACTCAGTAACGTGTACTATGCTTATTAAACAGGCTTGAACTCAGTAACGTGTACTATGCTTATTAAACAGGCTTGAACTCAGTAACGTGTACTATGCTTACTAAACAGGCTTGAACTCAGTAACGTGTACTATGCTTATTAAACAGGCTTGAACTCAGTAACGTGTACTATGCTTATTAAACAGGCTTGAACTCAGTAACGTGTACTATGCTTATTAAACAGGCTTGAACTCAGTAACGTGTACTATGCTTACTAAACAGGCTTGAACTCAGTAACGTGTACTATGCTTATTAAACAGGCTTGAACTCAGTAACGTGTACTATGCTTATTAAACAGGCTTGAACTCAGTAACGTGTACTATGCTTATTAAACAGGCTTGAACTCAGTAACGTGTACTATGCTTATTAAACAGGCTTGAACTCAGTAACGTGTACTATGCTTGAACTCAGTAACGTGTACTATGCTTGAACTCAGTAACGTGTACTATGCTTGAACTCAGTAACGTGTACTATGCTTGAACTCAGTAACGTGTACTATGCTTGAATTCAGTAACGTGTACTATGCTTATTAAATAGGCTTGAACTCAGTAACGTGTACTATGCTTATTAAACAGGCTTGAACTCAGTAACGTGTACTATGCTTATTAAACAGGCTTGAACTCAGTAACGTGTACTATGCTTATTAAACAGGCTTGAACTCAGTAACGTGTACTATGCTTATTAAACAGGCTTGAACTCAGTAACGTGTACTATGCTTATTAAACAGGCTTGAACTCAGTAACGTGTACTATGCTTATTAAACAGGCTTGAACTCAGTAACGTGTACTATGCTTATTAAACAGGCTTGAACTCAGTAACGTGTACTATGCTTATTAAACAGGCTTGAACTCAGTAAAGTGTACTATGCTTATTAAACAGGCTTGAACTCATTAACGTGTACTATGCTTATTAAACAGGCTTGAACTCAGTAACGTGTACTATGCTTATTAAACAGGCTTGAACTCAGTAACGTGTACTATGCTTATTAAACAGGCTTGAACTCAGTAACGTGTACTATGCTTATTAAACAGGCTTGAACTCATTAACGTGTACTATGCTTACTAAACAGGCTTGAACTCAGTAACGTGTACTATGCTTACTAAACAGGCTTGAACTCAGTAACGTGTACTATGCTTATTAAACAGGCTTGAACTCGGTAACGTGTACTATGCTTATTAAACAGGCTTGAACTCAGTAACGTGTACTATGCTTATTAAACAGGCTTGAACTCAGTAACGTGTACTATGCTTACTAAACAGGCTTGAACTCAGTAACGTGTACTATGCTTATTAAACAGGCTTGAACTCATTAACGTGTACTATGCTTATTAAACAGGCTTGAACTCAGTAACGTGTACTATGCTTATTAAACAGGCTTGAACTCAGTAACGTGTACTATGCTTGAACTCAGTAACGTGTACTATGCTTGAACTCAGTAACGTGTACTATGCTTGAACTCAGTAACGTGTACTATGCTTGAATTCAGTAACGTGTACTATGCTTATTAAATAGGCTTGAACTCAGTAACGTGTACTATGCTTATTAAATAGGCTTGAACTCAGTAACGTGTACTATGCTTATTAAACAGGCTTGAACTCAGTAACGTGTACTATGCTTATTAAATAGGCTTGAACTCAGTAACGTGTACTATGCCTATTAAACAGGCTTGAACTCAGTAACGTGTACTATGCTTATTAAACAGGCTTGAACTCAGTAACGTGTACTATGCTTATTAAACAGGCTTGAACTCAGTAACGTGTACTATGCTTATTAAACAGGCTTGAAAATGAAGTGAAGGTTTATTATTGTAATTCAAATTCTGTAAATGTAATTCTTCAATGGTTGCTTCTTGATCTATTGTTGTGAGCTTTATATGTATCTTAATTGGTAATACACGAGGGACATGTTTATCCGAAGTACGGTATAAGAATTAATTTGTTTTGTAAATCAGTTGTAACTGATAGAGATTCATCATCAAAGAGAAAGTTCATCAAATAAAATGATGTGTTAGTTGTTTCATAAGCTTTTTACAACCAAGTTTCATTGTTTTTTTTATTTTAAACAGAATTTATTCTGATTTGATTAACAATTCAGATATTTTAATTGTATCATTTAAATAATTCAATTTTTTTTAGCCTAATTATGTCAATGAAACAGTTTTACATTTTTTTTAAACTCATTCCATGTAACACTCTTATTTAATAACACAATTTACTTTAGGTATGTACATAATACAGTGTCATGTTTACAAGTTTTGCTTTTATAAGGAATTTATTACGGTTTTGGTTTTGGTTGGTTGGGCAGCATGTGGTGACTCTTGCTACAGGTGTCTGCAGGCATGCTTCATGCTGACTTTCCGTCTTTACACTTACTCTGAACAAGCGAGTAATGATGAACTGTATTATTCAAAAATTCGAACATCTAATGGACTTGGTCCATCAACTTCGGATAATAATGTCCCAAGTGTAATATGTAATTTCTTATTAAAAAAAACTTGGTTCTTATTGAAAAAACACATTTTTCACAAGCATTCCTTGGAATACGGACTAACATCATATTGAGCTGCTAAAATCCTGTAAGTTTATATAAGATCATATATTTTATTCAAATTAAAAAAAACTGTATAGAGGCTTAAAGAACTCATGCTAATAATAAAGAAGAAAAATGTTACTTTCAAACTTTTCTTTAGGTTATTACTTTAAAGTTTTATCCATTTCACATAAAAATATTGTATAAAACGAATTTCATGTGAATATAATTTGGGGTTCAAATAAAGCAACTGTATAAGACATTCCTTATGGTCATATTTTTTATCTTTGCTCCTTTAAAATTATCAATAGTTAATCTACTTAGGGACATCTTTTGCCATATTTACTGTCAAAGGAAAGCTTAAACAATGTTCTGTTTGAAATAAATTGTTCTTCATTTTTTTAACAATAGAACTGTTTATAACTTCTGTTTAGAAGCAAAAATCAACTTTGGGTACATCTCAAAACTATTTACGGCAAGATAAGATTTTAATGAGAAAGTCGGGTTATTAAAATATGAACAATTCATAAACTGTCACAATCAAGTTTGTGCTGCATGAAAAAATCATTCTATCAAGAGTAGTGTTAAAAAAAATGAACAGAAACAGTATGTATACTTATGAATATAAATTAATTTATATCAGCTGTAAAGGGGCCTCAAAGCAGTAAAATCATTTAGACAAATGCCTATCACTCATCCTGATTAGAATTCACCAACCAACTTGCAGGCAAGTCCAAGGATAGGAACTCTGTTAATACATTAGCATCACTTGGATATCAAATCGCCAAGAATTTATTTACAATTAATTGATCGATTTGCCAGTGATTTTGATAAATTCTTGTTTATTTTTTGTTTTAAAATAAATAAAACACTGGTTTTTACTATTTTTTTAAGAACAGCATTTTTAATAAAAATAGATATTTTTTTAATTTCAATAAACCTGGTCTGTCATCTTGTTTATGTCTTTAAGAGGCTGATAATTGCCATCAGCTGATTAATAAACCATTCATCTAACAAACAAATCTCAGTGTAATTGCATGTCCTTAATTAAAAGATAAAAGTTATGTTTGAATTTCACATCACAGTGCATGTTTTAAAACCACTATGCAATTGAAAATTTACATCAAGAAAGCTTGAGTATTTCGGCTAATTTTGCTGTTGTTTCAAACTTTAATCAATAAAAGCCTTAGTTTAGATCCACAATTTGGGCAATTAATTGAAAATTACATTTTGAGTATAGACTCATTTGGTGAATGTGGTTTATATACATTCAGTAACATACAAACACTTATTAATGTGGTATAAAAATGTAATGGAGACATTTGCAGTGAATAGTTTTCAAAAATTCAATCCTTAGTAAAAAATTATGAAGCCAAACATATTTGTCAATAAATTCCTTATATATTATAACAGAAGTAAGTGCAAACATTTTCATATTCTCATCATGCAAATTATGATAATTTTGATAATTAGTAAACTTATGCTTGTAGTGTAAGTTAAGTTTGTTAGTTTCTTACACTTCTTTCGTACAATGCTTAATTAAATTTACTTTAATATTAAAATAAATTTGAATTAACGAAGATGTCCAAATGGCAACTTTTCCCGTTACAGACACGAGCGATTCTGAAGAGTCAATTCAAGAAATACACACTTCACCTGTGGCTGAGCTAGATGGGAGAATGCTTAAAAGAAAAGCCAGAGGCAGCACTGTCACTAGAGTCAAGAAAAAACCCCGCAAAGTAGAGGACACGCCTCAAGTGTACGAGGTTGAGGAAGTGGTGGATCATAAGAAAAGGGGGAAAACTCATTTATATCTAGTAAAATGGGAAAATTGGTCCTCTGAATCTAATACCTGGGAGCCTATTTGTAACATGGATGGGTGCCATGAGTTATTGTTTAATTTCTTGGAAAAATTAACAAGTAAAAACGAATTTGTTCAAAAGAACTATCTAGATCTTAAACATAAATTGTCATTGTGTGATAGAGTTGATTTAAACAATATTTTGGAGGACTATGTGTCTTCAAAAGGCATTTCAATTCCAGTACCTGATTGTGAAAGAACTGAAAAAAGATTAAAAATTATTTGTAAGTGGCCAGAATCAGAAAGGGACCCAAAAGTTGTTGACATTGTTAGGCGTGAAATCTTTGAAAAAAAGCTCTATGAAGCGAGGCAATCTCAGTTAGACGCTCTGAAAGAGTGGGAGGATGAAATGAACTCGATCATTGGTGACAAATCTTCATCTATTTCTGTTATTAATAATGTTGATCTAGAAGGGCCTCCAGAAAACTTTATTTACATAAACGATTATTTACCTGGAAAAAGAGTAAACATCCCAGAAGACCCACCTTTTGGCTGCTCTTGTGAGCCGCATTGTTCTGGTCTCAAGAAAAAATGTTGTCCTGTTGTTACAGGTAGTACATTTGCTTATGACAAATATGGAAAAATCAAAGTGCCTCATGGAACTCCAATTTACGAGTGCAATAAACGTTGTAAATGTGGACCTGATTGCATCAATAGGGTAGTGCAAAAGGGGCGCTTTGTGAGACTGAGTATATTTAGGACAAGTACTGGTTGTGGATGGGGAGTAAAAGCTCTAGAAAATATTCCCAAAGGATCGTTTGTCTCTGAATATGTGGGGGAGGTGATTACGTTTGATGAAGCCGAAGAACGGGGAAAGAAGTATGACGAAGAGGGACAAACCTATTTATTTGATCTCGATTTCAATGATACTAACGTGTATCCATTCACTGTGGACGCCGCAGTTTATGGTAATGTTAGTCATTTTGTAAATCATTCTTGTGATCCTAACATGACTGTTTATGCTGTTTGGGCCAATTGCTTGGACCCAAATCTTCCCAAACTTGCACTGTTTGCTAATAGAGACATCAAGCAAGGTGAAGAAATATCGTTTGATTATTTAAATCAATCAAAAACAAAGAACACTCATAACCATGATATAAACCGAAATGGTACCATTAGTAATAGTATATCTAATATGGTGTGTAAATGTGGTAGTAAGAAATGTAGAAAATTTTATTTCTAATGTATAATGTTTTTTAATATTGTAGTTAGACATTGTAATATGCTTGTTTAGAAGTTTGGTGAATTTTATATTTAAATTGCACTGCCCAATGCTTAAAAATGTTCATAGTTTTATTTAATTAACAGTTGTATTTGTTTTTAACTTTTTTAACTTCTTTTTAACTACTTATGGTATGTTAGTTGTATGATATGTTAAAAACGTTTCTTTGTTAATCTTAATATTGATACATATATTTATTTTGACAAAACTAGGTAAATTAAAGCGGAACCATTTAGTAGGTACAACAGCAGATATCACCAAAGCAACCTCTACACGATTCTTACCACGCAAGACATATGGTGAACACATTCTTTTTACTGTCAGTTTTCTTAACTAGTTTTTTATCATTAGATAAAATAAATTTTGAACTATGCTAAACGTTGACTGCTGAAAATCATGCACAGAGAAACCTATGTGCTACAAATTTTTATTTTAAATTTTAGGTTAGCTTAAAGGGCACTAGGCCAGGAATTAGTTTATTAAGAGAGATAGGACACCAGCAAATTTACGTTAGTGGACTTGTCCAAGATGTGTTTGCTGATGTCCTATCTCTCCTAATATAATATTTTTAATTTTACCAACCTTGTTATTTTTAATGATGAGACTTGACAAAAAAACGTGCCTGGTTAAAGATTTTGGTCGCTTGCTTTTTTGAAAAAGCAGAAAGGGCTTTTTCTGACTTACGACCACACATGACACTAAATCTTTATTTATACTAATGTCTATGAATTTTTAAATAGTAAATATGTAAATCAAAATGTAAGTAAATAAAAAGTAGACAACATTTTAAAGTCAATTAATTTACAGTTTCGCTAACACAAATGAATGTTTATTTTTACTTGTGATATGTGTTATAACATTGAGGCATGCACAATCCTGGTTGTCCTTACTTTTTCCCAAAACCACTTTTGTAACACAACATGCACTCCGCCTTTTCAGTTGTCCCTGAGGGCTCATGAGGTACCCTGACATGTTTTATTGCTCCAATAGGGTAAAAAAAATTTAGTTTGTCTTATTTTGTTGTCGAAGTTAAGATTAAGAAGCTTAACATTTAACCTGGGGACCAACAGCTTAATGTGACTTCTGAACCACGGGAGCAGCAGGGTAAAATCTGTTAGTGGTTTTTTCAGGAATCGAATCCTGACCGGATGCGTGGCAAGCCACCGCCTTAGCCCCCTAGCTACAGCCGCTCTGATAGGGTCTGTTAAGTCTTGAAGTAGATTTTTTATAGATCTAAAATTTATTGTCTTTTTTCTTGCCTGTTGAAACTTGAACTTTGTTGAAAAGGTAACTGTTGTTTGTAACCAGCATTTATAAAGTATGTACAAATATTTTTGTACCACCTGAGTTTTTTTTCCATAGGGGTTGTAGGACATAATTTGTTCTACCCTATCTACACCCTTCATGAAGTGGTTGTATCACACAATTGGCAGTAGTTTACTTCTCTCTACTCAATTTATATTTATTGGTTACAATTTAATTAGTAAATTCTGTGGATATGTACGATACAATTTTCTTATCCTTCCACTTTCCAACAAGCACACCTTCTGCGTACAGGGAGAACGGTCATCTTTTTTCAGTGCAGCTCTTTCAAGATGTACTTTCTATCTAAATGTAGTGTGCCTGTACAGTAAGTGTCTGTACAAAGTAGGTCAGAAGCCAGTGAAAAACTAATGTATAAGGTTATCTATAGACTAAATTACCTCTTCATTTTTCCCTGCATAAGTTTAAGACAACATTGGCTGCATGGCCTAGACTACTTTTCATCTAACTTTCCATAGTTCGTAATAAAACACCAGAACCGACCCATGTGGATCACATAAACTATTTAACTTGACTGTGTGACTACCTTTGATGTTTGAAAATTAAGTCGGCCGTGCCTCAAAATCATCCCCTCAGTAATAAAAAGTTTTTGCTGAAGACAGTGTACAGCAGACATCTTGTTGAAATAATAAATGATAACTGAATCTTTACCAGATCGGTTTGAGAGATTAGGAAAACCCGTCAAACATTTATGCAGTGTAGAATAATCAATGATGATTTATGCAGTGTAGAATGATCTGTCATGACTCATAAATCTAGGAAAGCAAGTTGTGAACAACAATTATTTTTCCAAAAATCTTAAATTCAAAGAAGTTGAAAAATACTCATATGCAAAAGTAAAGTAATGAAAAAATCATTCGTTTAGTAACAGATTGATATAAGATAAATTTGTGATTGTTTTGAATTTATAATAATCAAACATAATAACTTGCATTTGGAGATACTTGGCATCAACATTTGTCAATTTGGTACTTAAATGTAAATTAACATTAAGCTAATTTTCAAATCCTTAATGTAAATAAGTTACATGTCTTGAATAGCAGATCTAAATAAATCTATTAATATTCATATCGCTTTATGATTATTTATTAAAAATTTGTCTTTTGAGTTAACGTCTCCTTGGACATTTGTAGAAGATGGTACTTACATTTGGATGTCTGGTAGTATTGACTAATGTAGTAGTGTGGGAGGTAACACTCCAGTGTTCAGTTAGTTGTGTTTCATTTTATACATGCTAATAGTGTAGGAGGCCTTGATTTATTTTGTAATTCTAAGTAACTCCGCAATTACACATATTCTTATTTAGTTTAGAATTATCATCATTTAATTTTCAGGCCTAGTGCCCAAAACGTCATGTCAGTTGATGTGCAACGTCAGTTTAGGTTTTAGCAATATCTGCCTTGGTAATAATGCTGGAGAAAGTGGTAGTTCTGGTGTGTGTATATGTGGATGAGAGCTGAGGGTTTGGGAAGACCAGAGTACAGTTGCATGTCAGGATGGATTTAGATGAGTTAAGAATTAGATGATTAAGCCTGTAATACGAGGCAGATATCTGATTTGAACAGGAGTTAAGTTCAAATTCTCATAATTACCATACAATCAGAGAGGTAATCAAGAAGGTCTGGAGTAAAGATTTGTAAGGACAAGTGTCCGCTCAATGATTTCATGAATACAACTAACTGAGAAGTTTATTTGTAGTCGTTTCACAGTCTTTCATCGCTCCTTTTAATTTCACTACCATAAAATCATTGAAGTATGTTGACACTAGTGCAATGCCAGCTTCTTGGGGACAAAGTGTTGAGGAGATTGTTGGTGATAGGTTCTATGCTCAGTCCTCTTAATACCTACACGTCATCCTCTTAATGGTTCATCGACGTGGGCACTACTAATGATAGTAGGATGTCCATGTTGAATGGTAGTAGGTCTGGACGTTGTGTCGTAAGAAGAACTGAGTATCAGACCTGTCAGGTGAAAATACTATGTGGTTCAGATTCTACGTAAAGCTGTTGGTCCCTTAGTTGCCCGAGTTATTGGGATATTAATAAATGGTTCTTTTCTGAGGAACAGTCGACCTTAGTTTGTGACAATGACAACAGTTGTTTATGTACATTCATTCGCCCATATATCTACGATTGGTGTCTTACTAATGAATAATGAGTATTACTTGTAAATTAAATCATTTTACTTGAGTACACATTAAGTAAATTCTCAATGTTACAATATCATTTGTGCATTTGTATAATTTTGTTCATTTAGAAATGCATACATCCTTTCCAGTGTAATAATGTTGACACTAACGGCTTCATAAGATCCAATCAATTTCTGTTGTTATTCGCTCAAATATGTATTCTAATATAGCTGGCAAAATACATTAATACGATTGTTTGTACAGTAATTTTATGTTTCACTGATATAAATTCAGGCAAGAAGTATAATCATAACCTCCACCAATTTACAGATAATTCTTAATTTGTAATTAAATCTTGTACAAACTAAAATGTATTCCACAACTGAAGCCATCCTTATCATTAGCTTCTTTTCAAAAAATATGTCCTAAGAGTCTGCAGAGGCTGTCGGCCATGTTTATTTTAAACCCATAAGAACAGTGTTATCTTCAAACCGGACATATGATTACACATATCCAAACTAAACAGTCATTGTTAAACAGATTTTGTCCAGACAAATTGCATTTGATCAAGAATGAAATTGTGTGATGGAATTGCTTTGTGTAAGTTTTATTGAAAAAAAATTTAGTTTTAAGTTTTTTATTTTGACCTATTTTTCAAAACTAGCCATAAGTATTCAAAATATCTAAAGCAAACCCAATGCACAATATGATAACGTTTTGAATGAAACCTCATACATGACTTTTAGTCAATAAATAACGAAAAAATATGGATTCGCAAATAACATTGTTCTTATGGGACTAAAATCAACATTGCTGACTGCCTCTGCAGACTTAAGAAAAGTATGCAGCACTGTATTCCCTACTGTGTTACTATCCACCAAAACTATCATTAAAAAATATAAATAAATATGATTAACATGATTAACAATGGACTAGTCTGTCAGTAGTTTTCAAGCACATCAAATATCTGGCATTCCAAATAAAGTCACATATTTGATTCCAATTCAAGCAGGATTAATATTTCTGATACATCCAACATGTAGATAACAAGAGAAGCCATGGTGCAATAAGGAGCTGAATTAAGATATTTATTGATGATTTATATAATGTTGGCTTACTTGGGATTAGAAGGAGGTCATCAGGTGGCATTGCCGGGAGAGAGAATGAACTGTTAATATGTAAACTAATAGTCGTATTGATTATCTTACATCAGTTGTACTAAATGCTCGTTGTTGGTTAATGGCATGCCCATATTTGTGTGTTATATAAATAAAATTGTGCATAACTAGACAGTAACTATGGATGGCTATGCATATATATATATCTGTGTTGTGAAGATGTTCTATCGCCATTACTGCCAAGCAGTAATTCAGTAATTTTTAATTTGTAACCTACATTTTTATTTTGTAAATAATTACTTGTAGTTTGTGAGAATGGACTTGTTTAAACTATTTAGACTTTTATTACATATTACCAGTGTAAAAGAGATAATAAATACTTTATATAAATCAATTATTCCATAAATATTATTTCCAATACAACATCTCACCCAGTGTTCAGAGAGGTTGCACTAACAAACAAAGAGTCAACTGAGATGTGAAGATGTATACTGACAAGTCTTGATGGCCACTGTAATAATCTTTATTTTAAGATTAGAAGTAAGTAAATGTTTAAGTAAAAGTATTACATTGAGTAAACTTTCTTGACTAACTTGTTCAAGGGTTTACTTGATTTACAAATTTTAACACGAATTTAATGTAACTCATGTAAATTTGTGATTAAACATGAAAGTCAGGTAAACACACTCCTTTACTTTGAACAGTTGATCTAATTACAGTGTAATATCTTGTATGTTTGGGAAAAATCAATGATTACCGACCGATTTCATGCTTATATATTATAATATCTTGTTTATATTGTAATATCTTGTATTTTTGGTAAAACTCAATGTTTACTGACCGTTTTCATAAACAGGAATTGATCATGATTTATCCCCAAAAACAACGAACAAAGCTGCTTAAAAATATTCAACTTATTTACTTTCTAGTTAAAGTTTATATGTAAAATGTAAAGTAAAATGTTTGCTTACTCTTGCTGCACTAGTTCTTACATCTTTAGAACAGATTTTCTCATAAATTAGATTTTTTTTGTATACCACGTAATGGTGGGAAGGTGGTATGTATTATTGTTTAATATAAAATATTCCGATTACATGAATGCAAACCCCAGGCCTCTGTGAAACCTTTTTGATGTTTTGAACAAACTAAACTAATAATGTACCAATAAGATTTAGTAGAGACTCATTATGTTTGCTGGTTATTTATTTATATAGTTTTTTCTAAGTTACATTAACACATTCACATTCATTGCAACTCACTGATACGGCGGTAGTAGTCTGACGAGATGTGTATGTCGCTCTGGTGTATCTCATTGGCAAGTCGTTAATGCACTGAAGCGACAAGCGCATCTCTCCAGACTACCACCAACATTGCTTGCTGTGACCGTGTTAATAAAATTTAGATTACAATTTGGATAAAATGATAAATCAGATTTTCCTCAGATAGTTATAGTAAATATTAAACGTACATCTAGAATTTTATAATTAAAGAATTTAGAGTCAAATTATTGAATAGTGTGACAATGTTGGGGGATAATGTAACCTCCTGAAAAATTTCTTTTGTCATTCTAAATTGAACTTGTTAAAATAGTTTTTTTAGAAGGATTTACAATGTTCATTTTAAGATATATATAATATACGAGGATACAATGTACAATTTGGTACATATCATATGTTTTGCCCATTTTCAAAAGTCACACTTAAACAGGTGCCTCTAATTCCATAGAGAATCATGGTTAATATAATCAGATGCCCCAATAAAGCTCTATTGCTGAGTCAAAGGCAACTTGATCTGTTGGTTGCCGAGTATCGTATTATAAGAACATTATATCTGTGGTTTTGGGGTAGCACATTCAAGCCTCAGATGGCCACGAGCCATTCCCACTTGTTGTCAGTAAAATAATTTTACTTTTAAAGCCTTATGGATTATGAAGACGCAAGCCTGGGTTGGCTCGTGCTCTGTTCAGATGGTATGATAGTTGTTGAGTAGAGTGCAGAGCACGTTAGTGAGGTGTTCTTCAGTGTTGCTTTTTAGTGTAATACTGATTTGGAAATGGAATGGACCAATGAAGTGATATTTTGCAATCCTCTTACTAATATGCTTACGTATGAGGGTATTTGGTTCTATATTCATTGCACACGTTTGCTTATTAAAACTATTCCAACCAACTGCAAAACGTATTATTGATTATTTACTCACCAAAGCTGCTGTTTATTTGAGTTTATGATTCTTAGTGAAGAAATCTCTTTTGGGGCTATCCCTAAATTACATAAAGCTAAAATCGGCCTTTTCATAATTCCCACCCCTCCATGGAATGGACTTTTAATGGTAATACTCAAAAATTACATAACGCTATCACCAGCCCCCCCTACTTTTTGTCATCCACTTTCATGCATATTTTTATTCATCATAAAGTCATTGCTAAGACTTACTTTCGTTTGTTTTCTAATGGGGGGAGGATATAAATCAGAACTTCAATATCTTTTTAAAAAAATCATGTAATGAATTTAAACAAATTGCTAAGGCTTAATAGTTATGTAACGCTGTGTAGAATGCCACCCTCCCCTGTAACGGTGCATAACGCTACCAAAAACCCCTCCCCCATTTGGCGTTATGTAATTTAAGGACGGCCCCTTTGACTTAATTTCTGGCAAACTAAAAGTTTAAAAAATAAATTTGGACTGTAATACAGTGCAAACTTGATAGCACCAAACTTAATAGAACAAAATCCTCGATAGCACACATTTAAAAAAAATTCCTTGAACCTCTCATAACGCTTGTTAAAAGTACCCTTAAAAATTAAATTTAAAGGACCAACTACCTCAATATCACAAATTTTGTTCGATTTTAAAAACAGTCATAACCCTTATATATCAATAGCCAAACACCTCTATACCACGAATTTGACCTTAATAAGACAAATTCCTCTAGTGATAAGTTAAAAACCTTAGCAAAACAAATTTGTATTTCCAATTAATTCTTGTCAAAACAAGAAAAAACTGAACTTTCGTTTTTTGCTACTTCTGGAATTGTAGGTGGCATTACACAGTACAGATTTAGTTCAGTTTAGTTGATTCAATTGTGTGTTCAGTACCGTTCAGTGGGATCGAAAATATGGCTAGCTTGTCTCATGGTGAAAAGAGGAAGAAGCATACTGCTTTAACCCTAGAATGGCAAGTTTATTCTTATGACACTATCAGTGAGCATTTGTAAATATTAATGTGTTTTTGTTGATTTTTATTCTTGTGAGGGATTGAGAAGAAAAACTTATCATTCTAATTTAATTGATCATTTTACCTAAAACGTACTACATATCTTGTTTTGAGTAATTTTGGTTTATCTATTTTAAAATAATGAAACTTGTATGACAGTCAGATCAATCAATCTTTATCAGTCAATTCTTTAGAAGCATTGACATAGTCACAATTTTTACAGATAGTCTAAACAAGATCAGCTATACTACGAGGGTCATTTTTAAAGTAAAAACCGTTTTCAAATAGCGTAAGAGAAACTTTATTTATGGATATAAATTATATCACAAACTAAAATATGAACATTTTTTTACATTTCTATGTAGTCACCATTAACATCGACACATTTTTTAAGTCGTGGTACCAGCTTTTGGATCCCATCATCAACTAACTCTCCCGCCTGACTGTTAAACCAGTTCGTAACTGTTTCTTTCAACATGTCATCATTTTCCAGGCGCTTTCCACCAAGAAATTCCTTAAATTTTGGAAAAAGATGAAAATCCGATGGTGCTAAGTCAGGACTGTATGGTGGTATCTTTCAGCATTTATTGTCATTCTTCGTGGCAGAAAGTCTATCAGAAGAATACCCTTTCGGTCCCAAAAAACCGTGGCCATGATTTTTCTTGTTGAAGGTTCTTGCTTGAATTTTCTTGATTTCGTCGGGGAGTTTGAATTATGCCATTCACTGGATTGACGTTTCGTCTCAGGAGTATAATAGTATGCAACCCACGTTTCATCACCGGTCACAAAGTGACTTAAGAACTCATTGCCATCTCTGTGATAGTGCTCCAAAAAGGACAAAGAATATGCCATACGCTTTGCTTTGTGTCAACATTTTTGGCACCCATCTCGCACACATTTTTTTGTAGTGCAGTTTGTCAGTAACAATGTTGTAAATTACTGATCTTGAAACTTGTGGAAATTTCTGACTAAGTTCGTCAAAAGTGAAGCGCCGATTTTGGCAAATTTCCTCATCAATTTTTTGTGCCAACTCTTCATTGATGACAGTAGGCCGTCCAGGTCGTTCTTCGTCATGAACGCCGTCCAGGTCGTTCTTCGTCATGAACACTTGTCCTTCCTTCATTAAAAAGCCTACACCATTTTCGCACATTTCCATCATTCATAACACTCAGTGAATCATTCAAGCGTAAATCACAAGCGTAAACTTCAAGAAGCTGTCGGTGAATTTCAGCAGGACGAACATTTTTTTTCGTTTAAAACCCAAATAACTGAGCGTACTTCACAGTCGGCGTAATTATTGATTGACATTGCGACAAACAAAGCAGTATAACCACACAACCAGCATCGGCAGAGACGTGAAACGTAATGACGGCGTTGACGGAGACAGGTCAGTAAGTGCTGGCCTGGAATAAACGTAACGTGACCAGATGTGTGGGCACGATGCGCAATCGGTTTTTACTTAAAAAATGACCCTCGTATAAATGAAAACAATAATACAAAAAAAAGTATTTTTTAATTGAATAGACTCTTAAGTAATGAAAGTGTAAGATTTAAAAAATGTTACAAACTAAGAAAACAACTACGTAGAATATTGTCAAATCGGTAAAATTCATTTAGAGAATAAAAAAGGTTTTTCACCAACCAGTTATATAATTTGTTAACAAATATTTCTTTAGGATATGTTTTAATAGATTTCTTTAACTTGTTATAAACTTTTAAAGAAACAATTAAGTGGCCATTAAGTGTTTTTGAGAGCCTGTGAAAATCTATTGCAATATTTAACATAGGCTCTGACATTTCATAAAATTTTAGTTTAAATAGAAGATCTGAGTGATTAAAGCAATCAAATGCTTTATTAACATTGCACAGAATAACTTGAGCGAATTCTTTATTTTCAAAAGATTTTATAATTTTATTAATTAGGCCATCAACTGCCATTAAGGCAGATTTACCCTTTCTAAACCCAATCTGTGAGGTAGTAAACTAATTGTTACTGTCAAAGAATGTGCTCAGTTTTTCACAGACTAAAAGCTCAAATATTTTTGAAAGTACGGGTGTAACTGATACTTCCAAGTCGATAACTTCCATGTTCATTTTTTGGTCCTTTTTCACCATGATATATAACATTACAACAAAATAATTTTTAAAAGCCAGAAATTAGTGATTTTATCCACAGTATCGAAAAAAATCGAATACTCAAAAAAGAGAGATAGCTATAAAAAAAATTTATCAGTGTAATTATATTAGCAAAAACGTCAAAAAAGGATTTGTTAGCCCATATAAAAAAATGAAATAAACAAAGTTATTAGTAAGCCCTTTATATTGAGTAAACTATGTGTATTAGACGAGAAGTCAAAAGGATGTTGACCTTGAGCATAGTGGGTAAGCCCGTCAAATCAAAAGTGACACATTTATGGCAATTTATTTGGGGTGTGTCGTAAAATTTACAAATGCTTGCTATTCTAGGGTTAAGTGTTGAATTTAAGAGGAATGTGATCAATGTAGATGCTGTAGTACGTAGTGCATTTGTTAAAAAAAATCTGTTTGATCTTGGTGACCCACAGCAAATAATAGCAATTTAGCAATTTAATAGAATCTATAGTATTGATAATATGCAACATTTTAAAAATAATAAATGAATCTTACCATTTTTTATTCTTGATTTATTTTGTATATACACTAATATATATATATATATTTTTTTTTTTATTTGTAAAATAAACATTAATGTATAAACAAAATAAATCAAGAATAAAAAATAGTAATATTAATTTATTATTTTTAAAATGTTACATATACCTACTATTAATACTAATGAATGTATTAAATTACTATTGTTAGAAGTGTTTTCTGGTAAAAAAAAGAATATTAGGATTATTATCAAAAATCTGCAGCTAACAGATGATTGTGGTTGACTGTCGGATATGCAATGAACAGAGCAAAGTTACACCAACCATCAGTTGACTAATAATACACATGTTCAATAACAGGCAGTCTCAGTTATTTGTTACAGACCAGAGAGCAGTTGTTTATATACCTTTGTTACCTATATACCGATTTACCGCACTTAATAAGTTAGGACTATCTACTAATTATTAGTGTAAATTGGTATAATCTTACATAAAAAACAACTATAATTTCTACTTCTATCATAATGTTTCTTCACCTTAATTTCTTTTGAATGGGCCCAGATACAAAATTTAGACCTAGTATATGGCTGGCTATATAACGTTTTCTTCCCTCTTTAGATGTAGAGTGTAATTTTTTTCAGCCTAGAGGAGAGGGATTGTGGAGAATCTTAAAAGGTTCTAATGGAAGGCTATTTGAAAATGCTCAGTATATTAAAGCCTATGTTTTTCTGAGTAATACTCCGGAAAGTTTCAAGTTAAAAGTACCATGCTATCAGAATTGGTAACCTTTTAACTTTTCTAAGCAGTGATATTTGAGTGGGAATTCAACATCTGTAAAAGCCAGTTTTAAAGTTGGCACTTGATTAATCAAATGGAAAGTTATCTTAAAAGAATATTAATTGCTTTAACAGTCTAAATAATTGATCAACAGACATCAGTTCAAATAAAAATAAATAATGTAAAAATCTTGATAAATTGGAATTTTTTGTAAAATTAAGGTGTTGGATTTCCAAGCCTTCCTGGTTTTTTACTAATTATTTTAATTTTAATTGTAGTCTGTTGATAACTTATTTGTACCATTATGCCAATAATATTTTTAAAGATAACTTTCCATTTTATTATTTATTAGAATCCATTTGTACCAGTATTCCTTTTTATTAGAAAAGTTAACTGGTCACCATTTCAACCACACTCTTTTGACTTAAAAGTACGGAGTTTTATGAAAAAATAGGCTTCAATATGCTGTGCAATAATATTACAAAAACATAAATAAACGTTTTATTAAAACTTTATATTTACAGCGACTTTATTGAATTTTTGCTGTTAAGACATCCTGTAATTTCAGTACAGACAGGGATTCAAGGGTCATAAGACACTTTAAAAGTTAATATTAGAGTGTGAAAAGCTCTTTCCAAGACAAATACAGCTCCAAAATGTGCTTTTAAAGCAGAACAACAAACCTTTATCCAACCCCCTCAATTATATAGAGTGATTCACTAAGTTATGCAGAAACTTTGGGAGGTCTTTATATATGTAAAAACAAAGATAAAATGTCAAATAAACACAGGTCTGGAAACGCCTCGTTAACGAGAAATGACTAATGGAAGAATTTTTCCAGAATTTGATACCTTATTTTAAATAAAAAATTTTTGAAACTGGTAAGATAAATTAAGGGCCGAAATTATCCATTTCTTATAGTTTTTAACTAGAATAACTTAATAAAAGAGTTCCCAGGACTGTAAGTTAGATAGTTTTTGGATAAGCCAGTGTCAAATACAAAAAATGGAGTGAACAAAATGGGGGTTTTAACATTTGGCCAACAATAACTTTGTTATAACACTACTAATAAACACATCAAAATCTCAAATAAAACTTGTAGGAAATTTTATTCTGAACAAAACTTTGTGAATAATGTGCAAAGAAAGCAACTATATGTTTAATTAAATTTAATTTTATTCATTATAAAAAAAGTAAAATGAATCTGAAAAACATTAATCTCAGACATTTTATTAAAGTAAATTTTGAAAAGTATCCGCATAGAATTCAATACATTTTTCGGCTCGAATTTACCAGTAATTATTAATTTAATAATTACCAAGAACTGCACAATTTTGCTTATACAGTCTGAAACACAATTACTACCCACCTACAAGCTAAAAAATAAGCACATAGACTGAAATTAAGTTCTAAAATAATTAGCATTTTTCAATTCAAATCACATCATCATTGTTGAACAGTTTATTACTGTACAGTATTGCCAACTTAAGAAGATTAATGTAAGTTAGGTTAATTTTACTTGTTTTGTAATGAATAAGATTTCATTTAATTAAACATCTATTTGCTTTCTGTGTACTTTATTAACACAGTTTTGTTAAGAATAAAATTTTCTACAAGGTTTATTTGAGATTTTAATATTTTCATTAGCGTTGGCCAAATGTTAAAAACCCTATTTTTTCACCCCATTTTTTGCATTTGACACTGGTTTATCCAAAAACTACTTAACTTACAGTCCTGGGAACTCTTTTATTAAATTTTTCTGGTTAAAATCTATAAGAAATGAATAATTTTGGAACTTAATTTATGTTATCAGATTTTCAGAACGCCCTTATTTAACCTAAGGTATCAAAATCTGGGAACATTCTTCCATTAGTCATTACTCGTTAACGAGACGTTTCCAGACCTGTGTTTATTTGACATTTTATCTTTGTTTTTACATATATAAAGACCTTCCAAAGTTTCTGCATAACTTAGTGAATCACTGTATAATTGAGGGGGTCAGAAAAAGGTGTGTTGTCCTGCTTTAAAAGCACATTTTGGAGCTGTATTTGAATTGGAAAGAGCTTTTCACGCTCTAATATTAACTTTTAAAGTGTCTTATGACCCTTGAATCCCTGTCTGTACTGAAATTACAGGATGTCTTAACAGCAAAAATTCAATAAAGTCGCTGTAAATATAAAGTTTTAATAAAACGTTTATTTATGTTTTTGTAATATTTGGTGTTATTTGTTCATTATTTTACCGTTGGCCTTAGAAACAAACAAGACTGTCCAAGGCAATACATTTCCTGTAGACGCATACTTCTACTGCTATTGGTTTTAAATTAGTTCTCGGACAACTGTTTGGATACTATTAGCTGAGCTATTAGTCACTTCATCATATGAAGATGGAGAGAGAGACAGAGAGAAGGATGAAGATAAGACAGAGAGACCACTGGCACTATCTGTTCAAACTGATCATCAACTAACTTAACCAAACAGAAATATCGTCTATTGAAATTTTGGTAATCCAGCCTGGCCTAGTTGCGAGCTTTTTGGATCAAGAGTTGTTAGGCTTGTCATGTATACACTGTTATCGTGACTATCCAGTGTGTTAGGCATATGTATAATTTACTCTATTTCAGTGTATAGTTTTTACTAGCATGCTGTTTTTATTTTACTATACATAAATTATGCACTTTTAGAGTAGTATAGCTCTATTGATTAAGGATGTCAGCCAAATGAAAACTATTAACTGTAACCATTGAATAAAAATAAAATACTTTTTAACTTATAAAGTATTGTACTGAAATATTCTGCATTGTTTCAAAATAAAATTACACTAATACTTATACAATCTGGGTTTACAATAGCTCAAATAATGTAACATTTGATTATCGGGTCGAGCCCCAACTGTTTCAGATATCTTTATTCATAAAACATCCATAAAATACAAAAAGGTATTTTACACTGGAAACAAACTTAACAGAATAAGTTTTTTATCATACATTAAAGTGAGTTATGGATGAGATTATGTGTGTAAAGTGTAAAACGAGGTTTGTAAATCTGACTAGGCTATGCTAACGCAAAGATATACAAATGTGACAACGAAAAGTGCCCTCGACCTGCCTGCTACATATCTGGGGGCTCTTCCAAGGACGATTCTTTCCCTTGCACTAGACCTGCTTGCTCTGGTCGCTTCCAGCTAGTGAGACATGTCTCCTTCGTTGATTGCCCTGGTCACGACATTCTCATGGCTACGATGCTCAACGGAGCTGCAGTCATGGATGCAGCATTGCTATTAATTGGTAAGTTAATATTTTTTGTTTCATCAAGTAGTTAACATTTAGTTTAGCTTTTACCCAATAGTAGTCACATTTGCTTTTTTTAGAGAAATATCCTTTAACCAAGAAGTATTGTTCATCCACCTTCATAACATGATTTTATCAAAAACTTTGGCTGGAGTTTTCACCATTATTGAAAAAGCCTTCTTAAATTTAATATATACTTATAAAAACTTTATTTTTATTTTATAGTAAATAATTTGACAAATCTTCATTTATTTAACATGATTAAATATGTATGAATTATACATGGATATTCTGGCTTGACATTAAATGGGTGAGTGGTTTAATGAATTCTAGTGATATAGCTTAACTATAACTATCACTATATAGTTGTATGGTATAAGCTTGAAATTATCCTCAGGTTCAGCACTTGGTACAATAAATACACATTTATAAGAGGTGAAAAGCTAATGTTAAAAAGTCCGACTACTTTTTCCTTAATTTTGCTATCTTGGTGCAGCCGTCGCTAGGTTGAGCTTGTGGTGCAACAGCCTAGTGAGACAGAGGGCAGCACTGCGAACTGGAGGGAGAGGGAAGATCACAAATTGCCATGAGAATGAGAGAGAAAGGACATGGTAGACTGGTTATTGGGTTGGGAAAAAGGTAAATGGCAGAAATTCTCAACCAGAAGTATTGGCAGTTGCGCTAATCTCTGTTTCGTGTCCTACTGGAAGTCTCACCATTTCCCTATCTTTTTGCTTCTTATAGATGTGTATTCATTGCCTGATATTAGGATCATCAGGCAGACGACTTCTTTACTTAAAAATATCAAACTGAAATTTGTTTAGTTTAGCTAAAGTTTTTTTTTAAAGTTATAATTTGCATTTGTCTATCCACCTAGATTTCAGATTTGTTGTGAATATTACTCACTACTGTTTATTAAAAAAAGTATTAAGGTAGGTTCATTGAACAATCTTGTAGCAATTAATTCCTTAATTTTTCTTTTAAAAATTCAATACATAAAAAAAACTGCAGTACTTTAAGCAGTTTCATTGTGCATCATTAGCATTTATCTAAAGAACACATTTGTAACATATGGTTGACTTAAAAACTATTTTTTAGCTGGGAATGAATCATGCCCTCAGCCTCAAACTTCTGAACATTTGGCTGCTATTGAAATTATGAAATTAAAACACATTCTTATTCTTCAAAACAAAATAGATCTGGTCAAAGAGGGCCAAGCTAAAGAACAGTATGAGCAAATTTTAAAATTTGTGCAAGGTAAGATAATTTATTTAATTATGATACATTCCTTAGTTTTAACTTAAGCATGCCTTGCATTGTAGAGCTAGAGTTAGAGTACATGTCAGGCCGAAACATGTGAATCCTGTACATTGCCTGTTTATCTACTATTTATTCCCTTTTAATATACAATTAAAAGACATTTACAGAGGTCTAAAAAGTAAAGAATTAGTCAATCATACCCAATGTGAAATGTGGCACATGAAATAATTTCGTCACGATGAGTTTTTTAAATAAAAGTAGACCTTGATTATTCGGCCCTGCTTCAGTAGCAAAACAGCTGGAAGCGTCCATTTCTCACATGAAAAATTGGAAGTTGGAGTTTTTTTCTCATTTTAAAATGTTTCAGTTTGTTTACAATCAAATAAAATAATTTTTTTAAATATTTAAAAAACAGTATTGTTATCAGTGGTTTTTCTGAAGCCATATTTACTGAGATCTGTCAATAAATTCATAAATTTGGGCCAACTATGAATAATAATATTAAATCATAAGACAACTTCTGAAGCAAACATACTGAGCAGTTTTGAATAATTCTCATGACAACTTTTGAAACATGTGAAACTCCTCTAACGTCCCACCTACACATTTTATTTAACAAAACCACTTTCCACCTTGTCCACCACTGCTTGCAGCACACTCCTCCCCAGATAGTCACTGGAACTGATGGTACACCCATCCACCCTATAACTGAATCAAACACAAGATGACTGATTCAACATGTATACTTTGCAATTTTATTTTGAAAAACTTTAAATTTGGAGATGGTCTATATTTAGATGAAAATCAGGATTAGTTTTTTTAGTGCACTAAAACATCCTTATCTTGCAATCCGAAACAAGATCCCTGCAACAAGACATAATATTAGAGGCCAACATTTGAAGCATTTATGTGCTGGTTCATAATTTTTCATCCCACTTGTATTGAACGATAAACATTACGTTCAGCTGCCATGATTTAACTGTTAATGATTTCTTATCATGGTCTCGTTTTTCCTTTTCTCTTTTGGTGTAACAGATGTTGTGTAGTAAAGTTAAATAAGCTTTACAGAAATGTTTTTATTGCATCTAAAACCGTTCCACTTTCACGAAAAAAATAAAGTATAATTATGTACAAATTTATTTTTCAAATAAAAATTTACCCTTACCAGAAATAAGTTCTCTTATTTTAGTAGTAGTATTGGGAGACCAAGCTTTGCTCAGTTGAATTTTGCAAACCAAAGAGCATTCATGTCTACCAGAGATCTTGGATTGTTTGTTGCAACAGCTCTACCTTGTAGGTTATTAATAAATATCGTTTCGGAGGTCTTCTGCGTTTACCTTTAGCCCCTTAGCGAAACTCAGCCTTGTGGGAGAAGTTGGCCTACTGCTTCGTCAAGACGCTCTGCTACAGGCCCCTTTGTGGAACTCTCCCTACGTCCTTGTAGGGAGAAGTAATGCTTGTGGCCTCACTAAGGCACTCTGCTATAGTCCCATTAGTGGATCTCGGCAAGTCACCTCGTGAGGAAGATTCGTATTCGGCCTCACCAGGATCAATGCCAATCAATTTCTTGTGGTTGGAATCCCCCTAAAAAATGTTTAATTAAAAATCCTTTGAGCCATCCATTAAAAATCCTTAGGCTTGTTTTAGATAAGATTTGTCCAGACAGAGTTTACCCTTTTTCATAACGTTTTAAACAACACGTATACCACAAGCTTATCAGTCTAGGTCCTATCCACAAATTGATTTTCTTTCAACAATATCTTGCATAAAATGTCCACAGGCTCTTCAATTTTTTACTGTACAATATTAAATAGAATAGCGATCTGAACAAAATCAAAAGATTTTATTAGTTAGTATTTTTACATCATAAGATAATAACTTGTAGGATAACATGTTCAAACTAATTTTTTAAGCAAGATAACACTGTTGTTTTAAATACTTTATCTATAAAAAAAGTTTAAATTATTGTGACAGTGTGATACTGTTACATTAAACATATCCTTATAAAATATTGTAGAATCATTTTCAGTTAACCACATTGTCATATTTTTGCCTCATATATCCTATCATAAAGACAGAAATTGACCAGTCCATGGCTCTGAGCATGTGGTTTGAGCATGCGCATCAATGGATTTCCCTCTCCAATGATACTTGTATATTCATGTAAAAAAATGAACATCTCGGACACAGTATTAGAAAATACTTACACGTGATTGGTTGATTGAGTTACCAGTATTCAATAGAATAATCAAACTAGCTGATTTCGCCCATGTGATGTCACAGGCTACTGCACAGCCTCGTTGTGATAACTACCGTATTTTCTAATTACCATGTTCTATCATGGCATGTAACCAAATAAGTTATTGTAAAATCACAACATTATAGAAAAAGCACTATTATATTAATTATTATTGTTATTACTACCTCAATCTTTATTCCAGTTTTTATCTTTAATTTCAATAACACAAGCACCACTAGCAAACTATATAAACATAGCAGCTGACCTAAATAAGATTTTGAACAGACTATATGTAATTGATGTAGGAGAAGTATGGTGGAGATATTCACTATCTGCTTGCACTAACTGTCCTACACCCTAGAACCATGGCCCGGTCTGTAGATTTATTTTGTACTGTGATAACAGAAAGGTCACGGAGTACGTAGCTAAGTATCAGCACCCTTGTGGGAAGTAAGTTCAAACACTTGATGTATAAACCTGATTACACCAGCTGCCTTATTATAGTAACTAAGTGCATCATCTTACCCCAAAACTTTGTACAACTACTTGGTGTATATCTGATCATACTAGGAAACAACTGCTTATCGAGTTCTTTTCTATCGTAATTGTGATGATAGAATTTTGTAATGTTGCTTTCAGGTACTGTGGCCGAAGGAGCACCTGTTGTGCCTATTTCTGCCCAGCTCAAATACAACATTGAAGTATTGTGCGAGTACATAACTAAGAAAATTCCAGTACCCATGCGAGATTTTACATCCCCACCTCGTTTAATTGTCATCAGATCCTTTGATGTCAACAAGCCAGGGTGTGAGGTAGATGATCTGAAAGGAGGTGTGGCCGGTGGCAGTATCTTGCGTGGTGTTTTAAAGGTATGTTGAACATTGTTTTTGGTAATTTACCACTGGTTGAATTGAAAACTTCTATAATATTAGTAAACATTGATAGGCTAGTTGAAACCAACCGTTTGTACTTTGTTTTATCATAACTCTTTGCACTTTTAACATCAGCAGTGCTGGGGATCAATATGCTTTATCAAATATACAATCTTTAACCCAACAATTGGTGACCCTCGCTTTTGTGACGGTCAAACACTGCCATGAACTAGTTACTTTGTAAAATAACGATAATGGTATTATACATTAGTTGATGAATCAATCCATTTTTTTTTAGAAAATTTCTTAGTTCAATCCCAATGAGAGTCGAACACATTTTGAAAGGGATAAGCTGATAACCGCCGGCTGTTCATTTATCGTTGGGTTATTAACTAGGGACACGTTCTAAGGAATAATCAGTCTTAGTTTGTAACAATGGCTACATTCGCTCATCTACACTTATTCAAAATCCATATTTGCCCATATCTTGACGATCAGTGTCTTGAGAATAAATAAAAAAATTAAAATAAATATTGATATATAAATACCTAATTGCATTTCACTACAATTAAAAGGATGAGAAGCAGAATTTTGTAGCCCATTTTTCAATTTCGCTGTTACCGTTGGGTTATGTTTACGTTAGTTTTTTTTTTTTTTAGGAGAGGCCAACCTCCCTTCTTTACCTTACTCTGCCCATTCCTCATAGACTATTGCTCTTTGCGAGGAACTCAATCAGAGTAAGGGGGCGAACCAGTACAGTAGAAGGTGATTAGTACTGATAAATCTTCTGGTCTAGGCCCGGATTCGAACCAGCGCTATCTCTAACCCAAGCTCAAAGTCCTGACACCTTAGACCACTCGGCCACCGGCTCGCCCTGGTCTTGTTTGTTAACGTTTTTGTTGATGTAAAATAACATTGTAAATAATATTTAGTGAAATTAGCGTAATAAAGGTTTATAAACATTTTTTAAGTGTAATTTGAGTTTGTTTTTGTCAATGTTTATTGACATAATTAGGCTACTAGGGGTTTGCTGTGTGTATATTATAACATTGTATTTATTTTTTCATTGAATTTTGGATTTTGTAGTAGATTTTTAAGTGGCTAGGGGTTGTTATATACTAAGAAACTGATATACAGTAGTATAAAACTGATTCAAAGGTAAAAAATGTATCCAATCATTTATAGTGTTTTCAAGGTAAAAAAGATTTTCAGAAAATGTGCTATTCTAGTTGTGGTGAAAAAAAATTGATGTGTATATATCAAATAATGTCCAGCTGAGAATATATTTTATGAAACTAGATATCATATCTGGCAATTTGTATATTTTGGAATTTTACTTATTTATAGTATTTCCCTATTGTATTGGCATGCTCCCCCCTTCCCCCCATTATGCCAAATACTAAATTTTGTCCCCCCTTCCCCCAATATGCCAAATACTAAATTTTATCATTTACACGGATAACAAAAAATATTTTAAATGCCTGAAGATTATAAAAGCAATTTTATCATAAAGTACTTGTGTTCCTAAAAAGAAAGAACTATACAATTGTAAAATCACATAATATTTACTAATTTTAACGATTTTTTAAATATAATCTTGCAAAATGTCAAAAAAGGCTTGCCAATAGAGAGTTTTAAGTTGCCAGTAGAAGGTTTAAAGCACTTACTTATCTTATAAAATTGATTTCTACTACAGTGTATCTTACAGTTGATGTCTTCTAAAATATACGTTAGAAGATAACAAAGCCTTGATTTAGCAAATTAATTTTGAGTTGCATCAATGGCTAATAAGTTGCAGCTGCACAAATCAATTCTTTACATATTTACTATCATAAAACTATGTAATTAAAAACATTGCTCTCTATGTCTATTCAATTTCTTAATTCATTTAGCTATCCCAATGAAATGTCTAAAGTCATGTAACTTTTAAATTGCCAAATTTAAATAATATTAATAGAAAATATTGTTAAAAACTGATTTTTTCTTGAAAATAGCCTTTTAGACCCCATTCCGTGATACTTTTTATCATGTTGATATTAATTTGATTAAAACTGATCAAACATTTACTGATGTACTGGAACTCTAGTTGAAAATCTACAACTTAAAACACTACTTAACAATCGAATAGTGAGTTGTCAAAAGAAATTTGGGGTATTTTATGTAGCACTCCAGTAGATAAAGAGGTTAACAAGAAAAGGTATAATAATGAATTAGTACCTAAACAAAACTGTCTACAATAGTAACTCAAAACATCTAACCTTGAAATTATATCCTTGATTTGTTCAGACCAACTGTTTGTAAGCTCGCTTGCATACCTAACTAAGGTTGTAATCCCTACTGGACTCTGAAATCGAAAATAGTCATCTGCTTACCATAATCGATTACTAAAATACCCACGCCTCCTTCAAGCGGGTAAAACTCATTGATGCAGTGGTTACTCTAGAGTTAATCACATATTAGCTGATTGGACAACTTACACAATTACATTAGCTTATAACCACCATCAACATCATACCTACACATGGCGCGATATCGGTCAGTGTAATAGTGCAGTTGCTCTAAGACTAGTGTACTAAGTAAGGTACGAGCTAATAGAATGGGTGCCATGGACATAGATATGATCTACTGTTCCACAGTGGAGTAGCAAGTTCTTGAAAGGAAATCTAGATCTTCTTTTCTGTTTTATCTAATCAATTCATATTGTTCTATATGAAGGATTATACAGAAAAGGTTGCTAATGAATTTACATTTTTAACACTTGCCAGCTATTTAGTAAAGTATGTCTGTTTTAAGTTTTTCCTCTGCTACGTAGTATTACATTAATATCAGCAACAAAAATTAATTTTAATGTTTGATGATTGAAAATTTGACGAGAGTCAATTTTGATGATGTTTTATTAAATTTGTTAAAATATTTGTAAAACTGTATTTGTAAATACATATTTGAAACTAAGGTCTATACGAGCCAACCAGAACAAAATCCATATTTTTCACAATATGCCTTATAGCACAGAACTGAAAATGCTTTTCTTTAGTATATTGGAGAGATAGAACATCAGCAAACTTACCTTAAAATACAAGTTCACTAACATCAGAGTAGAAGTAACAAACACAATCTCACAAATTTTCAATACCACTGGCATTTTCTTCAGGTGAGTAGAGAAAGAGAGAGAGAAATTTTAATTTGTGATGATTTCATATTGTTCCCCAATAAAACTTCAATATCAGGAGTTAGTTTTCAGTAATTATTTCAAGGCGTATGCACATTTGAGTATGAATATCTATAGATATTAGTGTGTTTAGTTTATATATTGCTTATGCTGGGTTTCAATAGTAATGAATATTGACTATTTCACACTGAGGTATTTGTTTTCTTGTTGAGTTTTTGAATGTTGTTAAAATTTGCCAATATGACAGACAATCTGGAATTTGAAGGCAAATTTTAGAACTGATGGCCAAGCAGTGTAAGGTGTCAAGAGTCCGAGTTAGAGAGAGCGTAGATTGAAATCCTTGCCTTGATTGATTTGTATGTCTAACAATCACCTTGTCTGTGTAATAACCCCATACTTTGTCTGATAAGTTCCTAACACAGATCAATAGTCTCTGGTAATGGACAGAGTAAGGTTAGAAAGGAAATCAGGCCACTTTTTTTGTATTCTTAATATTTTTTTCTACTCCTAATATTCAGTCCCAATATTCCTAACATGCTTGATTTTTATATTTTATGAAATTGTATTCAATGGATCCAGTATTTCTTTTTTTCATTGTGTATTTCAACGCTACTGTTGAGCGTATTACTCCTTTGAGATTTGTTACAGGTCGGGATGGAAATCGAAGTGCGTCCAGGGTTGGTGTCCAAAGACAGTGAGGGGAAACTCACTTGCCGCCCCATTTTTTCAAGAATTGTCTCACTGTTTGCTGAACAAAATGAACTTCAGTTTGCTGTCCCTGGTGGACTTATAGGTTTGTAATCAGAGTTTTCAGATGTCAAACGTTGCTCTCCTTTAAATCTCTTAATTTTCATATGTTTGTTTACTTTGCATTATATTGAGTTTAGCAATATATAACATTTACCAACGTTTCTGATTGACTTGAGTTAGCTGTAGTTGACATTCAAAACTAATGTGAATATTTGAAAATATCTATTTAAGAAAACACAAATATATTTAGTCCATTACTTGATTCTAGAGCTGTAAGTACAATCTTTAAATTTACATGTGATTCATTCAACATTCCTTAAGCTGCTTATCTCAAAGTAAATAAATTAAGTCCCAGTAAATAGTTTGACTTAGATTAATGTAAACCAATGTTCATTATTCTAACTAATTTTTAATTTTTATTTTTTTACAAAACATAACTTTTTTCAGGGGTAGGCACAAAGATAGAGCCTACGTTATGCCGTGCTGATCGTTTGGTAGGTCAGGTACTAGGAGCTGTGGGCTGTTTGCCTGAAATATTCATTGAGCTTGAAATCTCCTACTATCTGTTGAAACGTCTTCTTGGTGTCCGAATGGAGGGAGACAAGAAGGGTGCTAAGGTAATTAAAATAATTTAATTTCTCGTATTTCTAATTTTTTTTAAATACAATTTGTTTTCACATTAAAGTAATTTTAGTTGACAATTTGAAATACAAACAATTTCTAAGAAGGTAAATAATAAGATTTTATGATTTTTTTCATTTATTAATTTGGAAAAACACAAACATTATTTCATATTTAGAATCGACATAATTGGCCTTATTACTGTTTCCTGGGATATATTTTTGAACGTAATAGGATCAAAGTCGGTGATGTACTTTTAGCACAATAATTTTACAATCAGTATTTGTAATTATTTATTTTTTTAGTATTATGAACATAGATTAAAAATGAGTTTAGATAGGTAGTAAAAAAGTGGATAAAATAATTTTTTTATTTAGTGATAATAAGAAGCCTATTAACAAATAAAATAATAGTTTATTTATTTATATATTATACATATTTATTTATATATTATACATATTTATTTATATATTATACATATTTATTTATATATTATATATATTTTATAAATACCCACTGGCCATGACACCGACTAGCTGAACTGTCAAGCGTCCAAAATAGCCGAAATATGCAACACTTGAGAAATAGGGTTTACTGGCTGAGTGGGTTTAGTCACACAGTTGATGATCAAATGCTGCTTTCAGCATCCTTAGGAACCGGTCATTATTACTGTTGAAAAAAATCTAGGTGGTGAAGCCTGTTTGCAATATTAGCACATCTGACCATTGGACCACTCTAAAGTATGAGCAAAAAAATGGATCTCTTGATTGAGAGGTATACTCTGGAACCCTTAGACCAAGTCTCAACTGAAACAACTTGGCCATGAAGCACTCTGTAAAAGAATTGCATATCAGTTACAGTTTGACGAGCTGATAATGTTGATAAATTAAGTTCTGCGTGAGTTTCCACTTCACCAAGCTCCGGAAACTTCCACTCTATTCATGAGAGGAATTTCCTCTGGACGGCTGCAATTGTGTATACCAGGTCTCTTTCCATATAACAGTGGCCTATTCAAGGTGACTCCGGCCCAAGGACTTAAACAGTGTTAAACAAGCATGCTTATCGTTGAAATATCTGGCAATGACGAGACCCAAGTTCCTCCTAGCTTTTGATAGAACACAGTTTAAGTGTTCAGAGAAGATTAACTTGGAGTCTAATAGGATGTGTAGATCGCGATCAGCACACTCTCTTTTGATTCTACAGCCACTAATGTCATACAAGAAGAATGACAGATTAGTTTTACACATGAACTAAACAACTACTGTTTCAACTAGAATCTACAGTTTCCGGTGACAACTGCGTCAAGGTCCTATCTACAATATTTACAAGATGACCAGACGTTTCGCCCATACTGTGATGTGGCATTCTCAGTGGTTTCTCTGAGAATGAAATCGGCAAGTGACCTTCCAGCTTTATAACAGGTGGTGGGGTGGGGACTGGTTGGCAGGTATGCTGGAGAGGGGGGTGGAGGCACGACCCACGTGACCTACGGTCATTGGCCGAAAAATCAATATGGCTGACTCTTCCATTTTATTTCAATTTACTTAAAATGGGTTCCCATGTCTGGCAGCCGTATACTATCATCCTTATTAAAATTATTTCTTCTTTTATATATTTTTATGGCTTCCCTTACGATTCTCGGGTAGTAATGTGGGATGTTGGCAAGGACTTTAGTTTTGTCAAATAAAATTCCATGATTACTTTTTGTGCTATGTTCAGCAACAGCAGACTTTTCCGTATCTTCATTCTTAGTATGCCTTATATGTTCCTTAATCCTTGTGGAAATTAACCTCTTGGTTTCCATTATGTAGACTGACCCACAACTACAAGGTATTTCATATACTCCAGGCATAGCTAGTGGAATTTTATCTTTGACTGGCCTCAGAAAATTCTTTAATCTATTCGGTGGCTTGTAAATAGTTTTTATATTTTCTTTACTTAATAGCCTGCCAATATTTTCCATTGTTTCCTTTATGTAAGGTAGATACGCCTTTTGTGAGGTATCCTTATCTTGTCTTGTATCTACTCTATTGTCTTGTTCTTAACTCTTCAACTGTTTTCCAATAGTATTATTGATTTCCCTAACTGAATATCCATTCTGTTTTAATGTTGAATGTAATATTTGTCTTTCTTTCTTCCAACTATTTTGGTCTGAAATGTGAATGTCTCGATTGATTAAAGTGTTTAAAACTGCATTCTTCTGTGCCGGATGATGATGGGAAGCAGTATTTAAATATCTATTGGTATGTGTAGGTTTCCGGTATACCGAGTGGCCTATTCGTCCATCTCCTCTTCTCACTGTTAAAACGTCAAGGAAAGGCAGACTTCCGTTATTCTCGATTTCCATTGTGAACTTGATATTAGAGTGAATAGAATTGATATGGTGCAGAAAATCATCCAATCTCTCTCTACCATGTGGCCACACAGCCCAAACATCGTCTACATATCGATACCATGCCTTTGGTTTCAATTCAGACGTTTCAAGTGCCTTCTTTTCAAATATTTCCATATAAAGATTAGCTGCAACTGGTGATAGAGGTGATCCCATAGCTGCCCCCTCAGTTTGTTCATAGAACTTCCCATCGAAGAAGAAATAAGTTGATGTGAGGCATAGTTCAGCTAGCTCTGCTAAATCGTTGTTAAGAATTTCCTTGATTATTTCAATTGTTTCAGGTACTGGAACCTTAGTGAACAATGATTCTACATCAAAACTTACTAGTATGTCTAGTATGAAATAAAATGGAAGAGTCAGCCATATTGATTTTTCGGCCAATGACTGTAGGTCACGTGGGTCGTGCCTCCACCCCCCTCTCCAGCATACCTGCCAACCAGTCCCCACCCCACCACCTGTTATAAAGCTGGAAGGTCACTTGCCGATTTCAGTCTCAGAGAAACCACTGAAGATGCCACATCACAGTATGGGCGAAACGTCTGGTCATCTTGTAAATATTGTAGATAGTACCTTGACGCGGTTGTCACCGGAAACTGTAGATTCTAGTTATGACACCGGCCGCTTAAGCCTAAGTTCTAAGATTAACTACTGTTTTGTTTAGATTGAGCGATGTGTAATTCTTTAGCCCACCTCACAGCCGAATTGATACAAGATTAAAGAGCCAGATGGTCTCTTATATTAGCAATCTGCATAGATATTTTAATATCGTTCGCATAGAGCTGAACTGCACAGTTCAGGAAAGATGTAATGTCCTTAATAATTAACAAATGAAAAAACACAGGTCCCAAGGTAGGTCCTTGTGGTACTCCTGAACTGGCAACAATGTTCTTTGATTTTTAACAATCACACAAAATTACATACTGTGTAAACTAATTTTGAGATTTTCCTAACAGAGCCTAAGATACTAAACATTTAATAAATAACTTTATGACAGAGTATTTAAATTTGCAAATGTATTTTGTTGAGAGATTAAAATATGTTGGTTAGGAGATCCAAATTGTTAAAATAATAGTTGAATTTATAGCAACAAATAATTATAATTACTTCATAATAAATAAGCTTTGTTTAAAAATTTATTTTCAAAGAAACCAGAAAGTTTTCCATTTTTGAAAATAAATCCTTAAAGTTAGTTTCAGAGCTAAGATTGGCTGAAGTTCGGTTGTATTTTCCGATACAATTAAAATGATAAAAAAAACTCTTATTTCAACAAATATTACATTACAAATATTACAAAACTCTTATTCACTGTTTCATTACAGGTGCTTAGCAAATATACATTTGCAATATTTGTTCTCATAGCAACCAAATTGTTTAGCGAAACTGAAGCTTGTATGAGATCAGGTCTTATTTTACTTCACTTGCCAAATCACACGGGCTGCAGGCCTGTGAGTGAACTTTATTTGTTGGGCTTCCTTAAATGGACTTTCCAAAGCCTTAGCTACTGATACATCTTTTGCCAGGAAAGTGTCTTATGTCTTTTAGTTCAAATTGTTAGCTATGTTTGTTTTTTTTTATAAAACTGAAGTTGTGGTTACTACTGCCAAGTCATACTAAGGTTAATTAAGTCACTCTTGGATGCGAGAAAGAAAGATTAGGGTCTGTGAAAGTGAAGGTGAGTAAAATGGAATGTGTTGTAGCCTGAATATAGGAGCAGCCTTAGCTTAGGGACTAAGGTGGTGGCTGGCCACTAAGCCAGTCCGGATTGGTTCCCAATATGACCACTAACAGTTTTTGCCCCGCTGTTCCCCTGGTTCGGAAATTACGTTGAATGGTTGGTCCCCAAGTTAAGTATTAGAGAAAGCTTGTCAGCCCCAGCTGCTTAGTACAATAAGACGATTTTTAACTTGCATTTAGTCTAAAACCAATAGGCAATAGAATATAGTTAAAATAGATAGTTGTTTCTTACAGAAGCCCAATTCATTTATGGGTCATCAGGAAGCATCAAATAAGTATCTCTTACTAGTTGAGGTTTTAGTAATTTAGTAGTTGTTGATGAAACCAACGAAAATTTTACTGAAGCAGTGAGTTTTAGTGGAGTTATGATTTTTATGTTCAACATCTGATCCAAAATTTCATTCTATTATAAAATTTGTGTTGTACTTTAATAAATTATAGATCAATTTTCTAGTTGTAACTTGATTTTTTTTATAGCTTTATCAGAAAATTATCTATGAATTAACTTATTGGCGAAAGTAATCAACACAAGAATAAGTTATAAAATGAAAACAACAAGAAAGTGAGACTGAATCAGACGTGACATTGTCTTAAAACTTGAAGCATGCAAAGAGGTCAGAGGAGGGGACTTTCAGCATGTGACATGCAGTGGAGGGAAGCTGCTTAAACTTCCTCCTACTAGCCCGTTACTTCCTCACGCAGGTGGCCAACTAGAAACTCATCTGTAGTGACCATAATTTTTCACAACCTGAACATGTGGAACTGGCGTTACTTATATAGATTCTTATAATTATTTTAGACAGTTTTAATATTTTGGATTTTGATACTTTAAAACTATAAAAAGCTGTTCCATTGGATTTTAATTCCCCCTCCAAATTGCATTATACAACACACTTTGCATAGATTTAGTAATCGGACTTCTAGGTGATTAAAGCAGTTATAATGTTCTGTTTTGTGTTTTTATAGGTTCACAAACTATCCAAGAATGAGGTTTTGTTAGTGAACATTGGCTCACTCTCTACCGGAGGACGGGTCCTTGCCACTAAGGCTGACTTGGCCAAGATAAGTCTGACCAATCCCGTGTGCACAGAACTTGGTGAGAAGATTGCATTGAGTAGACGAGTTGACAAACATTGGAGGTAAGGCTTTGTATTTACTTATTTTGTGAAATTTATTAGTTAATTTACATTTTGTATATATGTTACTACAAGCTGTTATTACGCTATACATAGCAAAGTATTATTTTGAGTATAGAATAGTTGTTGAAAATTAATATCTTTGTTTTTAACAGGAGTGGTGAGATGTAATAAATATTTCATAGGTATGAACTTACTTATCATTTAAATAAGCTTATCGTAGCTTCTTGGTCTCATTTTATTATTATTATTATTTTTACTTTACAAAATCTCGGTTTTAGTTTACTATATAGCTTGAGCTACAATTATCCAAAAATTTATGAAATAAATATGGTATATTTCGTAAACATTTACTTTCTACCTAAATTTCCAATTTTTATTATTTTTTCACAGTATATTCCTTTTTTTATCAACTTGAAGTGGGGTCATTTAAAGCCTAATTGGGTTTTACTGTTACATTGTCGTTAATAGATTTCCTTCCTGAGCCGGTATGTACAATGATATTTGATTAGTGCAATCAATCGTTTTGAGTACATATATCAAATTAAATTTTTTAAATTTCTTTTTTCCAGGTTGATAGGCTGGGGTCAAATTCGAGGAGGCGAAACTATTCAACCAACTGTGGATAAGCAGTAAATTGTAACAACGTTTTATTACTTATTCCAAGAGTTTATAAATATATCGCTTAAAGTCAACAGTTGTTTTTTTTCTTGTATTATTCATATAACTGCTTAATTTAAGTAATTTATTATAACAGCTTTATATGATATTATGAGAAAGTTTTTTTACTTTCCATTCCTCTTATCAAAATAAATAGTTGTGCTTCATGTTTAACTAACATAATACATAAGCATGCGGATGTTACAGGATGCGATAAAGTATGACAATTATATTAGGCATATCAGTTGTAGCTCACTTGATACTATCTATTCAAATCAAACTAAAATTGGGCAGGACAGTAAGTGATCTGAATGTTATATTTAGCGAATGTAGCGGTTCCAACAGCAAAGGGGAATTGTCCCACCGCTGAGTTGCTTTTCTTCACGAGTGTGACTAACTTCCGCCTTCAATTGTTAAGCTTGCATAACAGTCCAAAAAATAACTCTAATGAACTGTACAAGTTTGTTTAATTGTTATTTATTGCGTTATTTGAATATTAAGTAATGATCGAATTAGATCGTTCGAAGCTTGATTCGTCGGTATGACATAATGGGCGGGGCTTGCTATTGTGCCACCAGCATGAGGGCTTCTGTCTTCTGGTTGCTAAAGCAATTTTTATATAGAATTGCACAGTTATCTATGGAGAAAAATAGATCTCTGTCTCACTTCCACCACTCAGTGCATATTACTCGCACCAGTGCGAACAGTACATTGTTTTCTAAGCAACCTATCCATAATATTTATACATTGTCAGAGAAATACGTATGATTTTTGAGTCAGTTGAGAGTGATCTCTCTGTTATAAAAGATATAATAGAAAACTTCTCTTAAAGTGAGAACCAAACATGAAGTTATACAGTAACTTGCTAGATAGTTTTGGGGAGCCAATGCACAAATCCTGCAATCTCAGCTTCATTTTTAGTTTACTCCACTACTGAATATTGTACTCACATGTGGTTTAAGAGTAAGCCAGTAAGAGAGGTTGATATACAACTATGAGCAACTTCTCTACCATTGCTATATAACTCCTCCTGAAATTTGACAAAAATATATACAGTAGTCTCGCAAACTCGGCCTAATGTGGACCCAATGGCGGCCGAGTTAGCGAAATGCCGAGTTATCGGGAAAAGTAGGTTTAAACGAATAAAAGTCCTTTGATAGGTTATATGTATCATGTTATTATTCGTCAAATGCACCACAGAAGGCATTGCATTTGAAGTTAAATCGATTTAAACACTACATAGGAACATTGCAAACATAATTCGAAAAACAAATACAGTTCTGTACCCTGTAAATTATTGTTTTGTAAAAAAGTTGGTTATTGTTTTTTGTTTTTCGCACCTGGCCCTCTTGCGAGCGGCATCGTCACGCAGACAACGGAGAAACAGGATGTCCATTGTCGAAGCACCTTGCTGCTCAAAATACGTCAACGCACTTTCAACAGCTTTCAGTCCCTCGCTGTGACTCATTTTTATTTCAGTAGGCTTGCTTTTAACCTCTTCATTAGAGTCACCAATGCTTTCTTCATTGTCTTCTTTTCCTTTTACAACTTCAACAATTTCCGCATCCGAAAGAATGTTTTCTCCAGTGTCCTGCTCCATCCATTCTGTTACGTCACAGTCATTGGCATCTTCACAACCAGGAACCTGTCTTATTAAGTCCACTAAGCCAGAATCCTCTTCATCAGGTTTGTCAGCAAACCCATTTCCTTCATTGTCCAGTAGTTTTCTCCAGGAACGCACCAACGTAATAGGACGTAATTCATGCCATGCATCTGCAAGCCATCCAATGACGTCTAATAAGTCAATTTTTTTCAAGTTTTTCACCAAATCTTGATCATCTTCAACGGCATCCAAAATATGTGACAGCAGCTTGCGGCGGTATATCTTCTTTAAAGCCGCTAAAACCCCCTGGTCCATAGGCTGGCGGAGTGCAGTCACATTGGGGGGCAGGAACATGGTCTTTATATCACCATCTTGTAACTCATCTGCGTCTGGATGTGAAGAGTCGTTGTCTAAGATAAGAAGTGCTTTTCTTGGGAGGTTTTTCAGTTTCATGTGTCTTTCAACTGCAGGTACGAAACTATGGTAAAACCACTCTTTAAAGATTACTCCATCCATCCATGCATTTGACTGGTTTTTATATGACACAGGAAGACTGGTTACATCAATATGTTTAAAGGCTTTTTAGCTTTACCAATAAGACACAGTTTTAGCTTATCATCCCCTGTTGCATTACAGCAGGCCAAGACGGTAACACGTTCTTTGCTTCTCTTGTACCCAGGAGCAGAATTTTCATGTTTCGAAGCTAGGCTTTTATTTAGCAAGAGTCTAAAATTCAACCCCGTTTCATCGCAATTGTAAATTTGGTCGCCTGTCAAACCTTCACTTTCAATAAGCTGTTGAAATTGGTCTTTGAATTTTAAAAACCTGTCATGTCCCCAGAAAGTTTTTCACCACATACAGTAAGTTGCCTGACACCGTAACGCTTCTTCCACCTGTCAAGCCAACCGATACTTGCTACAAATTCTGGATCTCCTTCCTTTTTACACAGCTCATACAATTTTATTGCTTTTTCTTGCAATATCGGTCCTGAAATTGGGGTTCCTTTTTCTCTAGCTTGACGAAACCATAGGTACAGTGCCTCACTTACTTCATTGAATTCACTTTCTTTCATATTTTTTCTTTCTTTTAATGTTTCACTGCAAATTCGCTTAGCACACCAGGCTTCTATTTCTGTTCTTTTTCTTTTCCAGTCCCCGATTGTACTTTTGCCGACCCCGAAATCCATAGCCACCTTGCTTACACTTTCTCCTTTGTCCAGTTGTTTTAATGCACACAACGTCTGTTCCATTGATAAGTTTACTTGTTTTCTTTTAGATGTAGTTGCCATGATGAGTTAACAACACTAACACAGCACAATCCACTAACTCCCAACAACAGTACATAAACGTTGTGCGACGCACTGACTTGTATGTAGCAGACCACTGTGATGCGCACTCTACACTGGTTTGTGCTCGACTAAGGACTGGACTGGACTGAGAATGCACGAGCGAGACTGACTCAGGAATATGGCGGCCGGCGACAGTGACGGGAGGGGGAAATAACTGTCCCGTTACACATTGACGCTCAAGGTCAATGCCCGCTCGCACGGGGAATACACTCGTAGATTCAATATTATCGCATTCACGTAGTATTTTGGTTTTACAAGGTCAAAATAATTTAATTTTTTACATTTAAATTTTTTTCCACTTTAATCCTCTGTGCGGCCGAGTTATCCAGACTGCCGAGTTATTGAGGGCCGAGTTTGCAAGACTCTACTGTACTAGTGAAGGAGTTTAAAATACCATGCAAGGTATCTTTCAATATGCTGCACGACTCTAATATACAAAACAACCACTTTGACTAGCTTTCCACTTAATTTACAATTAATTAATGCCAAAATTAAGCTGGAATATGTTAAACAGTCAGAACTAGTTTTGTTATAGGAGAAAAACCATTTTTTTTCCAGTGTCACTGGTACAATGAACCTCCCTCTTCAGGAATAGAGTCACTTTGCCATTGTTACACTATTTATTGATGGTTTGTTCAAGCATAGTTGTGTTATGTGCTAGTGCATGGGGTTTTTCTTGCCAGCCATAAAAAAAGGAAAAATAAAATAAATTACAATTTTGTGAGCCAAAATAATACCTTACAAAATGTTTTCTTTGCATTAAAATTGATATCCTCTCGCAGGGGTTTTATAATAATGCCCAAAGTACCAGTACTTGAAATTAGTTCTTTGGTTCCTTTTAACATGGCGATACAATATTGTCATTACAGAAGCCTAGTAATCAATGAAAAAAAGTAGGGTTGTGCGAGTAGTGATTTTTGAGTTTGAGTCGAGTAGTTGGCATTTTTTTTGAGTATCGAGTATTTTTTGAGCGAGTATTTACAGAAGGATTTTCTATTCACCCAAGACAACTGTAAAAGGCAGACACCATCCTAAGCCTATGTTAGGTTTTGCCAGATTCTTAAATATATACATCTAAACTGAACACAATAATTTTGATTTGTTGTTTGTAACTATAACATTTGACAAATAAAACTTGTTACTTCCTGCCTTCCTATATTTTTATGTGGCATTGTTTTGTTTAACCTTTTTCCTTTTTTCAGAACTAATATTACGTAAGAAATTAAGAAAATATATTATTAATTGAAACAACGTGGATTATAAAGATTTAATCTGTTCACTCATATCACAGATCAGATTTTCTATGCAAGCCAATTATACTGTTTCACAGCCGGCCGATATGTTTATCTGGTGGTTCAGTTCAAAGTGTTCCACGAAAACGTAGTGAAGCTTGTTGGCAAAAGTTGCATCCAACCAAACTGATGCTAAAATTCAGGTATTATCGCCAAATGTGGTAATTTGCTTTGAGAAATACCTCCTCTCAACAAAAAACTGATTCTGTACATGCCAAAAAGAGTGGATCTGTATTCTGTAGGTATTTAATTCAGTAATAACAAGGTCACAACTAACAGGAAATAAGCTCTGAATTATATAATCAAATTTGAAAATCTGTATGACAAAGACTGTAGTTCAATCAATTGATAATAGTAACTAAGCAGGTTTACTACAAATAAATTTTAAAGTCGCTTAGGATGAATTAGTTTTTAAATTATGATCGGTAATGAAATATGTGCAATTTGAAACTACTTCGATACATGAGGCTACACTGAACAACAGATAAATAATTATGTCATAACGAGAAATTCATTAAAACCTGGTGTAATCGAGTAAAAACCATAGACGTAGTCGGCTAATATAATAGGTCTATCCGATATTGGCAACGAGATGCAGCTGAAATATCAGCTAAGTGCCAACTAGTGATACAGTGAAGATTTTGGGCGCTAAACTATAAAACTTATTAATAAAAAACGAGCCGTTTGATAAGGCTTCGGTTCAATAAAAATAATTTTCCGAATCTCTAAATTCGTCGTATTTTGTTTAGAAAAAGTCTTCCAACATGTTTCTCCCTCACATTGGTTGATTCTTGATTGTTTTACAGTTTACATCGACGTCAATGTGAACAGGGAACAGTTCAGTGAATTTACAAATCAAAATTATCGTACTTTACCACCTTTTACACTCCAACTGTGTTATTGTCTAACCTAGTCAGAAAACCGTTTAACAATTTGACAGGAAAAAATATCGTATGCGCAAATATTACTCTCAGTTTTGTGGCGATCTAAGGCGTTTTCGGAATAATAATTAATAGACGTTCGTTTTTGTTGTTGTAATAATTAAAAACCGATATAAATCTATTTTTTATTTGACGGAAAATAAATCAATAATGTTGTGACACACACTGCTAGAACGCCATTACCATATTTTATATGATATGATACGGTATTTTCTTACGTCAAATCGTTGAACGATTCCCTGCTCAGATTAAAAACCAAAATAGACCTCAATTGACGAGCGAGAAATATACGATAATTTCAGTTCCGAAAAGGAGCTGAACGGTTCCTTGCACGTACGTATACTACAACCGAGATGAACTTTCACCTAGAAAAGATAGGCAGTTCGAGTCTTGGGATGTAAAGTGATCCGTTCTCGGGACCCTTTTGATTGAACGGCATTGTTGATATGAACGAAAATATGCATAATTTCCACGGTGCACAGACTATTAGATTTGTATTGGTAACAGGTTTTTTGAGCATCTTGAACTGGATCTCTTGTCCCCTTTCTTGGGTCATAAAGACACTAACCAGCACTTCTGTTTTATTCACTCTATTTTAGGTTAGGTTACAAGTGACAAGTAGAATCGACAACCAACATGTGTGATCGCTACTATTTACAGTGATCGCAACATTCCCAGCTCTGTTGATCACTTTGAACTGAACTAGTTCAAATCATACTGAACGAACTCGTTCACTACGTCGACTAGTTCATTTGACTGTCGTCGTGTACTACCTATTCTTAGGCGTATTGTTAAGTTCATAATTACACGTACCAAACTGATAACGTATGATTAAGGGTAAAATAAAACACAAACCTTTTTCATTGGTAACTTATAAAACTGTTTACTCTTAAAACTAAATTAAGATGTAAATCTGATATTTCGTGAAATACAACTACTCGATCGAACTTGAGTAGTTTTAGGAGCTTCGAGCCGAGTTCGAGTAGTAAAATACTTGAAGATTCGAGTACTCGCACACCTCTAAAAAAAAGACAGAACTGCTAATGTTTGTCAGCAGAAATGATTCATTAAGCAAATTCCAGACATATAAGCTCCAGAAAAAGCCAATAAAATATATAAGTATAGCTATTGAAAAAAGGAAACAAAAATAATATAGACCTCTCAAATTAAATCCTGTGAAGTAAGCTGATCAGCAGTCTGTATGTAATATAAAACATTACTAACACCATGACCAACAAGGTTGCACATCACTTAATCTTTGAATCACATCTATGGTATGATCTTGGAAGTTTTTGGAAAACTCATCAACAACGTGTCCTTACCCATCAGAAAAAATCAATTACAGTACTGGCAGAAATCACCATTCGAGAAATTTGTAAACCAAAATTTCATTAACTGAAAATTGTAATAGTGACATGATTGTAAATTCTTGTAGTGGCTACACATTTAAATCGATTGCAACTACAAAGATTAATAGATAGACACAGCCATAAAACTTGAAAACGATGAACTTCACTCTTCCGATTACTTATCTTTTAAGTTCCTTCCTACAAAGTTCCTTTTAACTTGTTGAGTTGTAAGCTATTTTGATCCCAAAAGAGGACCTATGTTGTTCTGGAACGTTTTTTCCCCACTAAGTACCCACGTCCGTATTATATTTTAATCCTGTAAAATCAGCCAAATAGTGTTGCACACGTTCTAGTGGATTAAATACCAACAACCACGGTTTTTTGTCCATAATGCTTAAATAAGCAACATCCTGCACTTTGTGCAGCTCTAACTTATTAATAGTTTTTTAATTAGCATAATACGTTTTGGTACATATACAGTACAAGTAAACGTCACACAACACAAATTTATCACAATATAAGCACAAAATGCACAAATATATTACAATACAAGTACAAAATGCACAAATATTATGGTGATCGATTTCGGTGAACCACGCTTCATGATCATGATTCTTTTGTGAATCCCTCTGGTCTGAGGAAGGTGAGCGTGGTTCACCGAAATCGATCACCATAATATTTGTGCATTTTGTACTTCTATTGTAATAAATTTGTGTTGTGTGACGTTTACTTGTACTAACTTATTACCAAATTTTGCCGTCTTTAGAGCGTGCCAACCTGCCAAATGACTCAGTTGAACTCAGTTAGTAACCAGACTACACTCATCCACACTCATCCTACACTCATATAACAATTCATATTCGCCTTAAAATACCAACAACGTTGTGTCGGCATCTCACATGTAAGAATGTAAGACTTTTTAATTTAGGTTATGTTAAATGTAATTTTCAGTAAAGTAAAATGTTTATTAAATTTGAATTTTTTAAAATGCAAATATGTATATAGTTATTTATATTGTATATGTTTCTATAAATGTGATATGTTTCTATATATGTATGTAAGTGATGTGGTCATTTTGGTGTCATTTTTGAATATGTGAAATAAACTATTTTATAGAATAAACAAATAATATTAGTAAAATGTTAAAATTTGAGAAATAAACAAAAATAACGACGAGTATGATCTATGAAAATCATAACTTTGTGTTTTTGAAGCAATATTAAAAGTATGATCAAAAAATGTTTGTTACTCCTTGGGGGTGGGTAAGTGGTATTGAGCTACCGTTTTAGTGGCTCATGTTCCGAGTGTGCTCACTCCTGAAAAGGTTACCTTGAGGATAGCTGGTACTGAGTCACTCTGTCTTTGCTTAAAGAAAGTGTCAGTGGCACCGAAAAAATTTTTGTTGTATAGAGTCTGTATTTGTTTTCTTGCAGACTGCATTGGCATACTTGTCGTCTCAGGTAAGTTTCATACTAATTCATGGCCTAGTGCACTTTAACCTAACCTAAAACTTAAATGTTGTTTCTCTTTTCTATCACCCTCTGGCCAAATCTCTAGTCACAAGTATTTTGCTTGAATGTGATTCTGTTTGACAATGTTGCTTTGAGTTATACCTAATACCTTTAGGTCTTATTTTATTATTATTGTTAACTAACGGTTATTATTTTTACTGTCCTGGTTTTTATAAAATTTTAACTAATGAAACTTAGAATTTGTTATAAATGGTAAGTGGAAAAGGGATCTCTTACAGTGCAATAAAATGGAAGATTCCACACTACAGATTACAAATAAATGTTTCCTCCTTAACCCTCCGCATGATAAAATTGCATGGTGCGACTCAATTAGACCCTTCTGTACTGATATGATAATGAGTCACACTGCGCGATCATTAGTTTTTGTAAAATTACAACTATAATCGGATACCACTACCACTACCTCTACCACTCCATCTTCAACAAATGCCAATAGCCGTACACTCTTAGATTTAAACTAAGTTACTTAGACAACGTTGTTGTATCTGCAAATTTGCCTAGTTTTGATGTCGAAACAAGTTATAGTTCATCAAACCTGACCAACTATAAAGATAATAATATTGACAATCAAGATTTCATCAGTAACATGGATCAAAATTATACCAATTCACTATCCATAGAGACATATGTAGATGATATTGATAATATCAATGATAACATTTTGAGGAGTTGTAAATGGTTGATGCACTGTAATATACAAGGTTTAAGATCGTTGACTAAGATTGAATAATTTAATCAGTTTTTAAGTAAATTAAATTTAGGTATTATCTGCTTAAATGAGCATTGGCTGAAAGAAAATGAACTATGTTTACTGCATAACAATATTTTAAATTTTACATTGGCAGATTGTTATTGTAGGGAAAAATCTGTAAGAGGAGGTTCCTGTATTCTGATTAAGAAAAACATTACGTTTAAGATAAGAAATGATTTAATTAGTAGTTTAAAAGAAGATTTTGTTTTTGAAGCTTGTTGCATTGAAGTAGTGGATCAGTATACAGTTTCGCATATAGTTATCTCTTTATATCATAATACAGACTTGAGTAATATGAACTTGTTTTTAAGTAAACTTGAAAACTATTATGTACACTAAAAAAATAAGCTAAAACAAAACATATTTATATAGCATCCGACTTAAATATTGATAGTCTAAAAACTTCTCGCAATCCTAGGGTAAGAGATAATCTATTAAATATATTAGAATGTAACGGGTTTAATTTAAACTTTTACTTACCAACAAGAATAGCCTATGACTCTAAAACTTGTATTGATAATGTAATCTCAAACAAACTTGTTAGTCAGAGACGTCGCTTGAATGTTGAACTCGGCATGTCTGACCACAGAGCCTTATTAATTTCCATGTTTAAAGAATCCGGACAAAATGGTCTCCACAAGTTAGAAAGAAAAAGAAGATTTACAAAATCAGGCTTATACAACTTTACAGAATGTGTAAAAGTCATAAAATGGAATTTAAATAATACAAATTCATCCCAAAAAAACTTTGATATTTTTTTTTCTCTGTTCAAATTAAACTTCGATAGTCACTTTCCGTTAAAAACAGTAAAAACAAAAACCTTAACAAATTCGAAATGCACAAACAAAAATTGGATTACAACCGGAATTTGTATCTCAAGTAGGCGTAAACGAGAATTGCATACTTTAGCAAAAACTTCAAAAGATCAAATATTTTTAAATTATGTAAAGTTGTACAAAAAAATTTTTAGAAAGGTCTGTGGTACTGCCAAAAGAATTGCAAATAGTAAATATATAGCAAATGCTGAAAATAAAAATAAAGTAGATTGGAATGTAGTCAAGTCTGTATTAGGATTACAACAAAATGTGACAAATGTAGGATTTGAACAGGTTAACTTTATGGATGAGGAAATTATCAATGGAAGTGAAATTGCTTGTAAGTTTAATGAAATGTTCATCAATGTTGGATGTAAATCAAACAATTTAATTTCAACTGAAGCTGCTAGGAAGTTTTTAACAAAACGGGAAGAAGTGTCAAACCATAAATTTGAATTTGGTTTTGTTACAATAAATCAGATAAATGGAGTAATAGCAAATTTAAAAAAAAAAATCAGTTGGTTGGGATGAGATTCCTGTGCAGGTTCTGAAAAATACTGCAGGTTATATTTCACAGCCTTTGACGTTTCTAATCAATCAGTGCTTCTATGAGGGAGTTTTCCCAAGTCAATTAAAATATGCAAACGTAATACCAATCCATAAAAAATACAATAAAAATAACCCCGATAATTATAGGCCTGTGTCAGTATTACCAGTTCTATCAAAAGTATTTGAAAAAGTTGCTCTCGATCAGTTAAGTACATTTCTCAACAATAATAATATAATTTGTAAAAATCAGTATGGTTTTCGACCGGGGTATAGTACAATTGATGCAGCCACAGAATTAATCAACCATATTACAGAGGGGCTTGACAAGTCTAAGAGCACCACAGGTGTTTTTGGTGACTTGTCAAAAGCATTTGACTGTGTTAATCATGACATTCTAATTGAGAAACTGAAATTTTATGGAATCAACAATAGAGCTCTAAATTGGTTAAAATCATACCTGGCAAATAGAAAACAACGAGTCATTATAAACAAAACAGATGGTAAATATATGTCAGATTGGAATGAGAATACAAATGGAGTTCCTCAAGGTTCGCTGCTAGGTCCATTATTATTCATTCTATACATCAATGATTTACCTTTAAATATTAACCATGCCGAAGTTTTTTTTATATGCAGATGACACCTCAATTCTATTGAAATGTTCAAATAATAATGAATTAAAGAAAGCAGTGGAAAGAGTTTTACCTGAAATAAAGCAGTGGTTTGATATAAATGGACTTAAATTAAATAAGGAAAAAACTGAAATAATAAAATTTCAAACACAACAAATGCCCTTTTAGTAATTCCATTACCATCGATGACAACATCATAACTATCAAAGACATGGTAAAGTTTTTGGGGTTAATCATTGATCAAAATGTTACATGGAGACCCCTAATAGAAGCACTGAGTAAAAGATTAAGTTCCTTATGTTTCCAAATGTATATTTTGAGAGGAACTGTGGAGCTGAGTGTTAGAATGACAGTGTATCATGCTTGCTTTGGTTCCCTGCTCCAGTATAGTCTTGAACTATGGGGTAGCTCAACTGATATTCTTAAGATTTTTAAAATTCAGAAGACATACATTCGAACAATGCTTTTTATGGACCATAACCAATCATGCAGATCTGTATTCAAAGAGCTGAATGTTCTAACACTTCCTTCCATGTATATTTTCAAATGTTTATTATTTGTACATAAAAATAAAGATTTAATTTTAAATAAACAGCACAGCCATATTTACAACACAAGATTCAGAGAACAACTCCAATATCCAATTCATAGGCTAAAACTATTTGAAAATTCCCCTCATTACATTGGTCTAAAGTATTACAATAAAATTCCGTCTAATCTAAAACCCCTAAATATTATTAAGTTTAAAAATATTGTTAAAAACTTCCTGATTCAGAAAGAATATTATGATATAGGAGAGTTTTTAAGTGATAACTCTTTGATCGTTGATATGTAATTTTAGAATAAGTTTTAGGATAGTTTTAGTTTCTAGGACATTGACTCTTCACCTGTTTACTTACAAATAAAATTTGTAAAATTATGTAAACGTTATGTGAAATAAAACATCTTGAATCTTGATACGGGATAATCTCGAATGTTGCATAGTATTAAAGAGGAATAAATTCCCTTTCCGTCAGTATAACTGGAATCAATCTTGGAAGTAGTGGGGATATAACAAATAACTGATTGAGTTTGCTACCGCTACCTTGCTGTAGTGTGTCGTGCGTCAGTATAGTTGTTTTGATTTACTGTTGTTATATGCTGTACATGTTTGTTTACTGTTTTTATACTCTTGGATACTTTTTAGCTTCTATTTGGATCAAAATAATAACGGATATGAGTGGTTTATTGAGAAAAAACTTTGAATATTTCAATTATTACAATAGTCAAAATTTACCTAAGGTACATTTGTACATGTTTTAAGTTCTCAATGTTATTATTATTTTTTAACATTAATGTGGTATGTTTTCAACTCGCAATTAAATTTGGAACATTTTGGAATTTTTACTACAACAAATTAGTGTACATATATACCACCTCAAAGTTGGAACTTTTTTTATATCACCGGCTAAGAAGAAAATAAAATTTGTTGGAAATAATGGTAAGTTTTAATTTTCATTACTAACTTGTAGAGCATGTTATTACAAACAATTTGATACATAATACTTTGCATAATTTGATAAGGAAAGCATGCAAATAGCTCTATCATTTAAAGTTAATTGATCACATGGAGAGTTAAATGATACACACTCCTAAAAGATGTAGGAGGCCTTCTTTCCTCTAGGGCTTAGATTCCTGAAGACACTTATTGTAGGATTCTTTTCTTTTGCTAATTTAACCCAATGACAAGTTTCAGTATTGTTTTTTTATTTTGTCCTATTCTTAGCAAGAGACTAATTAAAACAATTACACTGCTATTTTAAATGTTAATTTTGCATCTTCATAACAGCTGAAAATGTTTTGTAGATGAATAATAAACAAGTGCAAAATTAATCAGTGATTTGTAAACAAAATCATTTACACACAGTCTAAATTCATGATAGTGGACATTTAATATTCTACACCACACATCTTCAGGTGAGGCAACTATATGAAAACTGTTTAGTTTTATGCCACTAAAATATGTTAATAATTGTAGTCCCAGTAGGAGGTAGGGTGATGATGAGGCTAGTGGCCTTGAAATATTTCCATATATTTTTTGTGTATACTCAAGGGACTTGTCCATAGAGCTTTCTAAAAAGGATAAGTCTACTCTCTTATCCTAAAACCAAAACAATCCACTGCCTTATTGTGAATCATAAATATTATCCTTTTGAGGAAAGCAGGTGAGCTGTATGTGTCTGTAATTAGTAAGCAGGTTAGAGTAGTCAAAGCCATTGGTTTATGTTTATGAATTTAACTGATCTATTAATGTGAAAATCTTTTTAAAAAAATACTAAAATAATAATTACTAATTCTTTAGTGTAAATAATAATTTTGTGTAAATTGGCACATTGCCACTAGTGGCGCAGTGCTGTAATCCAGCTACTTGAGGACAAATTGTTGTGAAAATTGGAGGCGATAGGTTCTATGCTCGATCCTCTTCATACCAACTTGGCGTCCGCTGCATGGTTGCTATCAACGTGGACACTACTAGAGAAGTCTGGGTTGTCCATGTTGGGTGAACTCGGTAACAATGACAACACTGGTTCAACAACACTTATTCACCCTTCATATTCGTCTGTATCTCTATGATCAGCGTCTTAGTAATGAATGATATTACTGAGAGTAATAATTTAGGTCAAGGATCATAAATATGAGTAGTGGGTTAGTCTTCAAAAGTTGTTTCAATACAATTAAAGTCAGAACCAGTCTTATCCAGGACTGCTGGAAGCCACATCGACCACATCATATCCTAAAATGTTATAATGATCCAAGATATTAGGCAGTCTCTTCCTACATCACCAATAAAATTGTTTGTTTTAAAATGACATGTACTGACAAAATCAGGATGAAAAGTGAAATGGTGTTTTTATGAAAGGTTATTCGTATTCTAGAACTCGAAGATAAAAGTAAAATCAGTTGTCACTCTATAACCTCAAAATAAATTAAACACAGCCGTCTGCCATAATGGAAATATGGCATATTGTTCTGTGGTTTATACTAGCTGATAATCTGTTGATGCGCTATTTATTCTGTAAATGTTTTCTATTCATTACCAATTTCTTTAGAAAACCAACTTGATAAAAAATGTTGGTTCCTTCATCTAATTTTAATAATACACAATACTCTATAAGATTACAGTTTTTCCGAATTTGTATGTCATTGGCCTTACATTGCCTCTCAAGACACCTGGCCTTATGTCAGCTAATATATTCTTACTGCCAAGGCCATTTGCACCCAGCTGGTACTTGGAACTCCCAATAAGTTTCCGCCAATTCTCCCAGTTGTAAACGTCTTCCTCCATGATCCGACTGGCTTCCTCATATCTTTCAGAACCTGACTCTACCATTTGGTATTTGGCCTTCCAACTGGTTTCCTCCCCCAGGAACTCCCAGCATAACAGTCTCCAACAAGTTCTTCTCATTCTGCCTAAGAATATGGCCAGCCCATCTTAATCTTCTTTTTTTTCACAATATCTGGGTCTTTCAAAAGGTCTCGTAGTTCTTGGTTGTGTCCAACCCTCCATCTTCACATACGGGTCCAAATGACCTCAGTAATTCTCAAAAGTAATGATCCTCTTCTTCGTTCTCTTACTCAGAATCCATGTTTCCTCACAATACTGCACTTGACTCACTACTGTTTTGTATATTCTAGTCTTTGCCTTCCTAGTTAAAAGCCCTGACTTCAAGTTTTCCACATGCATAGAAGCTCTTGTTTGCTACGCCTGTTTTGCATTTCAGTGCTATCCACATTCTTGTCTGAAAGTAAATACTCATAGATATTTAAAATTATTCACTTTTTGGAAGCTATAGTTGTCGACTTTGAATAAGTAATTTAGATTATTTTAATCTCCTGTCTCCCCACTTGCATATTTTGTTTCATTTACCTTTAATCTTACAAACTCTGTTTCTTTTATTAATACTTTTGTAACTGTCTTAATTTTCTCTTATTAAGTACATTGTCAGTAAATGCTAGATACTTACTTTTGTCCCTAACTGTAGTCCGAAATGTGAGATTCTCATTATTTGCATCTTCCAGAGATATATTAAAAGGAGGATTGAACGTCCCTCTCCCTGTTTCACCCCAGGGCTGACTTCAATTTCAGTGGATGTTTCTCCATTAATTCAACTTAATGCACATAGTAGCTAATTGTATATTCTTGTCAGGTATCCCAAATTTCTCCATCTCCGATATTGTTGTTCTAAGCAAGTCATAATTATAATATGTTGCCTTAAAATGTATTAATAAACATTCCTTCCTAAACATAAAACCGTAGGCATACTCCATATATTTCCCCAGACACTATTGTAATATGAAATGTTATCTTCAGTGGATCTGCCTTTGGTGATTCAAGATTAACCTTATGGTGCTCTATACTTTAAATCTCTTTGTACTGTTTTAGATATAACTTTCAGGTTAGGTTAAAGGGCACTAGGCCAGGGATTAGTATATTAGAGAGATAGGATATCAGCAAACTTACCTTAAAAGACAAGTTCACTAACATCAGAGTAGTAGTCACAAACACAATCTCACAAATTTTCAACACCACAGGCATTTTCTTCGAGCGAAGCTCTACTCACCTGAAGAAAATGCCTGTGGTGTTGAAAATTTTGAGATTGTGTCTATTTTGTGTTTGTGACTACTACTCTGATGTTAGTGAACTTGTCTTTTAAGGTAAGTTTGCTGATGTCCTATCTCTCTCTCTAATATACCAATTAGATATAACTTTATAAGTATTATTTAAGGAGACATTTCCCTGAAGGTATTAAACTCTTGCTTGTCCCCCTTTTGCGAGATATAAAAAGGGATTAGATAGTAATTTATAACCTTCAAATTAATTAAGTTGGCTGAGTGATAAGACACTAGGCCAGGAATTGATATAGTGGGAGAGATAAGACATCAGCAAACTTCTCAAGAGAGCAAATCCAATGAAAAGGCACGAAAATATGAAAAAACCCACTCTTGTTCAACATGTGACTAAGAAAGGTGAGAATAATAAACCAACTCGGAAGTACAAAAAATAATTAATTCCAAAGTGAAAATGTCTAAAATGCTTATTTGTATTTCTTTTCTGTTTGTGTACTTTCCTTAAAACACAAATATAATTGAAAATCACTGGGTATTGTGGTTTACAAGATCATGTACCATGTCCAGTGCTCCTGTAACTCCACAATTTATTTTGAATTTACTATTACGCTTAGATAATTTTGTTCCTTTTGTGGTAAAATTCTTTCACCATTAACGTACTTTAGAATTCTACTTAAACTTTGTACTCCAAAAGTGTCATCCTGAGTTCTTTTTCTGATTCCGTACAGATCGAAACCTTATCGTTGCTTAACACAAAGCCACAAACTACTTGAAATCCAATGACGACATCGTAATCATTCTTGCTTGCTGACAAACATACTGTCAACCTGAACAAGTCCAATTACGTTCCCAAACTCAATCTCTAGGTTTCTGTAAATATGTATATGATTTTCTTCTTCCGTTGTTTACCTTACCCTTAAGATGCTCCTTGACTTACATTTTATTCTCTTGAGTTTCTTCTCGTCTGAGTTCCAGCTTATCATCTCACCTTTTGCTTTTTATCTTCTGCTGACAATTATTTTTGTTCTCTGATTTCTTTTTTCTTCTAAGGATGGAAATTGTAATTGTTTATACTCAGCCCTACAGTTCTATATTTAAATTATTTAAATCCAAGTTTATTTAATTCTTAGCTACATTTATCTAGTGTTTGACTTATGTGTTACTATATTGCCATAGCATACATTTCTCAAAATGGCATACATCGCCATGGCATAACTTTAGACTAAATTCCATCTATATGTTATATCCTCTGTTTATATGATGGGGAACACCACAGCTATGACACCCATAAGAAGGCACGCTCTTATACATGTTTTTGAAATTGTTTTTTACTCGAATAATGATTTATTCTAGCAATTAAACACAATATAACTTTACAAAAATACATTTCTATGGAACTAAACTGGCCACAGTTACAAGTATGTGGTGGTCAACAAAAAAAAAACAATTACAATCTTTAAAGAGTAGAGTCCAGTTTTTCCGGGTAATTCCTGTGAGCTGCGAACTGTGATGTTAGCACTTATTTAACCTAATCTACTCTATCTATTTACAGTACACAAGGAAGATCAAAACTGATAACACAGTTTGGACATGTTTAAGAACAGAAAAAAGTCAAAACTTCTCTAGATATAAAAGCCAATTTTTAACTTTAGAGCAAAAAACTCTTAAACTAATGTATTCTTTTATAATTATTGGCAACTTAAACAAAGATGGACTGCTGTAACTAAAGGATTGTTTGAAAGACGTCTTGTTTACTTTGGGAGTTCTAAAAATTCTACGATTTATATTTCTTGTTGTGTTTGTGATTGGTTGCGCCTGTGTTGCCACTACTCCGATAGAATAGCTTTAAAACTTTGTAGTTATATAAGAGTTGAATAGGAGAAATCTTTAATTTAGAAATCAATGGAAACAAGTTGTCACGGATTCGCTTTTTCAAAATTATTCTTTAAATATGATTTTGTACCCTCCAAATCTTTTTTATAAGATAAACTATAAGCACCGCCCCGACATACAACACCATGTTGTAATCTAGAGTC